>OX578136.1:126384030-126984030 GCA_951213105.1 Amaurobius ferox
ATACCATTAACTTTGATAATATACATAATATGGAGTTCTATACTAAACTGAATAATGCTCCAATTGATTATACTAATAATAGAAAAACTGCACGTTGGCAACGAGGAGGAAGAGGTAAAAATAATAACCATGCAGCAAGAAATTATAAGAAAACTTTGCTGAATTTGAACACCTTTATCGAAGAAATTAAAAAGTACAATCAAGTTAGAACGGCATGGATCAAAAACAGAATTTACGGTATAAGGAAAGTTCATATACAACGTCTATGGAGGGAATGGAAAGATCGTCCTATAATCCCGAATCAAAATTGTTATACAGCATGTACCAATATTGCAGTATTTTATAATTTTCTAAAATTACGAGCACATAGATTGAAAGTCAATTTGAACGAAAGCCCTAATGTATCAAATAAAAGGGAATTTATGATTACTACCTTTTACTATAAAACCTATAATGTTATACCATTTAAATCTATTTTAAAACAATGTGATGAATTATTGCCTATACGCAATATTAACATTAATATTACTTACAGATATCTTAAAACTAACGGCAGAAAATATTTCAACTATAATAATATTGGCAAAAATTTAAGCCATTTCTCCGACTTGAAGTGTAACTGTGTTGAAGAGTTAAACACTTATAAAGAAATTAATGCCACACACGGACACGTAATAACAGGAAAATTGGAAATGTATAATAATAATGACATCAAACTACTGTTAAAACAGGGAACTAAATTCCGTGGTCAAAAGCATTTAGGAAGTGCCTTTGGTTTTGCTAAAGACGTGGATGATTTCATATACAAAATGGCGGTGAAATACAGCCACCCCATTCAAACTTTCCACAAATGGAGATGCGAAGTTATAAAAGGATTCGAAAGGCATTATCATCCAGATTCCTATAACATCTTTCAAAACAACAAAGTACCAGAGATGGAGTCCTTGAGAGATAGATTTGCAATCACTTACATGGATAAAGTGCCATCGAATTACGTATTTGTCTGCAAAAAATACTATGTTGACACTTTGCGCAAATGTTACGAAAATGAAAGTATGTATGAAGAGATCAATACCACCGATAAAGCCATGGAAAACCGTATCACAGCACTTTATAAACGAATAGGACATGATTTAAAATCTGTAAGATTTCCTTATCTTGTACTAATTCCAAAAATGCATAAAAATCCGATCAAATTTAGACCTGTGACAGTTGGATGCGGATCTTACCTTACTATTGCTAATATTAAGTTACTTTCTATTCTGACTCCATTACTAAAAGAAATCAAAAAGGAAGGGACCTGTATGGTGTCAAATTCTTTTGAACTTATTGACAAATTAAGCAGAATAAAGGATAAAATGTTTTTCAGATGCTTTGATTTTAAAGACCTTTTTAATCACGTTAATTTAAGGGATTTATCCGAAATTTTGTTGGAGCTTCATGAGCATCACAATCTCCACTCTGCCATCTCCCTCTACCAATATAAAATGCTGATAAATATTGTTTTGTTTGAAAACATACTGCACAACGGAATAGGTTTTTATTGTCAGGTGCAGGGCATCCCAATGGGGGGGGGGGGGGTTGCTCTTCGGTACTTGCAGATATTTACTTGAACAAGTATGAACAAAGTACATATTTAGTCAATGAAATGCCATACTACCGCTTTGTTGACGATGTGATTATTGGATATAAAAATCAACAAGATCATTTTGAGTTTGGGATTTATCCTAAGTGCCTGAAACTTTTGGAAACTAAATATACAAATCCAGGAACTGTTGATTTTCTGGATATCAGTATTTACTACAATGAGAAAAACAAGATATGTTTTAAAGTTTATGACAAGAGGGATAATTTTGATTTCGACATTAATTACATTATAGATAGGAAATCTAATTTGAGCAGTGGTATTTTCAGAAATATTATCATAAATCATCTAAATCGATATAGACGTCTCAACACTGAAAAAGAAGAACAGCAACACAGTGTCAATAAATTACTCAGGGAAGCAGCAAAAAGCAATTACCCACTTCGGTATCTAAGGCACTATGTAGACTTGATATTTGACAGAGAGACGAACAGTTTTATTTGATGATACAGGTCGGTGAGATATGGTTGTGTGGCATTGCTTGTGGTCTTCAAGAATTCTGTTGAGTAATCAGGTTAGGTTTATTCCCATCTTAAGCCCCCTTTTTTGCTTCATGGTCTATATACTTCGGGATGTTTCATTGATTTCATCGGACGGAGGAGTGCTTCGGGAAGACAGAGGCACCGGGAGTGTTTCTAGAGTAAAAGCGCTTTAACCGGGAACGGGGGGTCACTATCCCCCCCGGCCTTTTTCTGTCGTTCCTGTAAACACTCTCCTTTCTTTTCCCCCATTCCTTTATGCCTCCCCCCCTTTTTTCTATTTGATGATGTATTTACTATTATATATATATATATATATATATATATATTATATATATAAATATATTATATATATATATATTATATATATATATATATTGTATATATATTTATATTATATTATATATATATATATATATATATATATATATATATATATATATATTAGAAATATGTAATAATAAAAAAAAAAAATACGTAATTAAAAAAAACAATATCAACACCATCAAAGAAGCAAATCCACGGCCACAATGCCGACAAGAGTAGAGAACAGCACCAGCCCAAATTCGATGATTAGTCAGAGTTAAATTCCTCCTCAGGTCTGAGTATTTATCTCTAACCAACCCAACCATATGCCTGTTTCAGATTGGGCAATAGTACATTACTATAAATACCCAAACTCAGACTACAGGCATCAAAGAATGAAAATAGGATACATTAAGAAAATTTGTATTACCATGCGGCATGAACCCTTCTTCTTCCACCACGTGTATACACGATCAACCTCAACACGAGCGGATAAATAGCACCGGACTCACTCCGACGTCATGATGTGACGTCACCCGACGTCAATATCGACGACCAATAGTAGCTTCAGAGAACTGCGCCTGTGCACGGATATGGTAGTTTATAATACGAACTCATCATCACTCAGCTGTTAAATTTACTATCGTATGCTAGTATTATTAGATAGTTTAGAATATTAAATTCTAAGTTAGAGTTGATGCTTAAAATGAACTACGCCTGTGCAAGGAGTATTTTGTTTTAATGACGATCTCGGTATTATTCAAGGAGATTTAAATATATTTAAATCTCCTTCGTATTATTGAATAGCATAGAATATTAAACGCTGTAATTGATGGCTAGATGTGATATATAGATATAATTTATTCATTTTGAGAGCTATGTATCAATGGCACCTAACCAATTTTCCCCATTTGAAAAATTGTTCTACATAGATGCAATTTAAAAATTATTTGCTTTGTTTATATTATGCAACTCACAAAATCAATCTTCTTTTATTAGTCATGATTGTCAAAATTGCATTAATCACAATTGCATTAGTCATGATTGTCAAAATGAAACATTGTTCTTTGCAACATTCAAGTTGTCAAGTTCAATTTAAAATTCACAATCATGTGCAAATTCCTATAATATACTAAATGACATTGTTAATTAAAATATTCTATTAAAATATTTAATTTAATGCTCCTAAAAGGAAGTTAAAGAATATCTGTTCTAGCTATACAAAATTATCTTCACGAGCAGATCTGAAGAATAAAATGTCCTGGTCTTGTTTGCAAACAAATTTACAAAATATATGAAGTTGAATAAATATATGCAAAATAAAAGAGCTAAAACTGTATAAGACCCATACTACAACTTATGAGTTTCTAAAATCTTTACCAAAATAAAACAGATGACGTAATAAATTAAAAATATCAATAATTCCGTAATCTTAAAACCTAAAAGGTCGTAATTGATTCCAATATATGCCAAAATATGTGCTAATATACTTGTACTGCTTATATTCCCATAGAGTAGAAGCAGCAGCGTATGCTTGGGGGGGGGGGGAGCCCCCTTACTTTTCAAGGCTTTTTATTGTTATGCGTATTTTTCATTTAAAATAACCCTCGCATAAGCAAATGTTAAACAGTTGCCCCCCCCCCCCACACACACACACTTTTTAGAGTCAGGATAAGCTACTGAGTAGAAGATATACCCATGCATTTGTAGAAGATTACTTGGTACTACGTACAATATATGAGTTTCAAAAATTTTTGCAAAAATAAAACAATGACATAATAAACTGAAAATATCAATAATAATAATGTTTAAACCTGAAGACCATAATTGATATAATCCAGTCAAAAATGCAATATCGGTGAAATTTATTTTATATATATATATATCTTTATTATTTAAATTGGAAAGGATTTAATAAAAATCAGCTGTCGTATAAACAAATTGGATTTAAATTTGTTGCTAAGCGACATGATAAAATGTTCTTCAAACAAATTGGCGGAAAAAATATCATCTGCTTAATGCTATATGAAAGGTTTAATTGTTCGTTTTTAATTAATATCTGGGCAACCCCTGGTCTTAGAAACTCAAAACATGGACTAAATTTTAAGTCAGGATATTTCAAGGCTATCTACAAATTTCATTTAAATTCGGTTCAGTTGTTCTCCCATGATGATAAGACACACATACAGACAGATTTTCAATTTTATTTATATAGATTTAGAGAAATAGATTGAAAATAAGCAAAATGAGTAAGCTTACATTATATCTATTAAAAGTCTACATTTGGATAATTTTAATCCAGAATCAGTCATTCATAAATGATATGTTTTAGCTGACAAATGTAAATATGCCAATAGCTAGGAAAAAATTGTTATCCACTCAAAAATTTTACTCAATTTTGTATTTTTGTTATTTTCTTACATATTATTATCAGCTTATGTAGGAATGTACTAAAATTTGTATTTACACAAGACTTTAAAGTTATGTGCATATTTATGTTATTTTATATTTCTGATATAGCAATTGCATAATCTATATAAAGAAAATTGAAAATCTGTCTGTCTGTCTCATTATCACGGGAGAATTGCTGAACAGAATTTAATGAAATTTTATGGGTAACATTGGAATAACCCCACTTAAAATTTAGTACATGTTTCGAGTTTCTAAGACCAGGGGTTGTCTAAATATTAAGATATTAATTAAAAATGAACAATTAAACCTTCCATAGAGATAGCACTATGCAGACTATATTTCTTCCACCAATTTATTTGAAGAAAATTATGGATAATTTTCTGATATTATATCCAATTCATTTTTTTTATCATTGCATCTTCGTTTCGTTTGCCAACTTAATTCACTTTAAATTCTTCAGGACCTTAAAATTCCAAAAACTACAATATCTCGAGAACGGTTTCTCCTACAGTCATGCGGTCAGATTTATTCTCTTAATTGTCAAATATTATATGTAGAACAAGTATATAATTAATATATTTCATCAATTTTAGTCATTTATTTCAGAGTTTCACTATCTTGCACAGGTAGTATTTTATTTTAGATGGAAAATATTAGATTTGTGAGTCATTTCGCTAAAAAAAAAAGGCAAATTCTTTTTTTTCGAATCGTATCAAAATCTAACCCTGATCACAGTATCCTACGAGCGACTCATCTACCAAATTTTGTGTAATTTGATCAATTAGTTAGTCAGCTAGAGTGGATACAATTTTTGCGGGCCATTTCGCAATAAAGGCAGGTTCATTTATTTCGAATCGTACCAAAATCTAATCAGCACCAGGGACGCCCACGAGTGACTTATCTATCAAATTTTATGAAATTTAGTCGATTAGTTGAATTAGCGTAGATACATCCAATTTTTACGGGCTTTCTGTAAAAAAATGCGAGATCTTCTTTTTCGAATAGTATTAAAACCACCAGCACCAGGGTGACCCACAAGTGACTTATCTACCAAATTTTGTAAAATTTGATCAATTACTTTTTCAGTTAGACTGGATGCAGGCAATTTTTGCGGGCCATTTCGCAAAAAGAGGCAGGTTGTTTTATCCCGAATCGTGCCAAAAACTAATCAGCACCAGGGTCACACACAAGTGACTAACCTACCAAATTTTATGAAATTCGGTCCATTAATGTTTGAGTTAGAGTGGATACATACATTGCACAGACAGACAGATAGACACACACACAAACGTCACGCTAAAAGTGTGTTTTCGTGTTCTAGAGGTCCCGAAACGTGTAGATCCGTCGAAAACTTGAGTTACGATTTTCGACATAATTCAATACTTTCCCTATACATTACTATGTATTGCAGGGAAAGTAAAAATCTGATGTGGGCAGCACATGATTTTCCCTGCAGACTCAAATTAATATTTTCCTTATTTCCTTAATAATTCTTTAGATTGAGTTTAATTGCACAAAATAACAATAAATTTGCATTTTTTTATTCATGTTTTGTTTTTATTTGGCAATTGGACATTTTTCCAAAAAATGCAAGAAATCTGAAATATCTTGAGGACGGTTAATCTTAAAGTATAATAGAGTGTGTTATATTCTTTCCTCATCAAAACTTGCCTTATAAAATAAGAATTTAATTGATACATTTAAGCATACGTAGTCTTTTTTTTTTTAAATTTCGGCAATTTTTGCGGGCCATTTTGTAAAAAAAAGGCAGGTTGTTCATTTCCGAATGGTACCAAAATCTAATCAGCACCAGAGTTTCCTACAAGTAACTTATCTACAAAATTTTCTGAAATTTGGTCAATTAGTATTTTAGCTACAGTTGATACATGAAATTTTTACAGGCCATTTCGCAAAAAAAAGGCGGGTTCTAATTTTACGAATCATACCAAAAACTAATCAGCACCAGGGTCATACCCAAGTGACTGACCTACCAAATATTATGAAATTTGGTCCATTAGTTTGAGTTAGAGTGGATACATTTATTGCACAGACAGACACACACACAGATGTCACACAAAAAAGTTTTTTCGTATTCTAGAGGTCTCGAAACGTGTAGATCCGTCGAAAACTCGAGTTGTGATTTTCGGCATGATTCCAATACTTTCCTTATTCATTACCATGTATTGCAGGGAAAGTAAAAGGGATTAAAAATTATAATTAAATATAGATTTTTAAAAGTATTTATTTTGCATTCGCCAATATTAGTTAATTTTATCAATTTAAAGTAAATACTTCGTCTAGCTAGAAATAGTAGAATTTATTGAAACAAGAAAATGCTGTTAATAAAAATTTGCACTTATTTGAACAGTCCTAATGGGAAAGTTGAGCTTAAATCTATATATTTATATATTGAAACAAAAAACGAATGTTATTAATAGAAAAAAAAATTACATACAATATTTGACAGTCCAAATGAGAAATTTGAGTTTGAAAGCTCTCCATTTTTCGATTTATATTTGAGATCGTTTCTCTGAGATCATCTTAACTTCGAGTTTATCTAAAAATGTTCGGTTTTTATAATGATGAAAGCAAAAAAAGCAGTTTCACATAAGTATGTTGACGCAAACGGATGTAAATATTACCGTGCTTTTTTGACTAATACATAAATAGGTGTTTACTAGCCGAATACCCGTTGTAAATCAACGGTCTCACAATAAGCAACCCCGATTAACGTACATTTTTTAATAATTCACGTATCGTATTTATTCGGAAAATCGAAAATTTTGGTGTGAGGAACCCTCTGACGAAGGAAATATTGGAAGCCTGAAATTGCCCACTTTCTTCCTTTCGAACTATCTACCCGTACATCATATTTTAAGTTTATATCTCATACTGAAGCATGCAAATGTTATCATTTCACCTTTCGAACATTTTATGTGAATCACCCGTTTAAATGAATATTTATGAAAAATTCTATTCGCCTTGGGTTTATATTAAATTATTAGCCCATAAATCACATTTTAATGTAGGCGTTTATCATTTATTGGGTAAATCGGACATTTTGGTGTGTGACACCCCCTAAAGTAACAAATACTGGAAATCTGAAATTGCACACTTTCTTCATTTCGAACGGTTTACCCATACACTAAATTTGAAGTCTATCTCATTGCAAAGTATGCTTTCCAATCATTCCACTTTTCTAACATGTTGGTGTGGAGCAGCCCTCTACACAAAATTTTTGAAAAATTCGATTTTTTTTAGGTGATTTTATCGAACAATCGACCCGTGTACCAAATTGCAAGTTTCTATGTATTCGGAAAGTGCCTAAAAAAAGCATGACGGACAAACAGAAGGACAGTTGGCAATTGGTATATATAGATAGATTATGAACGGACAACCAAAATTTAAGTAGCGTCACAAAGTACCTTCTCTTCAATACACAGTCCACGAGAGCATTTATTTATTTATGAACGCACATCTATGTATTTGCCTTCTTCATTCTGTTGAGGAGGGCAAAGGATGAAATGCATAGTGGGTAGGGATGCCTGAACCTTATAAACAGTTTATATGAAAAAAAGTCAATAACATGTTTTAAATAGGGGCACACTTGCTGCGTAGGAACCCCAAATTATGTCAAAATTATGTCTGAATATGAGCAAAAACACAAACAGAGCCTTAGGATTACAAAAGCTGCATCGTACTTTTATCGTATTCTATCTGTCTTTCATAAAGATAATAATAATAATTGTAAATAGTAAATCCATTCTAAAGTATATATTAGAAAGTGTAAAAACCAGATTATCTGCATTCAAAATACAACGAGTGCTTATTAATACATATAGATAAAAATGATAATCATTATTAACACTATAAAATAAAAATAAAAAAATAATAAAATATGTATTGAATAGAGAATCGATTATAGAAATTAGACAAGGCCTTCCGCCTTCCACCGATTCCTTACATCTATCTCCTGGCAAAATGCTCTGTTAGTTGATACAAGTATAACGAAATGCGTAATAAAATAAAATATAACCATAAGTATCAGGTAGTAAATAAAAGGGAAAAATTGGAAAATTATTAAAATTCTATAGTGATTTAGACATGGCAAAGTGCATGAATAACTCTGTGTTACCGTAAACTTTTTACAATACTGCTAACCAAATATAATGGATAAAAGTATAATTTACTAGTTTGAATAAGATTGTTATATGTAATTGATGAAACTTTTTATCTGATAATCTGTAAATTCGAGACAATTGATTTACTGTTTCTCTTCAATAATTCTATTATAATTCATCTTTATTACATATAAATATAATCTTATTTATGTGCTGCACTAGCGCAATAAGTAGATGTATTTTTAATTGTACCGTTTTTTAATACATATATATATATATATAACTAATATGGAAATTTAAAAACGATATGCACTAACAACCGTAATTACTAACAACCCAACTCTAGCACAGATGTTAAGATAAAGTTTTGAGCTACGTATAGATAAATACAATATGGAAAATATTTATGGGTACTTTTGTCTATATTTGCCCGGTATGGCAATTATAGACAATTGCTTAGGGCGGCCGTGTGGTGCCCGGTATGGGCAATTATAGGCAATTGCTTAGAGCGGCCGTGTGGAAATAAAATCAGGTGTAGTGAAAATGACTTTTGAAGGCGCCTATCCCTAATAAAAGAAATTCGAATTTTAACCAATTTTGTGAGAAAACATTTATATAAATGAAATTAAGGTAATTTAGATAATTGAAAGTAAAATCTTTTAAGTTGCCTTAGTGATCTGTAATCTTGTAAATTCAATGGTTCAGGGCCGTAGCCACAGATGAAATTAAAGATGAACTAGAGTGAAATTCATGGGTGCTCAATGAATCATTATCTTTTATAAACCATAATAGTTACTATTTAGTTACTATTATATATTTCAATACATACAAACTATTAACAAATAATTGCATATTTATATTTGTAAGCTAAGAGTTGATTATCAATATCCATAAACGACTGGCCGTTAAACTATTGTTTCACAAAGAAACCGTCAGCAATTTTTGTTCAGACATCGTAATATGTAGATGAAACTTGAAAGTAATCTGACACTCGAACAGAAAGAGAACTCCAAATGTCAGTTTTTACTTTCCCTGCAATACATGATAATGTATAGGGAAAGTAAGTATTGGAATCATGCCAAAAATCAGAACTCGAGTTTTTGACGGATCTACACGTTTCGAGATCTGTAGAATACGAAAAAACTATTTTTAGCGTGTCTGTCTATCTGCCTGTCTGCCTGTCTGTGCAATGTATGTATCCACTCTAACTAAAAAACTAATGGACCGAATTTCATAAAATTTGGTAGGTAAGTCATTTGGATGAGACCCTGATGCTGGTTAGTTTTTGGTAGAATTTGTAAAAACAGAATCCGCCTTTTTTTGCGAAATAGCCAGTAAAAATTTCATGTATCCACTCTAGCTAAAATACTAATTGACCAAATTTCACAAAATTTGGTAGATAAGTTACTTGTGGGATACTTTATTGCTGATTAAATTTTGGTACGATTCGGAAATGAACAACCTGCTTTTTTTACGAAATGGTCCGCAAAAATCTAAAAAACACAAAAGACTAATGTTCAAATGTACCAATTCAATTCTTGTTTCTTACGCAATTTTTGACGAGGAAAAGAATATAACACACTCCATTATACTTTAGGACTAACCGTTCTCAAGATATTTGAGACTTCTTGCGTTTTTGTTACGCCGATTTCTGGAAAATGTCCAATTGCCAAATAAAAACAAAAATTTAATTAAAAATGCAAATTGAGTGTTATTTGGTGCAATTAAACTCAATCTAATGAATTATTAAAGAAATAAAGAAAATATGAATTTCAGTCTGCAGGGAAAGTCATGTGCTGTCCACATCAGATTTTTTTGTCAAGGACTATCAGAGTTGTTTTAACCATTTGAAAGTTAGTACTTAGTGCAATTCTAAAGCTTAATTTCAGTTCTCAATACAATCTAGTACAAAAATATTTGTTGCATGAAAACTGTCATTTCGAGGCCTCTCTCTCTTTGTCAGAGAACAGTTGTTTGAGACAGCAGAATTTTCAGTATCAGACATGCTTTTATCATTCTGTAATCTAGCCTTATTCAGCTTGTGTACTAGCCTACAATGTTTATACCCAGTCAAGTAGATTTTTGATAAATTTGTCAGAAAATTTTAAATACAGTGAAGGCTTTCTGCACCTAAAACACCTCATGAAATTCCTGCAAGCATAAACTGACTTAATTTAATTATTAATGGCTTATTTCTTTAAGTATGAACAGTATCGCCGACTGAATTTTTGAACCCCTATGCAGCAAATGTGTGGCCCCTTATTACTTCCTATGTTACAAGTTATTAGCCCTTTTTTCATGAACTGCTTATACGGTCCGGACCTACAAGTCTTTTGAGCCCCTATGCAATGCATCTTTTTCTCCCCCCAGTCGGCGGCCTTGGGCATGTATCACTCAGGCATGACTTACAATTATGACTGGCATACATCATACGATAACATAATGAAATCTGAGTCCTGGGAAATCTATTTTGATAGGCCTGTTCCCAGCAGATGAGCATAACATATACAATTTTTATAAGCTCTGGACATTATGATAAACTCAGCCTATGCCATAGAACTCAGATATCCTGTGGATAAGTTCTGGAAATCCGGCAACAAATTGGATCAATTTAATTACCGCATTTTATTATTTTTGCTGACCCATAGTCATTCTTTTCTCGGGCCCCTTTCAATGGTTACATAAATATACATGTATGCAAGTGACATATTGCGAATAAAATAGATACTTTGGGACCCTAAAGCTTAGGAATCTTTGAAAAAATGTCTCTGTCCAGAGTTCTATCTGTATATGGGAGCCTCACATCGAATGGCAAATATCGTATAGTGGGCTCCTAAAACCGAATGTAAAATATAGCGTAGGGGAGGAGGGGGGGGGGGGCGACGAATGTAAAAATTAAGGCCGGCTGAAGATGTTGCTTCTAGGTCCTAAAATTGCAACAACGCCACTTTTCGACCAAAATAATAGTCATAATTTTGCTAATTGATCTATTACTAAAAGACCGATAGTTATAGTTTGGGCAAGGTGAAGAAGGAACACAGATTAGACAAAAGGCTTTAGACCGAGGCCTAGTAGTCTCTATGGGGCCCCTGCAACCACAAAATATACAAAAGCGAATAAACTAATAAAAGATGCTACTGATTCTGCCTTACCAACTTCAAACCCTATTCAGATTACAACTACTGAAATCTGAATGAAGATAAATTTCAGAATAACACGAAATAATAAAGGAAAACGTAAGAGAGGCCAATTAGTGATCATATGCGATTTTTCAATAATTAGCTTCAGACGAAAGTTAAAAAATTCTTAGAATAAAAAAGAAATTTCTTTTCCCATTTTGAAGCCCCAAGCAGACGCATGGATTGCTTGGCCCCAGGCACTGGTAGATCTACTCTGTTGTAACAACAAAGAAGAGGGTTTTAGAATGGATTCGCTTTCAAAGCAAATTGAACTCAAGCGTTTCCTTGTTTTTGACAAAAATAAAGCCATAAATTTCCCGTCCCTAATTGGTACCACTTGCCTCAACGATCCACACATGTTTGCCTTGAAGCGTCAATTCCGATAGTGGTGCCGCTATGGGGGGTGCCGCTTTAAGGCTTGAACAAAGAGCTTGATTACATCTCGAAGGACTTGAAAGGAAAAGATCCCGTTCCCGAAGTATTTTCATTTTGTCGCCCAAGCTTCATAGGTGCATGTAATGGCTTATAACAGAACACTTAAATAGAGTATATTTTAAAAATATTTTTTATTGTAATAAAAATTTAAAGTGTCCCCGGTTCATTGTGTATGTGAGAATATGATATCATTTGAATTACGCTATGAATTTAAAGTATTAAAATACCATTTATTAATACTTATCATCTGAATGCACATAATTCTTCGGCGTTATTGGTAAGATTGGTTTTAATGATTGGGCTGCTCCTAACTTAATATTTAATACTAAATAATAACTTCTGCTCCTAACTTATGTAATAATTTGTGTACACACATTAATATACTCATGAATTTTAAAGAAATTTTAGGAAACATTTTAGAATAAATTGTAAAAGAAAACTGTTGAAGTTTTAAAATTGTTATGACGTTATACTATATCAGTTTCGTAAAATCTAGCGCAAATAAAGAAATTTTTATGTGGGCAGCACATGACTTTCCATATATAGTACAACGAATGCATTTTTTTCACATAATGTCATAATATATAAGATCTACGCTACGGCACAATGTTTGTAATGTTAAATTGCACAATGGGCGCTTTTCTCGATGACAACATGTAAAATGATTTCGAAGTACCTAATTAATTTATGTTTCGCACAACTCTAAATGGACAATTATCAATATTGATAGCATACGCAATAAGCAATAATCCACATATATTTCAATAATTAACTCATCATTGTGGTGTCATTTTTGTTAACTTCATTTTTTTTCGATTTTAACAGTGTTTACTTTAATCTGGAGCAAAATATCAAAGCTGGCGTTTTTTGCCAAATAAGATACCACTAAATAAGTCAAAAGTCAAATAAGTCATCACGTACGCCACATGTCTCGCCTAGCGTTAAATTGTTTTAATATATGCATAATTTGAACGCTATTTCCGACCAAACAAGAAAAATTATTTACATTTTTATTAGACTCGAGATTATAAGCGTCTGAAGTATTTACATTTTTCGTAAAGCTCCGCTTTTCCACCAGAGAAACCATAGACGTTATTCACACCAAAATGGGTAAGCAATATTTTGATGAAATAAATCAAAGTTTTTTAGAAATGAATTTCAGAGGAGTGCATTCACAGGACGCAGCATCTTTGCTATTCAACTTAATACTAAATACCGTGCATGTCCTTTATGCTTCCTCGTGCAGTAATGAAAAACTGTTTTAAAAATTCAAATTTTCCATTTTTATAGAAATCCATGTTTTAATACTAAATCTATTTTAATAACCATTAAAACATTCTTCTATCGATTGGGAAAATAATTGCATAGGTGTGCATATATTTCATTTGTAATCAGTATTGTAATTGACGGCTTCAACGATTAATTTTATGTTAGTTGCCATATGAAATTAACTTTACCCTGGTTTAAAAAATATTAATTGCGAGCGAACAAGAATTTTACTTTGCTGAAATTATAGATATATCAATTATTAATGCGCACATTACGCGGTATTGAGGCACACGGCCCTTTGTTCGGTAGCTTCAATTATGAAATCAGCTCAAATGAGCAAAGAAAATGTTTTGCATTAAATCCTTTTACGTAATTTTGTAGAATCATAAGCAGAAGAACATTTTAGAGTGGAGACTGATCTTAGTGGGGACTAACTCCTATATCTCACTTACAACAGCTTATGCTCTTCATCATACTGAAAAACAAATCCCCATGAAAGTTCCATTAAAAGTACTATTATGCGACTTTGCATATACAAGTATACAAAACTTACAAAAGAAAAATATTTATGAAAGAAAGTAAAAATCAGTAAATGTAGTTAAATTTTACAAGCATTAATATATTTTTTGTAAAATTGAAAGTTTCGCTTTATATACAAGTTTAATAAAAATTTTAGCTCAAAATTACGACTGAAAGCAGGGATCGAACCCAGCCCTCTTGGATTGTACCCAATCATGTAGCCAGTTAAAATATTTCAACCGTAAATTATGTTACACCTTTTGTTTTAATTTCTATTTTTATTAAAATTTAAAATTGCTAATGTTAAAAATAAATGAATTTCCCAAGATTCCTAAATAATGCTACTATCAAGGTAAAATTTCTTCATTACAATACGATTCGCACTCACTTCTAGTAAATCGTGTTAACTTTAAATACATGTAAAAAAAAATTGATTGTTTTGAAATCACTGAAAAACGAAACCCGGTATTGTAATCCATACTGGAAAATGAAATCCGGTACTGTAAATGTCCTCCATTCGATCCTCGACCCCCCCCCCCCTTCTAAAATTCTATCTACTCCTATAAACTATACGGATATTTAAAAGAATGTTTCAATATCCTACTGTAAGTTTTCCGTTCAATTCATGGTCATTTTATTCCTTTTCGAAGTAGTCATTGGACACCCCCCTTCCTATTCAAGTGGTGTCCGTTCCCCCTTATGGGAGGCCCTGTTCAGTTCCAATGCAACGACTAACAATGTAAATGTCCTCCTCCCCCCCCCCCCTTTGAAATTCTAGCAACGCCAGCGAACTGTACGGATACTATAAAAATATTTCAATAACTTGTACATAATCATATATTTATATACAAGTTTTACGTTCAAAACATGGTCCTCTTATTCCTTTCCAAAGTATTCATTGTAACCGCTGTTGCGCAAACGGTACCAGTGGCGTACGGCACATGGGGGTCCCTTCTCTTTTTGCTGTGAATTAGCATATTAGTTATCAATACAATCCCTCTTGCAAAACAAAATCCAGCACTCTTAATGTCCTCTATTCGATCGTCAACCCCCACCCTCTGTAAAATTCTGGCTACGATACGGCACAGACATATTAAAACAAATATTTAAATATTCTATAACTATCTTCTATTTTAAGTTTTCCGGCTAATTTGTAATTTTTATACTTCATAAATATTAGCTTTTTATAACATAAGCAGAAATGTTTATTTTACAAAAGTTAGTTAAAACGGTGTTATATTTGTATTTTTCGAACCTTAACTGAAATCAATAAATTAACACGTAGTTTTAAATATACCATAAATGACTGAAACAAATAAATATTTTGTACCGTATCATTTAATTGTAAGTATAATACTTGTCCAGAAATCACTGCATTGCCGCGAATTGGCAAAAAAAATAAACCCCATCCCATCATTCAATATTTCCATATTCAAATCCATCATCCGTTATAAACCGAAACTGTAAAAAGCACGTTTGACCATCCCGAGTCGAACAAAACCCCTATCATAATGTAACCCCAAAATAATGCCTTGGAAAACGCCAAACGTGACGATTTCCTCCTCAAATAAATGTAACCCCAAAATAATGCCAAGCGTGTTGACTATTGGCGATGAAATGACGTCACGGTCGGTCTTAGGGGAGCTCTAGACAGCAACGGCGCATTTGCGGAAGCTCAACCAAACAGTGAAATGTGGCAGCAAAATGCTGAATGACAAAATAGGTGTGAACTTATTCCACATTCGACCCAACATAAAAGAAATTTATAAGCCTCACCAGGCACATGCTAGTGAGCTACTAATATTAAGGATAAAAATATATATGCTTATTTTTATTTTTTTTGCTTGGTATGCAAATATATTTCTTTTATCTCATATAAAATGTAAACAACACTGTATATAATGTATGGTTGTTTTCAGTCATCTTACGAAGAGTACATATGTTATGAAGATATATTGTTTTTCAATTGTGGGGGGGGGGGGGGAGTTGTCAAAATTTATGAGATAGGTAAGGTGTCACCATAGAAAAGGTGCCTTCTTTAAAGTAGAACACATTGAAAAATTATTTTTTGAAGCTAATAGTGGCGACTTGTGACTTTAGAAGTGGGTGAAGCAGATTCAGCAGCAAAATTTCCTTTCCTCTTCAAAACACATCACACTATTGATACAAGTGTTGTCAAATATTATCTAAAAATAGCCAAACAAGTTTGAAAAATTTGCCAAATATTAATAATAACCTATTCAACCGATAACTTTAGGATAATATTTAAGTATTTATTGTACATATTTTTTTTCTTATAGTTTATATTTCCTTAAGAACAGAAACGAGGAGGTCCTTGATAGGAAGGGGAACATTGTCACAAATATCAGCGCTATATTATAGTTTGAAGTATACAAAGTTTTTTCCATGTTAACTGAATGTGACATTATCCAATCTGTTTTCAATCCACATTAGCTTGGATAATAGGGACTCTATTGTATTTATGTTTTTGCAAAATGAATGCATTCCTTTTCGATGAATTTTTTAATTATTATTTTTAGTATTTTTTTGTTCAATTGTATAAATTATCAATAAGTTTTCACTTGTCATTTTAAAAATTTTAATACTCATCATTGGGAATACACAGGGGCTGATTGTCATTATCACGTTTTGAAAAAAAAAATTCAATTTGGCGATTATGAATTCTGAGGATGTCAAAATAAAAAATTATGGTTTACTAATTGTAATGAAAACTACTTTTCCAAAACAATGATCTTCGGAATTTGAGAATTTATAAAGTAAATCAAATTTTTCAAATAGAAAGTCAAAATAAAATTTAGCAGATAAAAACACCATTTTACGAAAGATTTCATTTGATAAAAGTAATCAAAACTCCAGAGTAACCCCTGAAAATACATAAAAAATCTATATGTACTAATTGCCAAGTGTCCGTCTGTTTATCTGTCATGCTTTTTTTAGGCACTTCTCAAATAGATAGACTTGCAACCTGGTACATGGCACGATCGTTCAATAAAACCCCCTGAAAAAAATCTTATTTTCCAAAGATAGGGTGATCCACACCAAAACGTTTGAAAAGTGAAATGATAGAAAAGCATGCTTTGCGATAACATAGACTTCAAATTTGGTGTACAGGTAAATCGTTCGAAAGGAAAAAAGTGTATAATTTCAGATTTCCAATATTTTCTACTTCAGGGGGTGCCGTACACCAAAATGTTCGATTTGCCGAATAAATGAGAAACAACTCCTTTAAAATTTTATAAAGGCTTAAAATTTGGTATATGGTGCAAATCATTTAATGAAAACACCCAACATGAATATAGTGATATGATAGACGAATATAGGTTAATTGATAAAAAAAAAAAACACGCTTCAGAATGAGAAATATTTCAAATCTGGTGTATGGGAAGATAGTTTGGAAGGGAAAAAGTGTACAATTTCAGTTTTCCAATATTTTCTACTTTAGGGGGTGTGGCACACCAAAATGTTCAATTTTTGGAATAAAAGAGAAATGCCACTTTAAAAACGTGATAGAGGCTTGATATTTGGTATATGGGTGAATCATCTGATAGAAAACCCAAGAAGAATGGGTTTATTTAAAAATGTATATTTAAGGGGGTGGATACTCCACACAAAACCATTCGAAGGGTGAAATGATATAAAAGGCATACTTTGCGATAAGATAACTTCAAATTTGATGCATGGGCAAATAGTTGGGAAGGAAGAAAGTGGCAATTTCAGTATTCCAACATTAGCTATTGTAGGGGGTGCGGCTCACTACAACATTCGATTTGATGAACAAATGAAAAACGCCTCCTTTACAATGTGATAGAGGCTTGAAATTTAGTAGATGGGCTAATCATTTGATAAAAAACCCAAGATGAATACGGCTTTTCAAAAATGTTCATTTAAGGGGGGGGGGGGGTTACACAGAAAAACATTCGAAAGGTGAAGGGATAGAAAAAATATACATCGCAATAGCATAGAAACTTCACATTTTGTATACGGGTAGATAGTTTGAAAATATATGTCAAATAAATGTGAAACACGAATTATTAAACTATTTACATTATTCAGGGGTAGCTTATTTGTGAGATCTTTGATTTTTAACAGGTATTCAACTAGTGTTTATTTCTAAATGTTGTAAACAAATGCTGAAAATATATAATACCCATCAATCATTGAAACTATGCATGAACTGTTAGATATATGCAGAGGCACAATATCACATAGGAAACTGTTTAGGAAATTTATATTTTGATTCACATTTCACTGTCCATCCAAGAATTATTTTCAGCTGTCCCCATAGGGATGATTGATATTCATGTTTATAAGCATAGCAAAGTACGAGCAGAGTTTCCTTACCATTTACTCAAATATGTTTCTGTTACTGGCCCTGTTTCTCAATTACTCTTTTACCAAATTCGTGAAATATGTAACATTTTTATAAAATTCATAAAGTTATCAGTTATGAATTTCAAAAGCTTGAATTTCAAAATTTGACATTGGACGATACAATTTTTACTACACTGTCAGAATACTATAAATATATTGCAAGTAAAGAGATAATAAATACTTATAGAAAAGGGAAACAAATATGCTTTATTTTCATTGTAAACAATAAAAATATACATAACATATATATATATACATACTGCAAGGAAAGCAAATAATGGTCTCTAATTGTCTTCGTTCCTCAATAAAAATTAAAAAGTATCAAAACGTAGACCACATAATAAAAAAATCGATGCTGCCCAAGTAAGACATCATCTAGATTTATAATTGAAATCATGCACAAAAGAATTATCAATACGATATTAAAATATATACATGCTAAAAAATAGGACAATGATGCAATTGAAATAAAAAGACACATTTAAATGAATTAAATAGCGTAAATGAAATAATTCTTATCCTTACCTCATAAAGATTAGAGCTATTATAAAGCGCAATTCTCGAGTCGACGTTCCATATGTTCCTGGACTAGTGTGGATGCTAATAACTTCGCAAATACAGACTTTTTCTTTATTTCCTCATTATCCTGGTAGCACTGATGTAAAACGTATGAATTTACTATTGAAACATCCAGAATGCGGAAAAAAACAGCTAAAGGCCATCTGCGTGTGCCGTGTGCGACGACTTGAGGAATGTTTTGAGCATTTCTCATCAAGACTATCTACTCCACCTTTGTTTGCATTATAATATGCGATAATTTCAAGTTTCTGCATTTCAATATCAGTGCAAACTATGTCATGCATTGAAGAGATGAGTACTGCTGCTTTACCTTTCCTGTTGATATGCGAAATTATTGTAGATTCCTCTCGAAAGCCATATAATGTTGATCCAACTTCTCTTGTTTTATTAGGTAAAAATTTGGGTGGAATTTCTCTTTTGTTTTCTTTTCATTGTACCGATGTAAGTTAGCTTGTTTTTTCAATAGGATGTCTACAAATTCTATGAACGAAAACCAATTATCCGCAGTAACATTTCGATTTGCTCCAAAAATAGGTTGAACAAGGTGCAAAACAGACTACGTTGGTTTAGAAAATTTTCTGTATTCAGATTGTAGCCCAATTCGGTCAGAGTCTTTTTACCATAATATATGTATGCATTGTAAAGATAACTGTTCATGGCCTCTGTTAGAGCCATGATTTTTATTCCATATTTACATAGTATATTTGGCATATACATTTTGAAGCAAACTTTTCCTCTGAAACTAACAAGCATTTTGTCAACTGTCCTATTCCATAGACACTTTGGCAATTTTCTGTGAAACTCCTGAAAATATAGGAAATAGCTGCTGTTGGATCCTGTTTTATTCGTTCTAATCTGTCTTCAGGATTGTCAAACCTCAATGTGGAAAGAAGTAATGCAAATCTTTTTATACTCATTATGGCCCTAAATATATGTCTCTGCCAGTTCCAACGGTGGCAAAAAGTGTTTCAATGTTCTCATGATTTGAGTTAAATACCGATGTGGTCTGTGTTTTATATTTCATTCGCATTTCATTAATTTTATGGTTTGTCCATTTCACGATATGCAGTAAAATATTGTTAGTAGTAAATAATAACTGCCAGATAGAGAATGGATCTACTTTTTCTCCAAGATCTTTAGCGTTACCTCATAAAACTGGCACTTTTATGATTATATTGTGCTTTCTTGTTCGTGACGAGGGTCGAACTTCTGAAACAGACCATCGGTACTGATGTTTTCCATATATATATATTTAATATCCCCTAAGTTTTCCATATATATATATTTAATATCCCCTAAGTTTTCATTATTTCTTATCTCTCCATTTTCACCCGATTTTTCTGACAACATTGAATCACTTTCATGTTTGGAATTTATATATTCATCTTCTAAAATACTATCTACATCACTAACATCATTTCCAACTTCATTAAACCATCGCAAAATAGTCTCTTCAAAGTCTTTATCTCCATACTCGCTTTGACGGTCCCGACATGTAGATATTTCACAGGAAAAAATTACATAAACAGAAACGTACCGTCTAGCAGACTGCATCTAATAAAAATATTTTTTTCTTTCAATAACTAAGAATGTGCAAGTGTTGCGAATGAGGTGGGAGGGAGAGGACTAATAGCGTAGCAATTAGGTGGAGTGATAAGATTGAGCACAAGTTCATTTTTGTGTAAAGGGTAGATTTGTAAACGCAGCAGTCTCCCAGACGGCAAGTTTCCGGTTAATGTTATTAATGAGAAAATAGAGCTTACCTTTGAATATTTTGAAACTTGCTAGTTCTAGGTATTAACAAAATCCACTATTTTTAGTTCTTCATTAACAGGAAATTTAAAGCTGCTAACTTTGGAACCATTTTTATAATAAAACAACCAAGAACGACACCAGGAACACACTTGGCATTTTTAGTTATTAAAATTCAATGAATTATAATAAAAACTAAATAATTTAAAAAGAATAATCAAAATATAAAAGTAAGCCGTAAATCTGTTACGAACAATATAATATTAAATATACTTCTTTATGAAAGTACTAAATAAGCTTTACATTTGAATATACAACAGAGCATGCCCTTTAGTCATGAAAAAGCCCACCAAGAAATCTAACTATTATGTTCAGGTTTTTCATATACGCTAAACAATAGAGTTAGGTCACTAGGATTTAGCTTAAATATATGCAACTACTGCTATTAATACTCCAAATTCCTTGGCAAACAAAGTAAGGAGCATATAGTACACTCCACATTCACAATTCCAACATAAACTGCAGATCAGACAAAATTAAATATTGATGGCAAAAAATTTCTAAATAATAAATAAATATAAGGTAAGCCTAATAAATAAACAAGCTAAGCACTTTTTAGATAGAAAATGTTTTGAGATAGCAATTCAATATTCACATATGCTATGAACTTTAAATGAAAACAAATACAAAATATTACAGGGTTACCGACAGAAATTACGTAAAACAATAACGTATGCATAGAAAGACAGTCAAAGCTTTAATAAATGATAAAATACAAAAGTATAAAACACGATAAATTGCAAAACTCTGCCCCTACATTTCCGTTAACATATACTACGAACATAGAATGACAAGGTTTAATGTATGATGCAAGAAAAATGATAAAAACTGCAAAAATTACCAAAAAAATTAAATTTTTTTTTTTGGCAGCGACTGTCAGAAACATTAACGAACACATAGTAAAACATACATACCTGTAATGGCTATCAAATAATGAAAATATATCCAATATTCTGGAGATACCCTATGTCGCTCATACATTTAGCATTAGCAAGCACAATTTCCTAACACCCTTTCCGATGACGTAGGAGGTTTGGTTTATGACCCCTGTATGGCCTCTTTAGTTCACGAAGGTGACAGATACTGCTTTGCCATTTTGTCATGTATTATTCTAGTTGATTAAAGTTTTCTTTAAGTCTAACTCGTTTTCTAATGATCATTTCTATAACAGACATCTAAATAAAAGTAATGGAAAGTATATATATTTTTTTTATATATATATTTAATGTTTAAATAGTTTTTAGGTAATGCATTTTAAAAAGCAAATATTTGCCATTTAAAAATCTATCAATATGAAAAATTAAAAATTAATTGCTATTTATGTCGGTATCAGACAGACAGTAGAAGAAAAGGAATCGGTTTAATGTACCGACTCCAAAGCTCTGTTTAATACAGATATGAATAACAAACAACACTCTTATGATAATTTGAAAAGGAATCATGTTCAAACATAAAAATCCATTCACAACATGGTTTTCTGACTGTTGTATTCAAACATCAACTATTCAATGACTTCCTTCTTTGTGTTTGCTGTGGTGGAAAGAATTTAAACCGTCAAAGAAAGGAAAGAAAATTTGTTAGAAATAAGTTCAATGATACAAGCAGTTAGAGTTGTGTGTGTGTGTGGGGGGGGGGGGGTCTAGAAGCATTGTAGCATTGTTATTACTGCTATACCCTAAGTCTTTAAATAGTCCTTGAATAGTGCTTAAATTTTTTTTCTTCAACATGGTTCCTGTCCTCTCTCGATTGCAAGATCCTCTTAAATAGTTGTCTGTCTGGAGCATCCTAAACCTCTACTGTGGTTATACATGCCTTCTCTGATCTTGATCCACTGTTTACAACACCGAGCAACTAGGCCTATGATGCAACCTCTCCATAAATCCGACAATTCTTCATAGCATCATCGAGTATGTCTCAAAGGTATCTTTGTACATAACTTGCAGTATTGAAGCAGAAAAAATTCAGGTTCAACTGCTCGTAAGTGAGAACACCAGTCATTTTAAATGCTGCACGATGTATTGTTCTTATGCACATTGCATGTGCCCTATAACTTCATTGGCACTGACAATTTGGTCATTTGCATAACTCTTAATACAACTTTTGCATTCAGAGTTTCATGGCTGTAGCTCAAATTTTTATGTGTTCATATATTTTTCTGCGACAGATTTATAAAGTAACTTTCGAAGAATTTTTTGATCCAAAATATGGAGGCAGGGTTTAGCAATAAATCTAGTTAAGAGACATGGAGTTGGAAAATAATTCTGGTTGAGCAGACATAGCATCAAGTTCTTCGAGCCTGATACAAAAAGAAAAATTATTTTCTTTCTAAATAGTACAAAGAATTCATATGGATTTCATACGACGGACAAAGCATACGAGTATTTTGCAAATATGTGTTTGCCTAACACATACTCATTTTTGCTAAAAGTTTTAAAGTATTTTATAAAAAAGTATTAGTAGTATTTTATAAAAAAGTATTTAAAGTATTTTATCCCCTGGAAAAAAATTTCATGCGAACACTGCCACTAAGAAATTTTGAAGCAATCTTATTAGTTGATCACTTCTGGATGTTTGTTTTTCTTTTTATGATTGAAATTAATGAGTAGCATTAATCTAAGCTCTTATGAAAAGTTCTGAATATAGCATTTTCCAATTGACAGATTACAAATGTAATTTAAATGTTTAATTTGTAAAAAAAATTGTGCTCCTGTTTATAAAATCACACCATTAAAAATAAATTGTTTAACATGTTAAGCACTGCGTCAGTCACCCTTGACTGACAATATACTTTCCTTCTAAGCCGCTTGACGATATACAATTTAAAAAATTAATTAAAAATGAAATAGTTTGAATATTATAAAAAATGTATCTAAATATTACTTTTTACCAGAAAAATTATTTTAATGGGTATTGTTGAAACACTGAATACACATAAATAGTTTTCCTGGTTAGGTTTCACAGAATGTAGTCACTTGTTTCGTCAACTTTCTGGCAATATCTCTTCTGAATCATGCTGCATTATCTTCGTGACATTTTTTACAATATCTTTGAACTTTCAATGCTCTTCCAGATCTTTGTTGTAATTTGTGACAAGATATTTGAGGTGTATAATTACAAATTGTAACAATGTTGCTAATTGGAATTTCTTCATCCCAACAATATGAAAGATAGACTGCTAATTTCTTTTGAAATTCTGTGAAACTAACATTCTTTATGGTTATATTTTTAAATAAAATGGGAGCATTTAGAACTGATGAAGTATTTAGGAGTTAAAAGACTAGCCAGCATATTGCAGCGTGAACGGAAAAGAAAACAAAATTGGCTCAGTGCTTAACATGTTAAGAAAAGAGTACTTCATCTTTTCATATTCCGTTTCAAACTATTTGTCATTCACCATAAATCTGCTTTTGGACTTTCTTATAAAAGATAGAGATTAATTGGTAATAATCATAAACAGGGTGCTTGCTGCCCTTAAAAACTACCTAAATACTTCTGATTTTGATTTTTAAGGACCTTGAAACTACTTAAAGTTGTACTAAATTTCTTAATTTTCTTAGTTCATGGTTAAAAAAAAACAATAAAGCTAGGAAAAGTTATCTCTTAAATCCAAGAATTGTGGGTGATCTGATTGTAAATTTCAGCATTTTTCCCATTACCATATGAAAAAGGATGAAGGTATTTCATATATTCCAGTTCCTGTTTCTTCCAATGTCCTAGTGAAAATCTAACCATGATTACTTGAGTCTTAACAATAAAATGCTGTAGCATCCATATTCAAGCTGTATCTAAAAAACTGCAGGATCTTTTTGTATAGCATTTATTTCATTTTACTGTATAATTAGATCCATAACTGTCTAATCATTTAATCGCAAAAATGTTCTTCCATTTTTATAATTTCTTTGTAAAAGTCTCTATACCCATTAAAAGCTCGTACATTTCCTTACTTGTGTCTATTAACATAAAATTTTCTGCTAAGGGTCTGACAAATATTTTCAAATCAGATTGATCCAGAATATGTCAATTTTGCTCAAATTTAAAGAAAATTTTTATTGGTGACTGGAGAAATTTTTTATAGGCATTCCATGAGATATTTGATATAGTGTTGAAATGAAATAATAATTATATTATATGAAATTTGATAAAACTTCAATTACCTAATGTTAATTCAATATCAACAACATTGTGGTATGACTTCATTCATTTGTCCTTGCAGTTTATGTTTTATATAGACTGAATGATTAGGTGGTTATCTAATTTGAATGCTGTCAATTTTTCTAATTGTCAAGTTGGATTTGCATAAAATCTGAGTTAATTTGACACTTTGAAATATATTTGCATGTTGTCATCAAGAAAAGTGCCAAATGTGAATGCACAATTCAAAGTCCAAATTTTGCGCTATAGATCTGTATATCATTATTACAACTGTAAAAAAATTAAGTCATTGCATAATGGAAAGAAAACCATGTGTTCGACATATCAGATTTATTTTCCTTCACATTGTTTCTTTTATCGCCAAATACAAATATATTTTATGTATATATAATTAAGTAGTAATCTTTTCCTTTTTGCTCTTATATACGTAGGAATTTTTTTTCTGTTGACAGACATTTTCTACCTTTGTTGGAGTGGCAGCTCTCTGTCTCCTTTGTCCTTTTGAAAAAACTTTGTTTTTGCCCCTGAAACTGGTGGATATGCTTGCTTATTTATTACAGATAATGTTATAAATGGAGTAGTATTTGCTTTACAGTTATATATTTACTTATTTAGTTTGAGAATATTAATGCAAATGTAAAAAATTAAAAAAACAAATGCTTATGCAGACCAGTAAGATTTTCAAAGTTCCTTTTCAATCTTTCTAAAAGTTAATAGAAAACAGTTTTCCACACACATCACAAAAGCACAGATATTTTCCATAATTTCAAGATTCCTGCTTGTTGATGACCTGCATGAATAGTGATCATTATTAACAGACGTTCATTCATCTTGAAACAATTGCACCAGACTTTTGTGTCATCTCCATAGCATCATTCCTGAAAGCGTACTAAAATATCTTCCTGATTGTTTCCGACTGGGCATAAATTTTTTACAAGACTTGCTCAATGGTGTTGCTCAACACGTTAGTTCATTGTGGTTCAAGATGGAGATACATCAAGTATGAAAAACATAATAAACTCAAGTGCTTGCCTGTTTGGTAGCTACTAAATCGAGCAGTGGGAATGAAAGAATTCATGCATGCCAATGCCCATTAAGGTCCACTGTATCTGCTGACACTGCCCTGCCACAGAGTTTACACTAGTTTACATGAAAGGAAATAAGGTTGAATACTTTTTGACCAAAATAGTATGTTTATGATCAAATCAATAACATAATTCCAGGCTGACTTATACACTGGCTTCAAAGAGTTAAGCATAGATAGTAAAATAAACAAAAATGGAAAAGTAAAGCTTGATTAACTCAAGCTTTGAAGTAAGCTTTGATTAAATCAAAATTGTACATGAAGGTAGCAAATGTGTTTATGCATTGAAGAAAACAAGAATTATGCACAAAGATGAAAAAAATATTTACTTTTCGTAAGTTATATGATGGCATCACATTTGGGTCATTAACAAAATGATGTTTAAAGGCAAACAAACCAAACAAAACTTACGTTAATATGGTTATGTGACCACCCCAGACCTTAACACAAACTTCACCAATGATTTTCCATGCTTTCAATGAAGCGATCAACCATTGCAGATGTGAGCAATGGCCATCTGCAGCATAGAGTCTCAAAATGGGGTCCAGGACTTATCCCGATACTGCACAGCCATCACAAAACCACCTTTAAGGATGTGCAGCTCTGTGCAATATCCAATTGAAATTCCAGCCCACACCATGGCGCTGCCACCTCTAAATGCATGATACTCGATGATGTACTTGGACTGATTGCGTGTGCCTCGCTCTCTCCAGACCCTTACACGTTTATCACCTGATTCCAGGGCAAATCTGGACTCGTCCATGAACAGGACATTGCACCAATCTAAGACAGTCCAATTGACATGTTGATGACACCACTGTAATTTTGCCCCTCTGGCTAGACAGTTAGTGGAACACAAAAACGTGGTACTTGGGCATACAGTCCCTTCATGTAGAGCCTTCGGCGCACAGTACTGGCAGATATTATCTTAACAAGTGCCACTGCAACCATGGATGTAACAGTTGTGGAAGTCAATTGTCGATTCCGCTTGGCTACTATAGCAATATACCGATCATCAGAGGGGCTGGTAACCTTTGGACGACCAGGCACAGGTCTCCGGACAACTGTTTGACTTGCTTGGAATTGTTTCCGTACACGAAAAATTACCGAATGATCAATGCCAAAGAAAATAACATCTTTGATTGACTGTCCTGCTTCAATGTATCCAACAGCAAGCCAGCACTCACTATCTGTCAGTCATCTTATTTCAGCCATATAAGCACGAATATCATCAAAAATAATCCTACAAAAGTTATAAACACTTCGTATCAACATACACCTCCTCAAACCCTTCAGAATGCTGGAGTCTTCAACTGCCTAATTAACATATATCCACACAGTCAATCATGTATTTTTTATAATTTAAACTAAGTTGACCGTGTTATTATGAATTTGTTATAGTTAATGAATTCTTTAATTTTATTATAGTGGGTTTTTTTTTTTTTTTTTTTTTTTTTCAGGATTCTTTTTAACTAGAATATAAAGTATGAGTAACATTCCTAAAGAAATGCAAAGGAGCTCTTTCTTGTTAAGAATCTGAAAAAATATTAAAATGTTTAAAATAGTCGATTTTTTCATATTCTGTTAGACCAAAATATACACATGTTTATTGTACCTTAATAAAAATGAAAATTATGTAAACATTTTCTCATCTTATTTGAAAGTTTATTAATAGAATGTTATTTTTTTTTTTCAACCCTTGGTGTTCAAGCAGCTTAAAATGAATAGTTAATTAAAGAATTTTTGAAATTCCTTTTTCATTAAAATAATTATTATTATTATTTTAATTTTTATTGTACAGCTGACAACTCTAACATTTTTAATGCTTCCATGTAAATGATGGACATACCATCATATTTTCGGTGGTGTGCACACAAATGATAAATATAGCCATCTAGAATATTATCCTATATTACAAAGCACCATATTCTTATATATTTGTGTCTTTAAAACATGCCTAAAAATTTTTATGAAATGAAGTGAATTTACCATTAGTAGACCTACTGTACAAGATAGCAATTTAGCAAGGTCTCCACTTTGGAAAATACTATTTACACCCCCTAACTATTTATACCCTCTTTGTAAATTAATAATATTTATGAGTTTAATCATTATTAGGATAGTTAAAAAAGAGTCCCAATATTCAGCTTCATCTCATTTATGTGTGATCCAGGTAGATGGAGTTCAACAATTAAAGAATTATCAAATACATGCCAAAGAACAGTTACAATGCTACTTAATCTGCTTGAAGAGTCATTTGCTAGCAAATGTGATATTTATATTTTGTCAATTAAAAAAAAAAGCTCAGACCAAAATACTTGAGAATGCTAAACTAAGATGCCTTGTGCACAGACACCCTAAGAAACTTCAAAATTTAACTTTAATAAGGAGAACATGACATTGTTGGAAAAAGACTGATCCCATGTCAAAGGACTTCCTTTCTTTGAATTTGAAGAAGATAAGCCTATACAGTGTTTACAAGACCAATGTGAGCAGCTTAATATTTAAATATACACCACCATAAAAAAACCTTTGCTTTAATGCCCTAAAACATTGATTAAAACTATCAACCAGTTTTCGAGGCAAAAGCAGTTTTTGCCTTCATTGTTGCTGGTCTTTTAATTTTGAAGTCCTCCTAAAGGCCCTATCACATTCAACAACTTTTCCGGCAATTTTTCGGACAACCAACTTTTCGAACAATTTTTGCGCCGAGTTGGGGGAAAGCTCGTGTGAAATAAGGTCAAAAAATTGGGACAACTTTATCTGACCGGTATAGAAATAGTTGTTCATTTGGGACAATTTTTTACCAACCAGCCAATCACAGATGAGTAGCGAAGGAATCACGTGTGTAGAAAGGTTGGCGCAGATTCTACTACATTCTGGTTTGGCGTGAAATCCTCGCACAAGTTTGAATCTGTGGAGCGCGAACAGATAGAATATAATAACAGATAGATTATATTGCTATAATAACCAGGCAGCGCGAAGTATTATTTTTGTTTAGATTTAGAATTTTGTTAAGTATTTATAATATTTCTGTGTCATAAAGGTGGATGTCAATGAAAGTCGTCTCGAAGTCGAAAAAAAGTAGTCATGCGAGATGGAAATGGAGTTAATTGAATCAATACGTGAAAAATCATTTTTGTGGAATCTAAAAGATCCACTGTATTTAAAAAAGAATTTGAAGAAACATGCGTACGAGAAAATATCATCTTTACGAACCATCTCTTCCAAAGCGATTTTATATACATGAAATATTATATAATAAAAATTAAGATATTATTACTAATATAATCTCTTTGGTCTCTTCTGATTCAAATTTATATTTACCAGCGGCTTGCTAGTTTACAGTATAGATGCGTTTCAGAAAATCCACCTTTCTGTGAATTTAAACAAGAGCGTACGCGAGTTTGCTTTGGCGATATGTACATATTTCATCAGTTTTCTAAAATAAGCTAACTAGTGATTCTATCACAAAACACAAAGGATCCTAATTTAAATTGTTTTAGAATATTTACTACACTATGGCAATTTCCTTGTTTTAACGAATACAATTGTGTTCTCTTTCTCGAATCGTTAAAAAAAAAAAACAGACAGAATTTAGAAAATTAATTTTCATGTATGTTCTCTATAGACTTTTTTTTACCCTTCTATTGCAATACTAAAACAACTTGAAAACTTATTCTGTTTACTCTTCAAAATAGTACTCTAAAATAACACTAAATGCATTGCATGATATAATTTGTTAGTACATTTCAAATATAAAGTTTTGGCTTGGGTGGTAGAGAATCAGCTCAGCAAACGACTGGGCTCTGGTTCGAATCCAATCGAATTTTAAATTTTAGCCGTAGTTTTGTCATTTAGCACAACTTCTTCAAACTGTCAATAACCCTATCGCCAACTTTTCCGTCGAAAAATTGGGGGAAAAGTTGTCCGAAATAGTTGGTTGTTCCAAAAGTTCTTGAGTGTGATAGGGCCTTAAATTGGTTGATAATTTTAATCAAACTTTTATTCTGCTAAATAACAAAATAACTCTTTTCAGAGTTTGTGGATTATTCCAGACTAGTTTGAGCAATTTTTTCTTTTTTTTTTACTAAGCAGTAGCTTTTCCCTAATTAAGTTTATTTTGACAACTTCAATCAGTGGTGTGGTAGGTATTCGGAGACCTGGAGATATTATCAAATGCAAATAACTACAATAGAATTTTAAAAAGAAGCTGGAACCTAAATTATCTTTTCTCTTCAATCAAGTTTTGTGCCCTTGGAAATAACTTCTATGAATGTTACTGTTCAAATGTTAATATTTAGAGTGAATTAAATAAGATACTCACAAATATGTCCATCCTGGGAATCAAAAGACAACATTTAAATTGTGTGAAGGAAAATCTTTGACATATGTAAGTGTTACAGAAAAATGTTTTAAAACTGAATAGCAGGAAAATAATAAAATAGATAAGTTGAGGTTTTTATTTATATATGAATAATAAAAGAACAAAAGTAATAATTTGCATATATATTATCTCAAAATATTAATTTTGATTGATTTTATGCATTCTAAAATAAGGCATTATTTAAATTTTAATGTTTAATTTTTTATGTGATATTTACATAATTTTATGACTTATAAAATGAAACAAATATTTAAAATATATCATAGGATTTAAAGAAGTGGGAAGAAATTAAATTAATCAAATTCGAAGATCGTGGTTTTAACCACCACATGGGAGCTCATTATACAAACATACATTAGACATGTAAATTTGTAAAATTTAATTATAAAAACCCTAAGACCATGTCTGCTAGAATGAACTGGTTTACAACGTAAAATGAACTGTAAATTAATATTAATAAACATACATACATTTTGAAAATTAATCAGATTTTCTTCAGCGTAATACTTTTTACATAGAAGACGGAAATCCAGTCAATTTCCGAAACATACATAGGTGTATTTATCTGGATTTATTCAGCATTTTACATTATAAAGCAGTTCATTATTACTAATGGCTGCAACACATCATATCTCTAAATTGATTTAAATAATAAATAAATGACAAATCATTAGATTTTAAACGTCATTTTATTAAAACATCCATCAGACGTACATATAATTTAAAAGCCAGCTTTCGGGTATCATACCCTTCCTCAGTGACATTAAATAAAAAGTAAATCAAGCTAACATGCTTAAATACTATCCACTATTAGTAAATTAAATTTGCATATTACAAAACTGGCATCACTACTAAACACGTTTTATGCATCCACACAAAATCACCAGAAACAGATTTAAAAATTGCAAATACAAGAAAAACAAAATGTCACAAACCAGTTTAAGCACAAATATACATAAGGAAAAGAATTTTTTTTTTTAATATTTTATATTTTAGAAGTAACTTCATAAAGGTCTGACTCTCATCGAATCAGGAACGAGTCGCTAGGCATAACTTAAAACATGGATGGGGTCGAAATTACAGATAGAGGTGTGATATGGGAGTGTCTATATACACTAACGGTTTTAAGGGGGTAACAGGGGGAGCAAAGGGGTGGGGCTTTGGTAGGGCGGGACCTTACGACGGATGATGAAATTCTCCAAACGGCGAGAAAAAGACAACGCTCCGCCATTTTGATTTTCATGTAGCAGTCCATGTCGTTTTCAGTGGGACGCCATCAAAAGGAGATTTGATGGTTTTCAAGGTATTAATATTTATTATTTCAATTTTTGTTTCCTTTTAATGAATTACTATGTTTTATTATTATGTATTGATTTAAATAAAATTTTATTTCGATATGGCCAAAATCCTTAACCATGTTATGTATGCATTCCAAGTAGTATAAGCAATATTTATTTAAATTGATTTGAATAACGAAATAAAATCATAGAACGTGTAATATAAAGCTGCATTTATAGCAGAAAAATATATCAAATTTAGTTTAGAGGGTCAATTTCAGCTATTAAAGCAAGACTGGTTTTGTTGAAATATACTAAATGTTAAACGTAATCTGAATTCTAAAGGTATACGATGTAAATTCTTCCTTCCAAGATTAGCTTCGTGGTTTGTTTGTTTTCTTTGCTGTTGTTAATTTTCGGCGGATTTTGTTACTAAATGCATTAAGTTTTAATATAATATTTATTCAAATTAATGTTATATTCAGTTCTATTTAATAACATTATATATTAAATAGTGACTTTTACAATAATAGGATTGTTGCTGGCAGAGTTACTTCTGCATATCTACAAAGCAAGAAGAAATGCTGAAGTTGGTGCCTGGATCTCAAGTATGCTGATAACTTTTAACAAGTGCAGTAAGAATACATTTTCTTTAGTTAAATAATAATTTTAATTATTCTATTCGCTTATAGTTTTTACTTTTGGAGGCTTCTTAACAGTCCTCAAATGCTATTGCTCAGTGGAGAGCAAGAAATCGTCCTATCATACTGATGCTCTCATTATGGCAAAAAGTATAGTTATATTTTAGTCTTTTGAAAGCATTTGTGTGTACTAAATTTGACTTATTAATGATGTTTACTGTTCTGAGTCACAATTTCAAATTTTTTCTCTTTAGTATGTTTTACAACTAATAATGTTAAATTCAGATTGTTTATGTCAAATGAAATGCAATTGTTAAGTTTTCATAAGTAATTTATTTGCGAGATTGAACATTTTATTTCTATATTTGTGCAAATGTTTCGGATTAAATTAATTCTGAATGATTAAAATGTCATAATTGTAGGGAGCATTCCAAATAGTATGCAAGACTGCCAAATGCAAAACTGTTAAGTAAACAATGCATTCAAGTAGATTGCCATGGCATACTAGCTGTTTCTCCCCAAAATTCAGTTAAAGGTTTTGCAGCAGTTAATATGATTTTCTTTTTTTTTTTATCCCTTTCTGTTTAATCTTCAAACCTATTATTCATAAATTCAATTTCATTGTCTAATCTTACAATATAATTTTATTTACAATGTTTTCATGCAGATTTTCAAATTGGTGAAATGCTTTGCTTTTAGTTTGTTAATATGCAATGACTAGAATCACCTAAAATAAGCATATCTTGCACTTTATAGTAAACACATTGTCATTGGTTCTCATGAATCCATATGAATGAACATAATTGTTTCGAAACTTTTTTTAACAAATGTGAATGGTTCCTTTTCTAAACTAATTTTGTCTGTTTACATGATTCGCAAAGTTTTAATTTTTAACGCAAAATATTGCCCTCTCACCATATGATTGCTTAATGATGCTACTGTATTTAACTTCTTTAAATTAAGATATACAGTAGCTAGACAATTCTTCATTTCACTTTTAACTTTTTCATTACATTGACTTAATCTCTAATATTTGCCTCTGCAATAAACAACCATTTATTTCTGTTGCAAATATATTTTTAGATCTTAGTAAAAACTACCTTATTGTTATTCCCCATCTAGAAATTGATAACAAATAACTTCTCAAAGTTAGTACGTATAATGCATATGCTAGTTATATACGCTTTTGAAGAAACCAAATGAAATATATATAAAAAAAATTAATCTTGATAGAATAATACTATTTAACAACGCATCAGAAATGTTGAAGTAGCAAATATATCATTAAAAATTCAATTTAAATGGGAGAGTAGTCCCCAATCTCACCAGTTTTTTGCTGCCAAATCTTGCAATCTGTTTTTTTAAACCCAATAAGCATTTGGCGTTTAAAGTTACTGCATTTAGCAGTATCTCAATGATTATGTGCACATGTTTTGGAAATTGACAAAATAAGTGTGTGGTTGCCACAAATATTAGAAGTAAATTCTTAGGGTGACAGAGAAAACCAAGATATAAATAAAAGTGTGTAACTGTCCCATCATATAGTTTTAAATATATAATGCATAAAATAATGTGAAAATAAAATGAAAATTAAATTCTATTAGGAAGTATCCATTTACTCACAATTTAAAAATGAAATGATTGATTTATAATAACAAATAAGATACATAATTCCCTGATTATAACTATTCTAAATATCTAGAAAGTACTGTGTCAATCATAATCCTAGATTTTGTGATTGATACTGCTGGATCATTATTCAATTTGAATTTTGTGTTTAAAAATTCAGTCAGTGGCTTGGCTGTGCTTCTGAAGAAACAAAATGGGCATTTAAATCATATTGAAAATTATTGGTATGTTTTCTAAATCTATTCCAAGTAAAGCTTAACTGTTGACAGTATTAAACAAGCAAAATCCTATTTGCATTCCATACTAGATTTTGCTATAACTACATTTAAAATAGTTAATGCTGTAATTGAAAATCACAACACCTATATACAATATAATGAAAATGTGAAGCACTCTAGATTCACTTGATGCATAGCAAACAACTTACAACCTAACAAAAATGTGTAGTATTTTAGCCTTGATCGGCGAGTAATAGCTAATGATTCACTGACAGGAGTAACAAAGTATAATACAACACGCCATCCTTGTCTACTCATCTGTTGTCTTGCCACTATTGAAGGAGTCATTAATATCATTTAAACATAATGGTATTATATTCCACTTCTAAGAAGTTTATTTTCATTATGCTTGGATTTCCATTAAACGAACTTGCACTACTGTGCCTTAAGAATATTAACTTTAATAATACATTACAACTGTATACAATATAATGAAATAAAACATGCTGTTCTCATTTGAAGCATAGCAAACAACTGAGAGCATAACAAAACTCCTCATATTTTTTAAATAATGGTATTAATACCAAAGTTACTTATTCCATTTAAAATTAAATTTTATTCGGTTGTATCTATTTGCCCACAATTATTAATCACTGGCAGGCATAACAAAAAGTGTAATGCAACGTCCGCTCTGGCTACCCATCTCAATTGCTGCACTTCTATTGGAGGAGTTTCAGCTTTTGTTATGCTCGGATTTCCATTAAACAAACTTGTGCTACCATGCCTTAAGAAATTTAACTTAACACGTTATAACTGTATACAATACATTACACAGAAATTTAACTTATAACAACTAACAACACATTACAACTGTATACAATATAATAAAATAAAACAAGCAATGCATAGCATACAATTGAGAGCATAACAAAAATGTGTAAAACGCTATCTTCGTTCACTGATCTCAGGGTTGCGAAAAAGCCGGCTAAAATTAATAAAAGACACACCGGTGGCTTTTATTGGTTTTAACTGGCATTTTTTGGTCAAAATTGGCTTTTCTTTTGTTAAAAAGCGTTGTTGTTGTTGTTGAGACCCAGACCGTCCGACCTACCAGAAAGGTGTAAGGTAACTGTATGGACGGCCGGGAAGTGCCACCCAATTTAGACCGGAACCCAGTGGGGGAGGCATCCACAGGGACCGTACCCTCCTTCCCCTACCACCAACCTCTCGGAAGGACTTACGGACCCACATGTTTAACGTGATCGTACTCCGCATGAACACGGTGTTAAAAAGCGTGAAGAATTTTAATTTTAAATTACACAATTTTAAGTGTTCTGTAACTAATTTTAAAGGCATTTTATTTGGTTAGAATTTAATAAATAACTTTATTTCTCAATAATGAAAACATTAATATTGGAATACCTGCTAGTGATTGTTTTGCTTGCAAAAAAGCCAGCTAAATTTTAAAAAGGTATACCAACTGCTTTACTTGGTTTATATTGGCCTTTAACATATTTTTTAAAAAATGTTACTACTTTAAATAATGAAATATTTTATTTTAGGACAATAGTTGCTTAGTGATATATTTTACTAGTTAACTAATTTTAAGGACTTGATTGATATGTAAGAGTCTTATTTTTACTCATAAATATTTAAAATCATGCATAAAGTCATTTAATAAAAAACACTATTTATCACTATTGAAAACAGTATTGGGAATAACATATGCATGAACAACTTTTGAATAGCATCCAGCTTTTCAAAAAGTTATTTTAACAAGTTTTAATTTGAGAACCTTTTTTGATTGCTCTCTCTTTTGTTCTGAACTTAGATGCACCAAAATTTCTTCAAATATTATCTCCTACTAAATTCCTTTTTCAACATTGAACATTCTATCATTTAATCCCAACCCCAAATCTTTACAGCCAATTAAAACTAAAATAAAACATCACACTGAAATGAAATGAAAAAAGAACGAAACCGCTTGGGAGCAGAAAAACTTGTTAAAATGTATCATTTTTATAAGTCATAAGAACCCAATGATTAGAACTAAAATATGGATGTTCTCAAATATTATGTCAGATAATTTCATTTATTAAATACATATAATTTAATTTGCTGTAATATATATTAAAAGTAAATAGCAGTGTGTAAAAAAATGCTTTTCCTTTTTGAAGTAAAATTGAATTTTTTCCTTTTGGTTGTGTGGTGATTTGTCTGTTTAATTAATTATAGTCTTTAAAATGTGTATATATATGTAATGTAGAGCTATGCATTGTGTAACAAAGGCTTTCAAAACACTATCTTGGTGTCTAATTTAATGCATTCTCCTCACTGTATATATATGTTTTCTTTTAGACACATTACCTTCATAGTATTTTTCTAGTGGTCATAAAATCTTGTGTACTTGGTAATATTTAATAGAAGCTTATAAACATTTTAGTAAAAAACATTTAGGAGTGAATCAAAGATAAAGTAATGCAAATTTAATGTGAATTGGCTGTAAACCACCTTTTTTTAATAAAAACCGGCTTTTTTTTGGTCTGGCTAAAAGCCAACAACCCTGACTGGTCTGCAAAGAATGGGGGAGGCAATAACCGCTGACTTACTGCACTAGCAGGTGTAATAGAAAGTGTAACATACTATCCTCTCTTTTATGTTTCAATTGCCACGCCACTATTGGAGGAGTTTAATTTGTTATGCTCAGATTTCAATTAAACAAATTTGAACTACCATGCTTATCAACAAAATAAGATTTTTTTTTCTTTTGTATTTATGAAGTATCTGTAATTGCACAAATTATTTGTTTTCCAGTGTTTTAAACATTGCTCTCTCAAATGTTCAATTTTTTTTTTATTTCTAGCAGCAGTACTTGTGATACAAATCATTCACTGGTGTACAAATACACAACACCAAAAATACTGGAGAAAAACTATTACAAGAAGCATGAACAAACAATAAAACAAACATAGGAGATATGTGGACGGTAGCCAAAAACACAAATCCTAAACAGTCTTGAAGCTTGAACAGGCAGCTTGAAGGACTTGCATCCTCTCCCTTGCGCGCCAATACCTTTTGTACATGTCACCAGATAGTCCTGGGCAGTTCATTAGATAATCAGCGTCCATAGCTGCATTAGCACCACCCACTACACAGTTCGGGCTTGGAATTTAGATTAAATCTATGAAGATATTTAGCTAAACAGTCGTGACCAGTTTCCAGGCGAAATGCTGATGTTCAATAAAATAGTATAATTTTTTTTTTTTTTTTTAATTTCTGATAAAATCCTGCCTTAGCAAAACATATTTTGATCATTAGATCATAAATTATTTACCAGGCAGTAGCTATGCATTGTTATTTTCAACATGTCCACTTTCATGCTTTACAGCTTACCATTTGATAAAAATTGCACAGCTTAATTGTTTTCAGCACCAATTATTTCTAGTAGTTGTCTTTCACGGCTTTAGTAATCCCCAAATGCAAAGAATGAAGCTTGCTTATACAATTTGGTGTTAAACATTCCATTTTTGCATTTCTCAATGTGTGAAGATTAAAGGATAAATTGGCCATCACATTCACAGTATTCATAGGAAGTTTTTCCAATTTCCATTCTTCTGCAATTTTTATATAAACAGCTGAAGACGCACGCATTGCTTACTATTTTTTTCACAAATTTCATATCTTATTTTTAATTTGTGCAACCAACCGAAAGAGAACAAGGCATAAAAACATTAAGTTTTGTAGCAACTTTATATTTTCCTATAAGCATTAAGCCATGGATAGCAAGATTTGCTGCCTGATATTGATTAAAAAACTCTGTCTAGCCTACTTCATTTAACTTTCTTCTTGAACTCTGCGTTTTCTGTGGTGATGTCCTTTATATAAACGGTTATTAGAGTGACTGAAGAAATACAGTGAAACCTGGCAAAGTGACCATTAGACCACCTGGCTAAAATGATCATGTTATTTTCACACTGTAAACACCATTATTTTTATATAATTCACTAGGTTTCACTGTAATTGCAACAATTCAATTTGAAGAAATATAGTGATTTCTTGAATTTACCCATTTTTCTGTGACACATCAAGTTCACCTCTTGCATAAACAAAATTCATATTTTCCCTTTCATATATCTTTTTAATGTAAAAATATGTTAAAATAAACTGAATATATATTACACCTGACTTGAATTTTGCTATATACTAAAGAATTGCAAAAAGATTTTATAAATATTTACATATTTCAGTGTCAAATTCTTTAGAAATTTAATTACATTATTATTTTCAGAAATTTTACTGAGCTTCATCCTGGGTCTTGAGTTATCTTATAGAGTTGCTTATCAAGAAAGCAAAGCGTATGCTGAATGGAATCAAATTATTTGTTATATTATGAGTTTGTTAGCTTAAATAAATTTTATTTGGCATATTGATTCCTCTGTAAATAAATGTTCATTTAGTTAAAGAAATATGGTGTTTTGTTTGTTTTTATTTTTCAGCTACAAGTTTGTTTATAAATAGATAAAAATTATGTTCAAATAGCTGCTTGTTTTATTTTTATGTTGTTAATCTATGGAAAATAGTCCCTAGCTCATTCATTTTTAGGATTTTGTTCCCCATTGTCTTTTGCCAAGGATGCTGAAAAAAAAAAATTAGTAATATAATTTTTATATTTATCATAAAGTACACAAAATTGTTAGAAATATTTCTAATTATTTTATCAATTTTTAAAGAAATACAAAGCTTCCTATTTTTAGCATAAGACTAAATGGAGCTATAGGTTGTTGTGTTGGGGACTATTTACCATAGATTAGTGGGGGAGGGGGAATGAAACAAGTGACTGAAGGAAAAATATTCTTTTAATATTCTGAACAAATATAACCTGAATCCATTTTGAATAGTTTTGGAAAGATTTCTATTTATGGGGCTTTAGACGGGATAACTCGAGCAAATGCTCCTACCACTACCAAATTTTAATAGTATGTGTAGAACTATATAGAATTTTTAGTAATTCTCATAATTCAAACTTAGAATCTAAGTTTTTCATAACATAATTGTTTTTAGTAAGAAATCGTGTTACAGCTTTGAACAATTGTGATAATATAAAGTGTGTGGGAGAGCTTGATCATTTGAACTACACTAGATTGATAATAGTTTATATTAACACAAATAAAGTCCAATTCAACAATGTCACTAAACTTGCTAACTTTAAAAATGTTTATAACTTGAGTATGAAATCTTAACATCTATTTTTGTAATTGTAATACAAATGGAACTAAATTCTACATAAGTAATATGATTGTACAAGAAAGTCAGGTAGAGGGCTCACACTCCAAATATTTTATTTGGTATTCGTACAAAAAGAATATATTTATGATCAAAATAAGCCAAATTATTTCTGTTCTAGTAGCATTACTTTCCCCTTTTTGTTCAACTAGATTTGTAGAGTTGCACCAAATACCGAATATTCGGTTAAAATTTTCTATTTTATGCCAATTTAAAATAGAAAATGTTTCTATTTTGTGCCTTTCTTAAATACATTTACATTTAACACATCCTAAATTTATTTGTATTTACATTAAGTATAATTTTTAATTTAAAATAAATGAAAAATAAAATAAATCATTCCAAAAGTAAATTAATATAGTAAATGGCTACTTAATTTGGTTTATGTTTATCTGCATAAATGGATAATTGATAGTTAATTTCTGATATGTGATAATCATGGCTTCATTTTCTGTTATAGAGAATCTTGCATTTACCTTGCATACAAATACAAACCCAAGTTGCTTAAAATATCATTACAAATTGGAATTACAATTTTAAGTTGTTGTCACACCTGGTCTTGCAAACTACAACAGAGTATATACTGATAGATAACTAAACAGTTACAGACAGGTGTACCCACCCTGTGACAAAATACTCAACAAAGTAATCTTCTCTTCAGAAATCATAAAAGAAATTAGAAGAGTTGGATACAATGGGGCCACACACAGAGAAATTCTTTGGTTATCTTATTTGGCACATTTTAATAGATACAAAGGAACACCTATGGCACCCACAGTATCTTCTCTATCGAAATTAAAATACTGCAAAATTGAATATTCATCTAAGTGTTATTTGTTATATATTAATCACCTTCACCTTTTTTTAATATTGGTAATTGATTTTTTTTTAGCTGCATATTTTATAAAAAATTAACCGTTATATTTTTGAGCACGTAATATTATGAGTTTTATTTTCTGGTTACTGTTTCATATTTAAATGAGTTAGTAAGGTTAAGGTATGATAAGATTTAAGAAAAATTGAAAAAACAACAAAATATGAATATGATAAGATTTAAGAAAAATTGAAAAAACAACAAAATTTAATACCAGAGTGTTTTCTTTTACATTGAAATTATTTTAAATGCGATAATATCGGTAAGTAATAATTTGAATTAATTTTGTACTATGATACTATAACTTTTATTCATTGTATAAAAAATGTGTTTTACCAATTGTAGAATATTTTAAATTTTTATTACTATTCGGTTTGACTGCCGACTAGGCAGTATACCGAATATCAACCAAATATTCGGTGCAACCCTAATGATTTGTATCTTTAATAACCTTTTCCTCCTAGAACCATAAATTACATAAAATTTTACTGGTAGATTCTAACTTATGAGCAGTAATGAAATTATTTTATTCTTAGTGTTATGTAGAATGTTATAGATCTACTTAATGATTGTGAAATTAAACAACTTTCACACATAAATAACATGGGACGGGAAATACACTTGATTAAAACTGGTATAAATAATTAAATACTGTGTACCATAGCCAGAAACAAAATCAAAAAGGGGTTAGAGTAAAATTCTGACTTTTTTTTGTGGGGGGGGGGGGGGAGCAATATGCTAAAATATTTGTGTCAAATATAAATATATACAGTAGTTTCTTTTAATGAATCAAAGTTTATGTACAATACATATAAATTACTGTAACAAATAATTATAGCTATATATTTGCAAGTTAAAGATAACTGAAAATATATATAGCCACTGCACATCAATATTCATTCACGAAAATTACAATTGATGCTAATATAAGCAAGAACTAGCAGCAAAACATTTAATAAATTTTATTAGACATTTGAATAGTTATTGCGTAATACTAACTGTATAGCTAACTAATCATTACAGTTGACTTTAAATCAATAATTTTTATAATAGTGAGAACTCTGCACTAATATCAAAAACCCTACATAAACCCCCACAGAGCCAATACAGCGGGTTGTCTTATCTCCCACATAAATATTTTATAGTTGACAAATTTAGAAATAATTATGTCATCATCGGACATTCTTCAAATAGAGTTTAGTTCTTTTGCCTCGTTTTAGTCGACAAACATACTATTGTGGTCCAGGATATCATCTGCTTGCTCCCTTTTGAGGACTAGATTCTGCTGAACCTCGTGATGTAAAAGAATGCAGAGAAGTAACAGATACAGTAGGCTATTGCTCAAAGGTGCCTCAAATATCTACAAAATTCCGTTCATGGCTCTAATGATGATATCTTTTGACGACTACATTAATTTTTTTCATAGAAAACATGAGATGGATAGTCTACAAAATAGAGTGATATTGTATGACCAATTTGAGGGATTGCTTGCAGAATTTATTCCCGGGGTTGCCGTCCAAATCAGTCCTGGCTAATGTTTCGCGAATGGATATTCGCTGTTCAAAGCATTTCGAGCGCATATATGAAAATAAAAGTTCCAAGATAACTTTACATCGCCAATACGTATTTGAGTTGCATTATATAGTAGGTTTTGCCAATACAATTGACATCAAATACTACTACTCATTATTTACTCACTGTCATTATAAAGTATGCTCCCAGCTGACCAATAACAATATGCCAACGGGACCCAAATCCATCAAGGGTCATTGTAAACTCGGATACTTCTACAAGAAAATAGGAAACCAGTGGAGTTTCTCCAATGGCTGCATATAAGATTGCACATGAGACCAGGTCATACAATTTTCAAAGTGCTTTCACCACTGGACTTTTGCTTTAGTTTTTGCCTTCAACCATTCAAAATTCTAGTTAGATTCAAAACATAGGAACTTTCCATGTTCTGAGTCCTGGCACTATGAATTTCCCTCCTCTCATAAGCTCCGAAACACTTACGTTTTGAAGTGATAAACGTTTTTCAAAATTATCCTCTATGAAACAGGTCATTTTGTCACAGCAGTCCACATTGAACGCCAAAGCCATTTAGGTAAATGCTGGTGGTCCATCTACCATGCTCAATATATCTTTTTTCACGATTGAAAGATCTCTACAGGTCCTTGAAAACGCAAGATGTCTTTGCAACTTATCAAATGTTTCCGTTTTACTCTACAATGTCAGTGATAAAAATTTCATAAACCAACAGATATTTTGATGTTTATGAAGTAATTCCGAATAAAACCGTGGCCCTCGATAAAAAAAAGGTGTCTGTCCATAACCTAGAACTGACACAGTGATGGCTTCTCCCAAGCTGCCAAAAATTCAAATGTGTATCAAGATACAAAACAATCTATTATGATCCTAACAAGACTTGAAAAGGCAGCTCTTTCCAACAAAGCTACACTCTTTCTAGTTAGCCGTTCGATCCCAAGGATAAAATTCAATGTCAAAAGAGCAATATACGTCAATTCAGATGGAAAGATGCTTTGCATCTGAATATAACCGATTTAGCGCATTTTCTAATAAATAAAAAAATGCTACCTTTAGGTATATAGAAGTTCTGCAGCGTTGACATAAATGAACCATTGGCAACCATTCACTTATTTTGCGTTTTATAATTTTTAGATATTCAGTTTTAAAGTGATTGTAATTATTTTACAGTAATTTATTTCAAACTGTTCAAAACCAGCCTCCCATTAAAAACTACTTAAAAATAATTACTTTTTTCATTATTCCATGTTTATAGTTTGCAGTCCTTTAGTTTGTATAGTTACTCCATTTGCAAACTGGTGATGCTGTAAAGCAGGCTTATAATCATTTTCTTATGGTGGTCGCGCAGAAGATAAATTAGTTTTACATATGCTTCTTATGTTTATTCCAATACAGCCATGGCTAAGTGGTTAGATACTGAACACAGAACGAACGCATTTCGCTGCCTGCACAGCACTTCGGTTCTTTAGAAATTTCCCCAGGAGAATATTCTCCTTTTGATCATGGCCATATCTGAGTGGCATAACGAACCCTTTCACAAAATTTAATTTTAGTCTCTTTTCCCACTTTATTACTGATAATTACTGTTTCTAGTTTCTTTAGCAGCCCCTGGGTGTGTATGCCACCGTCGTAGTACCTTCTAATGAATTCCTCCTCATTTTGTCATAGTTTGCAAATCTTACTAATATGCATATTGAGGAAAAGACAGGCTTAGTCAGAATCTCGGGAAAGAGGGATTTACAGTAAAATTTGCTTTCTAATATGGAATGGACCCTATGGAGAACTAGTACAATTGGTCATCGAATAGGAGGTTATAATGTCCTTGCCACTGGAAATATATCTGCATAGTGTCTGTTGTACATGGAAAAATTCCCGTGGGCTCAAGCCATACGCAGAACTACAATTTTTTGTTTGGGGGTACTAAAGCCTTTCTTCATTAGATTGTTAACATTTCGTTTCCAATGTATAATATCAATACACTTTTCAAAAACTGCTGGGGGTCCTTAGCTTCCTGAAACGTAATGCATCTAATTATTTTCCATAACTTTTACTGTATGATTTTACTCAATGGAATTTACGGTTATCCCTCGACCTTGGAATCGAAAATTTTTATAAAAATATCCTTAAAATGACATCGCAAATCTGCAGACGCTCACCCCAACAGTAAACACATTCTTGTAAACTGTACAATCTTAGTAGATTTCGATGGATTAAATTGCTACAATTATTTATATTATGTTTTACTTCCTAATCTTTTCAGATGTGAAAATTATTACGTACTACTTTATCCCATTTTACAATGCTAATACTCTTGAGTCCCTGTTAGAAGGAACCAATGTTGGCCAGAAAGTGTATGTAATGTTGCAGTGCATCCGTCATTTGCTGAGAGGCGTGTGGTGGTGGATCCAATCGTCGATCGAAGTGTTTCCAAATATGCTCGATCAGGGGAATTCGGTGGTTGGGGAAGTATGGAAATCTTGGTCGCATTCTTCGAACCAATCGTAAACAATTTTGACGGTATGACAGATCGAAGATTCCATCGACCATAGGGAAGACCGTCAACATAAACGGATGTACTTGATCGGCAATATGGAGGGATACCCAAGTCTGTCGAGACTGCCTTCTAAAGGAATCAAAGGACCCATAGTAGACAAAGAAATCATCTCCCAGACCATAACGTTGCTACTACCAGCTTATTTACGTCCAACAATGGTTGCTGCGTGCTTGTTCTCTCCGGTTTTTAAACCAAAGTTCATCCGCTCGTCAGAGAAGGAAACCCTTTGTTAGTAGGTGCAAGTCCAATTTCGGTACTCCTGTGCAAATTTCAGCCGTTGTTGACGATGAACCTTCGCGAGCATGAGCGCAATCACCAACCGTCTGCCCCGGAGCCCCATTCGCAACAGAGTTTTTCTGCACAGTTGTTTTGGACACGTATCTGGAAACTTCCTGGTTCGTTTGTATGGTGAATTGCTCCACAGTAGCCTGTCGATCGATCGCTCGTGGTGCTCCACAGTTACCACGTCGAATTTTTGAAATTGTTCCATTCTAACGTGCACGTCCGCTCCGCGGGCGTGCGCGCAAACGGGGATAAAGGCATTCACGTTATACGTTAGCTACACTAACCCGTAGACAGTTCACAAACCCATGAAAATCATGGTTGTTATTCTGGTAAGTTGCTGATACCCCACCTTATACACCCACGAAGTTTGACCTTGACACGTGCAGTTATTTATTGGCCAAGTGTCCTTGACATCAGAGGTAGGAGGTGGTCATAATGATGCGACTCGATTCTTTGTATAACTCTTTGTTTTTGGGGTATGGGTCACAATTGAAGTACATTCCTGGTTACATTTATGATGGCAAATTTGATTGCCATCAATAAATCTGTGTTTTTACAAAATTTTTGAAGTATTTATTTCTCAGTGTTTACTATAGATATAGCTTAAATTATAACCAATATGGATTCAGCACTGAATTTAGAAGGATGTAGGGATTCACTAAGAATTTCCACTTTCGGTTAAAAATGTTTCATTTTCCTTGAAACATAAATTTTCCAAGATTGGCTTTAAATAAAGCTTAGATGATAACTGATATAGGTTCAGCATAAAATTCTGAAGTACGTAGGGTTAATCACTAAGCATTTTAACTTCTGGTTCCTTTTCCACTTCTGCTTCAAATTTTTTTCTTAAAATATCTATTTTTCAGAATTGGCTATAGAGCTTAGATGATGACTGATATGGATTCAGGATACAACTTCTGGAGGAATTGGTGGTGTGTGTGTATGTGAGACACTAAGGATTTCCATCGGCAGTTCAAGAATGCTTTTTGAAACATCTATTTCTCAGGATTAACTATAGATATACGTAGCTCAGATGTTGACTAATATGGATTCAGCATAAATTTCTGGAGGGGTGGAGAACTTACTAAAAATTTCCACTTCCGGTATTTTCTCGATTCCAGTTCAAGAATTTTTATCTTCCTTGAAACATCCATTTCTCAAAATCTGCTATAGATGGAGCTAGATGATGGCTGATATAGATTCAGCATCAAGTTTTTGAGGGGGTTCAGGGATTTACTAAGGATTTCAACTTCTAGTTCAGATTTTTTCTTGAAACATATATTTTTATTTTTCAAAATTAAAATCTTTACACTGAATTATATGTAGCTGAAGGAACTGTTTAATTAAAAAGTGACTTTTGTTTCTAAGAAGTCTGCCAAAACTAGCAATAAAGAAACGTGATTATTTAAAAATTTCCCATTCAATTCTTATTCTTTTGTGAAACCATATTAATGAAAATTCATATTTATTATAAAATAAGTTTAATTCCAAAATAATTTTATTTAGTGCACATTTTCATGAATTAATTTTACAAGAAATTTTTGTAATAATTTTCAAAGGATGAATTTAATTAGTAAGATATAATTCACATTTAGGTACATTTATATATATATATATAATTATTTTCCACATTGATAAAAATATGACTAGATGATTAAAACTAATGAGGATCCACAGGCATCAAGAAAATATGCATGTGCTACGATTTTATTAATCTCAAGTGATCTACGAATCAGTTGTACCATGCAAATGCCGATTATGACGTGCTACACAAACGAATTAATTAATCCAATTTTTTAAAAAGAATTAACTTTTTACATTGTTTTAAGAATCTACTGATTTGTGGGTTTAACAAATCTATATGTTTTGTGCATTCCTGAACACAAATTACCTGTTTTTAACTGTTAAGTGTGTCTGTGAGTCTATTGACACAATATCACTTGAAAGAAATAGCAATTTTCATGAAAATTTTAGAATTATTTAAAATGATAAATACAAGAAACCTCTTATTTTGTACATTTGAATCTGGACTTATACACCCATACAGTTTGAGCTCAATCATGTTTTACAGCTTATATGGCACAACTGATTTATAGATCACTTGAGATTAATAAAATTATAGCGCATAACAAGTTTCCTTCATGTTATTGCAGTTACTGACTATCCAAGCCTGATGAGTTCTAATGAAAGTGAAATCATTTCATCAATTATGGTTGTTATGCTGGAAGCATGATTCTAGACTTTCTTGTTTAATAATGACTTGGCACTTGATAATTGTCTATTTAGACACTAAAGTATAAAATTTTTTGCTATTATACCACGTTGCCCTGGGTACACAATAGGGAGTGGATCATATTGCACCCTTTAACCACTTAATTTAAATCGAAATCAATGGAGGTGGCAACCACAAATCCTTTTTCTCCTTATCACGACCTATAGATTTATCGTGCCTATATTGCATGTAGACATGGGGATAGTTTTGAGTGGTGGTGAGGTTAACTCAAGTTTTTCTCAAGCAATCTTCTCATTGTAACTACCAGGCCATCCTGGCCTTAGTTTATTTTATAGATGGTGATGGGTTGGTCGACTTTTTTCTCCTGTATCCCTCTCCAAATAATATTTTTAAGCTATAACAGATAGAGTTCAAGATAAATGAAATAGAAAATTTTCTCCATTCTTCTGTAATTTCATATTATTTATTTTTTTTATAGGAAGTACATCTGACGTACACAAATTTTCTATAAATTTTTTGAGTTTATATAGTATCAAAATTAAAATAGAACAACTCAATTGCACAACAATAAATCATTTTGTCTTTGAAAAAAATTGTTTCATTCATATTGTTAATATTTATTAGCACAATCTCTACAATTGGATTCGCCAAATTTCACAGAAGTTATCTTTTGTGACAATGGATCTATTAAATCTTTAACACTAGAATGACGGAAGTGGTCATTTTGACTGCATAACTACTTTGAGAAATGATTCCTACAAAACAGCTAATCCCAGCCCATTGAAATTTTATGACTTTTCTTAAAGTTATTGAAAACACAGAAGAAAATAAGAAAAGTCATAAAATTGCAATGGGCTGGGATTAGCCGTTCTGGAGGGATCGCTTCTCAAAGTAGTTATGTGGTTGTTGTGATACAACCATTCAAAAGACCTAATTAAAGAATAATATAATCAATTGAACGATCATATCCCAACACCTGATTGGGTCGGACACTCACATACAATTAAAAAGGGAAAATTAATCAATTAAAGTTAGTTACTTAATGGAAGGGGATCATATAGTGGGAAATAGAATTTGGAATATCAATAATAATTGCGTTGTGTTATTTTAAATATTAAACCATTTTTTGTATGTGAGCGCCTAAAATTACTTACCTGCAACTTGTATTCATTTACTAAAATTTTCTTTATCAAATGATGCGAAGAACAGAATTATTCATTTTTGTAACTATTAGTCATAACCAATTTATCAGTCATTAAAATTTAATGTAGTTTTCAAGTTCCTTAATTATTTTATGTTGTCTAATCATCTAAAGTCAAAATCACTTTAACCACAGCATTTTTTCTTGAAATTGAATACATATGAAGATTATCAACCTTTAATAAAAAATGTTGATGAGCAAGATCACCAGCTGTTGAAAATTTCCTTTCTGAGCAAATTTCAAGAAATGAACATAAATAAAATCTGCCTTGTAGCCTATTACTTCACAGACCATACACATTTAACCATCTCTTCTACTTCTGTAATAGACCCATAAAAAAAAAAAAAGATAATAACCACAGCATTTTCTCAGTCATAGAAAATTCACTAAAATATGATTTTCCTCTTCATACCTTGATTCCACCTTCTCAATTTTACGAAAAGAAAAAAAATTGAAATTTCCAAGTTTTTGTCACCTAGCAATTTATTCTTTTCAGAATCAAAAAAATGTCAGAGTTATTGAGTACAGCATTGAAGAATATAATGTCTTTTTGTACAAACTTCGACATACTAAAATTTATTATTTGCAAATATTACAGTTGATTCAAGAATGACACAAATGTCTTGATGCTTGAGTTATTTATCATGCTATATAGAAAAATCATCAGCAGAACAATTTCTTTTCACAACTTCATATTACAGTCAAAACATTCAGTAGATTGCATTCTTTTCACAAATAAATAATATATATATACTTAACGATGTGTCTGATGTATTTAGATTAACATATACCTTTATAAAACCATATTAGAGCTAGGAGTGCCGATGGCACTCCTGCCTAAAAATTAACACCACCTTGCTGTCACCAGAATATTTTTAGAGAAGAGAAAAAAGTCAGCGCTTTTTGCACATAAAAGAAGAATTCCCGCCTAACCTGGCACACTGTGATTGGCTGAAGCCCACACACACCGTTGCCATGCCAGATAAACCAAACTCCTGCTCAGCCAGAGAGATTAAAATGAGACAGAAGAAAACAAGTTTCCGTATCTCGTCTGAAACAAGATCTTACCAATTGAAAAGGTGTGCGCGTATGCAGTCATTTTTAAAAAGGGCGTACACTGTACGAATAAAAACATGAACTGATAGCAGCACATTATAATTAAAGTTAATAAAAGAGTCAATTGGTCTATTAATGAGTATATAAAATAAAAGCAATTTTGAATAGAATAATTTTGAATAATAATAAAGTAAAATAAAATATTTAATGATTTATAAAAAAAATGTTAATTTGGAATAATAGAAATAAAGTGTTGTGATGTGTCACAACAGTGGTCAAAATGACCACTTCCATCGTTCTAGTGTTAAAAATCTGATGTGGGCAGCACATGACTTTCCCTGCAAACTTATATCCACGTTCTATTTATTTGAATTAAATGTAATTCACTTTTAATTCAATTTTCGTTCTCATTCGGTAACCGAGCTTATTTTCAAAGGTGACGTAGGGAAAGTACGAAAAACTAAAATATCTCGAGAACGGCTAGTCCTAGTGTAATGGGGTTGGTCTTATTCTTTTCGTCTTTAAAAATTACGTATTAAATCAGCATTTAATGGATATATTTGAGTATACCCAGTTCTTTAGTTTAGATTTGGACGATTTTTGCGGGCCATTTTGCAAAAAAAGGCAGGTCATTTTTTTCCGAAACGTACCAAAATCTAATCAGCACCAGAGTAACCGATAAGTGACTCATCTACCGAATTTTGTGAAATTCGGTCCATTAGTTTTTCAGCTACAGTGGATACAAGCTTTTGCGGGCCATTTCACAAAAAATGCGGGTTCTTTTATTCCGAATCGTACCCAAAACAAATCAGCACCAGCCCCGGCCACAAGTGACTTACCTAAAAAATTTTGTGAAATTCGGTCCATTAGTTTTTTATTTAGAGTGGATACAAAATCTGCACAGACAGACAGACAGACACACACACAGACGTCACGCTAAAAATAGTTTTTTCGTACTCTAGAGATCTCGAAACGTGTAGATCCGTCGAAAACTCGAGTTGTGATTTTCGGCATGATTCCAATACTTTCCCTATACATTACCATGTATTGCAGGGAAAGTAAAAAATCTGATGTGGGCAGCACATGACTTTCCCTGCAAACTTATATCCACGTTCTATTTATTTCAATTAAATGTAATTCACTTTTAATTCAATTTTCGTTCTCATTTGATAACTGGACTTATTTTCAAAGGTGGGGTGGAAAAATACGAAAAAAACTAATATATCTCGAGAACGGCTAGTCCTAGTGTAATGGGGTTGGTCTTATTCTTTTCTTCGTTAAAAATTACGCATTAAACAAGGATTTAATAGATATATTTGAGCATACGTAGCTTTTTAGTTTAGATTTTGGCAATTTTTGCGGGCCTTTCTACAAAAAAAGGCAGGTTATTTTTTTCTGAATAGTACCAAAATCTAATCAGCACCAGAGTGACCTATACGTGACTCATCTACCGAATTTTGTTAAATTCGGTCCATTAGTTTTTCAGCTAGAGTGGATACAAGCTTTAGCGGGCCATTTTGCAAAAAAAGGCGGGTTCTTTTATTCCGAAGCGTACCCAACACTAATCAGCACCAGCCCCGCCCACAAGTGACTTACCTACAAAATCTTGTGAAATTCGGTCCATTAGTATTTTAGTTAGAGTGGATACAAAATCTGCACAGACAGACAGACAGACAGACAGACACACACACAGACGTCACGCTAAAAATGGTTTTTTGTATTCTAGAGGTCTTGAAACGTGTAGATCCGTCGAAAACTCGAGTTGCGATTTTCGGCATGATTCCAATACTTTCCCTATACATTACCATGTATTGCAGGGAAAGTAAAAATATTTTTTAAATTGCTTAAGATTGTATTATCACTGTTTATTACAGTAGACTTTGGCACTAGGAGATCTGGTTCATTAAAAACGAAAAATAATATACAGTTTATTTGTTTAGTACTTTTTCCTCAAAACTGGTTCTTATTTGTGATCAGTTGCTGTACAAATGTTCATAAGAATGACTTTATTTTACTATGACAGTGCAAATGAAAATAGGGTACCAGTCACTAGTGGACACTGTTAAGGATCTAATAAAATCATTAAAAAAATCAGGAAATATTTAAAATGAATTGCACAGTTAGGTACAGATTTGCTATCTATCAGCTTTCATTACAACTCATTACTAAGTTAATTAAAATCAATATTAAAATCTAGATAAATCTTGATTTTTATAACTTTTAAGTGGGAATATACAAGTATTAAATTAGAAACCAATTTAAACATTTTATTATTTTTACAAGATGTATGCAAATTTTATATGTATAAAGATAATTATAATATAATGAAAGAATATACTTGCAACAAGACATTTTTTCAACTTTAGGCTTTAGATTATATATGTCGACTGCTGCCAAATTTAAAAAGAATCTAACACATATATTTAACTAGAGTGCACACACATATTGCATAGACAGATGCACAGAAAGACAATAACTTTGAAAACAGCTGATTTATGTACAATGCATAAGGCTTTTAAATCTGTCTGAAACTTGAAGTGAAATTTTTGATCCTATTATAATAATTTACCTATATATATACACTGTTGCAGGGAAACTTGAAGACCCAGGCCACCCGATTCACCCTAGGGTACGAGCAACAGAATGAGTGGCCGGGAAAGTAAAATTGTTCATTACTATAGTGTAAAATTGACTGGGTAGAATAATAATTAACATAAATTAACTACAGATCATTTTAATAAGAGCAAAGATATCAAAAGTTTTCTACCAGTTATCACTTGGCTATCAACCAGATTCCTTGCTCAGTGTTGCACCAATAATAGTATGAACTATAGAGGATATTGGTATGGAGGCATAACAGTTGCCGTATGCTATTTCGCAATAGATTGGCTTACAGATGTTACAACTATCACTTCAGATCATGCACACACATAGATGCTCAAAAGTGTCATCCCATTTGGTCCCATAAATGAGCAATGATGTCAAATCTGGAGACTGGATAGGTAACAGAATCATGGCAACATGATAAAGATGGGGAAATTTCTGGTAAACTCTATATGTATGCAGTTAAGTATTATCTTACTGGGACTGGGATGTTGCTTTTTATAGACCTTCCATTAGGTAATACATGAAGATGCAGGATTTTTTTAACATGAGGGGCAAAGCATCAGAGTAGAGAATGTAGAAAGTGCCAATCTAACTAACCTAAATAATAATTGCCAAGTAAATTTTTATTTTAATTATATATTATTTTAAATAAATATATAAAATGTTTTCTGAATAAATAAACAAATGGAAATATAGACAGATTCTTGTTATGAGTGATGCCCATTTCCTTTACCCCTCTTCTTATATAGTTCAGGAAAGCATGCAGGCCTCAGGAGAGACATATTAAAATGTGACATATCTAGCGTATAGTGATATTCTTGACTGGGGAGGCTGAGTGATTGTCATTTTAACTTGGAAAAGGTATTTGTATGATAAGTGAATTTATATTGGAATTCACACTTTCAATAAGTTTTATTTCCTAGGTGAGTAAAATAAAACAATTTCACATAAAAATGTTATGAATGAAATGCACAATATTTTAAAATATGTTACCTATGTAAGATAAATATTTACAAAGTATAACATTTTAAATGTTTTCTTATTTCTAAATTAGTTGAACTTTTATGACCATTTTATTAACACTTTACAACATAGTTGAAAAGAGTTTATGAATTTGTTCATTCTGTCTGTCTGTTAGCAGTGCTGTAGTCGTAAAAGAACAGAGGGTATACCATAGGTGCCTGCAGATTTTTTTCCAGGGGGAAGCGAAACATGTACTTACTACTTATACTTTCCAGGAGGGGGGGGGGGGAGGAGGGCAAAAAACATGTACACGTACATACATGTATATATATAGGAAATCCATAAGCCAGGGGGCAATTCCCCCCCCCCCCGTCCGGGCACCTATGGGGTATACTCGAAGGACCGGGGGGGGGGAATGTTCGAATTATCAAGAAAAAAAATTCCTATTAATTTTATATTATAGGAAAGGAATTGCGGAACTTAGAAGAAACTTCGACTTAAGCAGAAATTTGTGTTCACAAGGTGTTCGAGTTATTGGGAGTTTACTGTATTTATGCAAAGCAAAACATGCAGACTAGCATCGAGTGATATTCAAATTTGAAAATCTCACTATATTAATATTTAACTATGATATAAAATAATTACAGGAAATTTTAAGAGAAAAATATTTAAACATATATAAAGTAGGATGTAATTTTGTTTTATTTTAACAAATTTTAAGGCCTACCTCTATCATTTTCATTGAAATATTTTCCAAATTGCTTGACGAGAGAAATCCGTCTCTGTGTCTTTTTTTGTAGCGCTTACTCTTGATTTATTGTCAACTGAAGAGTGATGGTTGGCCAACTAAGAATTTACAAATTTTTCCGGTTGAAAGTGTTCTATAGGTGGTCTATTTGAATTAATAAACATTAGATTGCAGGCATTTGAAATCAATAAAGATGATCTCAAATCTGTTACTATGTTGTTCATTAGCAAAGCATTTTGCAAAGCGCATACGTAGTTTTTAAGAAAAAGCAGAGGGTATATGGAATTTGCTGAAAAAAACCAGAGTATACTGCATATACCGCCGTATACCCTCCACTACAACCCTGTCTGTTAGCACGATAACTGATGCAAAATGACTTTATCAAAATGAAATTTTAGTATTTGTGGGACCTATGGGAATATAAATGAATAATATCAGCCAATTAGTTTCATATACAACTCGGGTTGAAAAAATGAAATACATTCAACCCTATGGGACCTAATTTTTCAAACATTTTTTAAGTGAATTTAAAATTCACAAATTACTTTGAAAGTTTTAGGAAATATTCAAATTATCCCATAAAATATATTACACATATATAAAATATATATGTGTAACTCTATTCACAACCCTTAATATGGTACATTTGTGTAACTCTATTCACATTCCTTAATATGGTACATTTGTGCAACTCAATTCACAATCCTTAATTTCATTCTTTACAGCATATACAAAAGAAACCACAAACAGTGTTTTGTTGTCACTCTACGTACTGCTGACTAGAGTAGTTTAGTAGGTTAGGTAGTGCTATAAGCTATTTTAACCTTCCATCAAATCCTTTGTTCCAATCCCTGACACCAGTTAAGCCGCTGAAACTAGAACATACAACATTGATAGATATTTTTCCTCTATTCCTTCGCATAAAAATATTATCGATTCAAATATGATGTTCAGAATTTGCACAGTTCCTTTGCAAACCTTGAGTTCATTCTCATGTAATAATTTTGAATTAAATAAAGCTTAACCCTTTCCGGACGGCGGCATTCCGGAACTGCCGCGGCCCAAAAGGCGGAGTGTTTCGATTCCGAACTGTTCCCAAAGAATGGCAAATTTTTTACGCTAAGCCTAACTCTCGAAAAAAATTCACTAAAAATCACCTATTCAACACAGAAATCTACTTTTTCAGGAATAAAAGAAATATTTATTTTCTATTTGATGTATACTTTTCATACAAATCTGAATACAAAATACTCGTTAGTTGCTCCCATTCTTTTATCCGAAATAAACGAATAATTTCACTGCCTCTAACCCCCCCCCCCCCCAAAAAAAAAAAAAAAAAAAAAAAATACTCTCTTATATTCCTATGATTCACCAACGAAATTATAACGCTGAAATAAAAACAAAACCCGGAACTCAATTATAAAATTGTTGATGCTGCGAGAATTGCTCTGTCTGTTTATATTACAAAATCATGTTTCACCGCTCCAAATGGAGAAATAATTCATTGGATCCTCCTTAGTCAAGGTCATGTATCTGCAAAATACATTGAAGTTAGTTCCATTGACATTTAACGCCATCTAGTAGACAAATTAAAACGTTCCACGTGAAGGCATGCATGCGTGTCACTCGCCGTTTACGGTAAAGCTTCCTCCGGCACGAGTGTGTGCCGTCCGTCCTTGTATGCAAGTTCGTAGCCAACACACGAGCGTGCCAATGATCCTGAAAGGGTTAAAGAAATAAGTGTTTACTTTAATTTATCAATGTTAGTATATTAATTTAGAAGCAACTTAAATCAAGTTTCAAAAAGTTGAATATTCAATGAAAATCACAAAAAATGGATTCAGAAAATAATAATAATAATAAAAAATAAAGGAGATGCTGAAAAGTAGCGTGAAAAAGCCAAGAAACAAAGAACAGAAGAAATTAAAAAGTGATTTAAATTAACAAACTTCTTTAGTACTCAAACTTCAGAAATTAACTGCGATGGTAATTGTCAACAAAAAGAACTGTTAGTCATTGAAAATGCTAACAAAGCATGGCATGTGAGTGAATGAATTTTGGTAAATCAAGTAATCAGCACAATTTCAAATGTGCGATAGTTCAATCATCTTAAGATGAGCTCTTTTCAACATGATTCGACATCAGTATCTAAAGAGATTCCAAAAATTGATACTATTGATGTTGATTTTAAATGCCTAAAGCCTTCCAATATATGCACTATTTCAAAGCTCACCATAAACAACCAATCATACAGATCATAACTTGCAGTTTAAATCGAAAAAGCATTCTTTTCATGACAATGGAATAAACAAAATTGACTGAGTTAGAATGGAAGAACATATGCATTACACTGTATAGCATACTTGGCTTTTTTTAAGGAAACAAAGCCAAATATTTTCACTTTTGGGATGAAGGCCTGGAGGCATGCGCATCAATCCATTTGGTAGAGATAAACTTTTCAATTATTCTCGCACTTATAGGTACTCCACAAAAACTTTTCTTTTCCAATATTCGGGCAGCGCTTTCGCTTGTTTTGACTACAACCGCTACGTTGCCGTTTCTGTTACGAATATCTTTTTTATATCTTTATGAATATCTTCTTGTTGCAATTCTTTTTTGCACAGAATTGGATGAAATGGAATCTTTTTCACTGTCCCCGTTAAGACTATTTTTGCTTCAGTAGCTCCATTTTGGAAAGCAATTTCGATTTTTTCTCTGTCAGATAGGTTGTTACCTCTCCAAAGGCCAGCGTCACTAACATTTTTCGCCGACTTACCTCCGGCACTTCGTTGTTAGTTTCCCTCCGTTTTCCCGCACAACTAGGAGGTTTCGCCATACCTCCCAAAAATAAAACTCACAATATAAAATAATAAATTTACATTATTCCCACTCTCTCACTATACGAAAACACATGGTGCAAAAATTCACAAGCACATTCACCTATTCTTATCTATTTTTTCAGTACTCTCTGTTTCAAAAAACAAAAACACCCTCCCACAACAAAATGTTTACAAATGTGTCATAACGGCCACGGTTATAGCAGATATACATAGATATATTCTTTCTGCTCTTCATAAAATGCAATTCTTTTGAAATTTTAAAATAGTGAAAGGTTTTAAGACACCCAACACGATTCACAAAAATTCATTTATAAATAATTTCTATTAAAAATAAAAAATACATTTATTATATTTTATTTAGCAAAAAATTTAATAGTTTGCAGAAAATTGGTTTACTATGGCAACACCAAAATTTTTTACAAATGTTCCTCACGGCCACGGTTATAGTAAATATACATTGTTATATTGCCTATACTCTTCATTAAAATGCAATTCTTTTGAAAAGGTTTTAGAACACTCAGAACGACCGTAAAAAGTTTTATTAATAAATAATGTATTTAAAAAAATATATATATATATAACTAGGTATAAATTATTTATTTTATTTATTGTATAAAAATTTAACTGTATTCATGCCTGGTTTAGAAATTTATGGTAACTTTTAAAGTTTGGCAACACTGCAATCGCATTTATAAGCAGTTGGAGGGAGGTGCTTTAGCTCTGCCTGTTAGCCTAAGTAACCAATAGCGATAGCTAACCCAACCGTGGACTCATCCGGTTAAGGAGTTTTCTTCAGGATACCCGGCCACCGGACGTGGAGTCAGCCACAGCCGTGTGATATAGATAAATAAAGAGGGATTCATAGAGTAAAATAGACTGAAGGTCATTACAGCTGAACAAAAAAGAAGGGTATTTTCGAAAAGGGGTTGAAAGTTATCATTAATACAATAGACCTCTGGTCACTGTGCTAGGCTCTCCTGGAGCCACCCGCCTTCATGTCATTCATTATCATTAATCATTAATTGGGTAAGAGCCGTCGATTGCCTACCATTTTTAATGTCCCTAGCATGTTCAGCCAACCATATACCAACAGCGCATTTAGTGCTAAGAATATAACTTATAAACATTATCTAGAGAAAGAAGGGGTACTACATATACCACAGCATGGATTTAATGTTATTTTTATCCCTAAATTTATCAGTTCAAATACGATTAAACAAAGTGGTAACTATTGAGTGAGTGGGTGGGCTTAAAGTTAAACTCCTTGCAAAATTTGAGAAGGGGGTCAAAAAATTTTTGGGTGATATGGAAAACTAGCTTTAAATGGCAAACGATCATTAATAGGAATGAGTTTAGAATTGGGTTGAATAAAATTACGGCAAATATCACGACGGAAACCAAAATAATTGATCTCTGCCACAATATTCACATTGGTTTTCGTGGCGATATTTACTTACAGACTTTGGATGCACCCTATGGCTACCCCCCTGTATGGTATTTTTGCTGAAGCTGTGTTGCAGGAACTCAAGAACAAAGTTATACGTTTTTTAACCCATAAACCTATTCTTTGGCAACGTTGTGTTCATGATGTTTTCATTATTTGGGATCATAGTTTCAAGGACTAACACTTAGTTCACTAACTTTCACAGCACTTGTATCCCTGCTGATTCTTTTCATCCCATTTTGTCTAAAATAGCCTCCTTTAATGCATATTTTAACCATGCTTTTAATGTTTGTTCTACTATTTCATCTTTAAACTTGGTCAGAATGACGGTTACTCTTTTGAGTTTGTTTATAAAATATTTTCAAATATTTCCCGTAATTCTATCCAACCCAATTCTAAACTCATTCCCCTTAATGACCGTTTGCCGTTTAATACTAGTTTTGGCCGAACCGGAAAATAGGCCCCCACTCATTTTTCAAAGTACGATCCCGCGCCAAGTTGGCGCGATTAATCGGGTTGCAATTTCATTTCGGATACTTCGCCAATCTGGTAGCCCACGACTTCGTTTATCCAATCAGCGCGCGTCTATTTGGGAATCTGCATTTTAATAGGCAGTAATAGTCTTCTGTGTATTTCATCAGACCTTTTTCGATCGAATTCGTTGACTCTTGTTTTTACAGATCTTTTTCGATCGATTTGCAAAGATTTAAACACGTATAAACTTTTTGGAATACATATTTAAAACATTCCTCGTAATTCATGGACATTAACATTTTATATAAATCTATATAATAAAAGGCAATGTCTGTGTGTCTGTCTTATACACTATACGTTTCGCGACCGCGCGTCGGAGAGCTACGAAATTTGGCAATCGGAGACCCGGGGGGGAGGGAAGGGGACACGTGAAAACCGATTTTTAAAATTTTAATTATTTTTTTATTTATTTAATGTTTTATGCGATTTCGACCGTTTTTTGCCCTTTTTTCTCCACGATCCAGACATCGTAGAAAAAAACAAATTACACCATCGGAAAGAGCAGAGAATTTCGAGTAAAAATATATCAATTTCAAATCTGAATTTCGATTTCTAATATTTTTTAAAGATTTTAAAACAAAAGTCACTTTTTGCTCAAGAAAACGATTTTTGGTTTTTAAATTCTCGCATCGTGAAAAGTACTCATAATTTCGACTAATAATTTACATTTTCAGAAAGGTCAAACATCTGGCATTCTTACAAGTCTAATCTGGTCCAGAAATAATGAAAATTGCCTTCAGGATCGCAATTTTAAAGACGTCATGATTTTAAATTTCTCGCCGTTCCGCTCGGCGTGACGCTTCGTTTCTCCCCCGCTGAAGCAGGGAAGGTGGTGGGTGGGGACGTCAAGGTGGAGGTGACGTCACGGTTCTGAATAGAGCGCCTTTGCTCTATATAAATTATTATATTTATATTTTAAATGATGGGACGATCTGGATTTTTTAAATGTATATTTTAACTTTTGGATATTTTAATTTTATGGATATTTTAAATGATGGAACAATGAAACAATGGAATGAGGATGATGGATTTAAGCATATGGTCATTTTAAATTGCAAATTAGCGCGCGGGTTCGATTCCCGCCACTGCCAAAACTGCCGCCGTGTTTACGTGGAATACGATCACGTTAAATATGTGGGTCCGTAAGTCCTTCCGAGAGGTTGGTGGTAGGGGAAGGAGGATACGGCCCCTGTGGATGCCTCTCCCACTGGGTTCCCGTCTAAATTGGGTGAATATGTAGAAAGTTATGGAGATTGTCGCGGAGGGCGCGGCAGCCCAGTGGTTAGCGCGCGGGAATTGCACTCAGTAGGCCCGGGTTCGATTCCCGCCACTGCCAAAACTTACGCCACGTTCACGCAGAGTACGATCACGTTAAACATATGGGTTCGTGAGTCCTTCCGAGAGGTTGGTGGTAGGGGAAGGAGGGTACGGTCTAAATTGGGTGAATAAAAAGAAAGTTATGGAGATTGTCGCGGAGGGCGAAGTAGCCCAGTGGTTAGCGCGCGGGAATTGCACGCGGTAGGCCCGGGTTCGATTTCCGCCACTGACATGGAGTACGATCACGTTAAACATATGGGTCCGTATGTTTTTCCGAGAGGTTGGTGGTAGGGGAAGGAGGGTACGTTCCCTGTGGATGCCTCCCCCACTGGGTTCCGGTCTAAATTGGGTGGCACATCCTGGCCGTCCAACCAGTTACCAGGCCCGGGTTCGATTCCCAAAATTGCCGCCGTGTTTACGCGGAGTACGAGCACGTTAAACATGTGGGGCCGTGAGTCCTTCCGAGAAGTTGGTGGTAGGGGAAGGAGGGTACGGTCTAAATTGGATGAATAAAAAGAAAGTTATGGAGATTGTCGCGTAGGCAAAGTAGCCCAATGGTTAGCGCGCGGAAATTGCACTCGGTAGGCCCGGGTTCGATTCCCAAAATGGCCGCCGTGTTTACGCGGAGTACGATCACGTTAAACATGTGGGTCTGTAAGTCCTTCCGAGAGGTTGGTGGTAGGGGAAGAAGGGTACGGTCCCTGTGGATGCTTCTCCCACTTGGTTCCGGTCTAAATTGGGTGAATAAAAAATAAGTTATGAAGAATATCGCGGAGGGTGAAGTACCCCAGTGGTTAGTGCGCGGGATTTGCACTTGGTAGGCCCGGGTTCGATTCCCAAAATTGCCGAATAAAAATAAAGTTATGGGGATTGTCGCGGATGGCACGGTAGCCCAGTGGTTAGCGCGCGGGAATTTCACTCGGTAGGCCCGGGTTCGATTCCCGCCATTGCCAAAACTGCAGCCGTGTTCACGCGGAGTACGATCACGTTAAACGTGTGGGACTGCAAGTCCTTCCGAGAGGTTTGTGGTAGGGGAAGGAGGGTACGGTCTCTTTGGATGCCTCCCCCATTGGGTTCCGGTCTAAATTGTGTGGCACTTCCTGGCCTTCCAAGCAGTTACCTTACACCTTTCTGGTAGGTCGCGCCAACGAGTTTGCCACGGTCAGAATTTTCAAGGGTAGCGAACAGGCTGGTCGCCAAAGGCGGCTAGTATAACAATAAATATGCAGGTTCCGGTGTTAAATGTACGTATATGTTCAAGAAAACGTGCTACGGTGTTGAATGTGCGTGTATGTTCAAGAAAACGTGCTGCGGTGTTGAATGTACGTGTAAGAAAACGTGTTCCGGTGTGGATGTAATTAAAAATATGGATATCCGTTACATAAAGGTGAGTTCTTTTCTTTGTTCATTCCGTGTTTTGAAATTGTCTTTTGTATTTTTCCGTATTTTAAAATGGGTTTCTTAATTTTAAAGTATCGTTTTTTTCTTGATTTTTGTTAAAGTACAAACATTTTTCTAAGTATCGTTTTCTCTTGAATTTAGTTAAAGTACAAACTTTTTTCTAAGTATCGTTTTCTCTTGAATTTAGTTAAAGTACAAACTTTTTTCTAAGTATCGTTTTCTCTTGAATTTAGTTAAAGTACAAACTTTTTTCTAAGTATCGTTTTCTCTTGAATTTAGTTAAAGTACAAACTTTTTTATAAGTATCGTTTTTTCTTAAATTTTGTTAAAGTACAAACTTTTTTCTAAGTATCGTTTTTTCTTAAATTTTGTTAAAGTACAAACTTTTTTCTAAGTTCTGTTTTTTCTTAAATTTCGTTAAAGTACAAACTTTTTTCTAAGTTCTGTTTTTTCTTAAATTTTGTTAAAGTACAAGCGTTTTTCTAAGTTCTGTTTTTTCTTAAATTTCGTTAAAGTACAAACGTTTTTCTAAGTTCTGTTTTTTCTTAAATTTCGTTAAAGTACAAGGCTGTGGCTGACTCCACGTCCGGTGGCCGGGTATCCTGAAGAAAACTCCTTAACCGGATGAGTCCACGGTTGGGTTAGCTATCGCTATTGGTTACTTAGGCTAACAGGCAGAGCTAAAGCACCTCCCTCCAACTGCTTATAAATGCGATTGCAGTGTTGCCAAACTTTAAAAGTTACCATAAATTTCTAAACCAGGCATGAATACAGTTAAATTTTTATACAATAAATAAAATAAATAATTTATACCTAGTTATATATATATATTTTTTTAAATGCATTATTTATTAATAAAACTTTTTACGGTCGTTCTGAGTGTTCTAAAACCTTTTCAAAAGAATTACATTTTAATGAAGAGTATAGGCAATATAACAATGTATATTTACTATAACCGTGGCCGTGAGGAACATTTGTAAAAAATTTTGGTGTTGCCATAGTAAACCAATTTTCTGCAAACTATTAAATTTTTTGCTAAATAAAATATAATAAATGTATTTTTTATTTTTAATAGAAATTATTTATAAATGAATTTTTGAGAATCGTGTTGGGTGTCTTAAAACCTTTCACTATTTTAAATTTCAAAAGAATTGCATTTTATGAAGAGCAGAAAGAATATATCTATGTATATCTGCTATAACCGTGGCCGTTATGACACATTTGTAAACATTTTGTTGTAGGAGGGTGTTTTTGTTTTTTGAAACAGAGAGTACTGAAAAAATAGATAAGAATAGGTGAATGTGCTTGTGAATTTTTGCACCATGTGTTTTCGTATAGTGAGAGAGTGGGAATAATGTAAATTTATTATTCTATATTGTGAGTTTTATTTTTGGGAGTTATGGCGAAACCTCCTAGTTGTGCGGGAAAACGGAAGGAAACTAACAACGAAGTGCCAGAGGTAAGTCGGCGAAAAATGTTAGTGACGCTGGCCTTTGGAGAGGTAACAACCTATCTGACAGAGAAAAAATCGAAATTGCTTTCCAAAATGGAGCTACTGAAGCAAAAATAGTCTTAACGGGGACAGTGAAAAAGATTCCATTTCATCCAATTCTGTGCAAAAAAGAATTGCAACAAGAAGATATTCATAAAGATATAAAAAAGATATTCGTAACAAGAAACGACAACGTAGCAGTTGTAGTCAAAACAAGCGAAAGTGCTGCCCGAATATTGGAGAAGAAAAGTTTTTATGGAGTACCTATAAGTGCGAGAATAATTGAAGAGTTTATCTCTACTAAATGGATAATACGAGACATACATCCAGAAGTGAACCTAGAAGAAATTTCTGAAGAACGCAGGGAACAAGAGATAAATTTAAGCGAATTAACCCAATTCGCTAAGCCTAAAAGTACAGAAAAAATACCAATAGTTCTATTACATGAACTAGGCAAAACAAGCAGAAATCATGTGAATATTGGCTATATAAGATATAAAACTCTCCCATATATAGAAAGCCCAAAAATATGTTTAAAATGCTTAAAATTTAACCATTACAAACACGAATGTGAAAGTGAAACTACAACGTGCTATAAATGTGGAGATCAGCATGAAGTTGCAGAGTGCTTAGCGGAACACCCAAAATGCTTTCGATGTGGGGGAAAGCACATGGCGACAAGTAAACAATGCCAGGAAATAAAAAAAAAACGGAGTTACAGACAACTATAAAAGCTAAGAATATCTCTTATGGTGAAGCAAAAAAAATAATAAATAAAAATTATAATACGCTACAGTATACAGAGGAAAACAAAAATCAGAAGAAGAAGTGAAGGAAGAATAAGAAAAGAAACAAAAGCAACCAGAACTCGCGAAAATCATCAAGAAAATAAATGCAGTGGTAACAGACCTGGAAAAGCCAAAGACGGAAGAGATCTGAGATGAGTGGATCCGGCAATACCTCACAAAGCTAGACAAAAACATAGGTTTAATCGCAAAGAAACTTGAAGAATTGGTAAAAGCTCTAAAAAACAAAAATGAAACTGAAAGGGATATGGAAGAAAACAAAACAAGTGATGATGAATCAGCTAACGAAAGCGATGGAAGTAGAAAAAACGGAAAACCAAATAACCAAAACACAAACGAAAGTGACATGGAGGAAAGCAGCTCAGAGGAAGATGAACCAAAAAAACTGAGCTCGAAAATGATAAGAAAGAGAAAATAACTGACCAAAAGAGAAGTACCAATCTGGTCCTCTTAACAAGCCCCCTGGTTAACGTCCCTCGGACCAGTGGAGTCAACTTCCTCACAGGGAAAAGGAAAAGAAACAGTAAAAATGGAAAGTCAAATTGAGAGAGATATAAATGAGATGATAAAAAATGAGCAAATAAGAAGTGCCACTCTAAAGTACATGAACAACCCCATGATTAATGTCCCTAAGACCATTAAAATCGGCATCCCCTCACAGGAGAATGATGTTTTGATAAGTGTCAAGGTCCCCCATTGTGGAAGTGCGGCTGAGAGGGTTAAAACCCAACCTCGTTCCTGGAGCAGCAAATAGACTGTTCCTTGTTTATTCTTACTTTAGTACTGTTGTTTTCGTATCATATGTTTGGAATTTGTAAACTCATACTATGTTTTAGACGTACTGTTGGATTGATTTTTCTCTCCCCATAGTTTGGAGAGAGTTGTACGCTGTTTTCAATTTTCTTATGCTTTTGTTCCCTCGAGGCAAAAGGCTTAGTGCTAAGCCTCATGCTTTCCTCTCTCCTTGGGAGGGAGTGATTTGGATTTTGTTGTGGGAAAAAAATTTTGGTGGTGTTTTGACGTTAGTGGGAATAATGTAAACTTATTATTCTTATTTGTGCTTTTTATTTTTGGGAGGTATGGCGAAGCTTTCTAGTAGTGTGGGAAAACTGAAGGGAAGTAAGTCTGCGAAAAATTTTTAGTGACGCTGGCCTACGGAGACAACATGTGGCGGGTAACTATCGCCATTTATGCCACCTGCACCAAAACGAACTAGAAGCGGCTTTTCTCAGTGTATCTGATAACTGAGGAAACCGCATACCATTTCCTGTTTTGGGACGCCTGACTTCCAAAGATTCCCGATGGGGATTTACACATAACTTTAACGCCGGTGACAATATGTTGGCATGTGAAAGCAATAATCTTCGTCACCGGCATGTGTGAAAAACAAGACGATGGTGCACACCGAAAACACGTGGCGTACATGGGGGGCACCCCCATTAATGAGCCCCAGACCAACGACGACCAATAAGATGGTCGGTCACTCCTTCTGGGGCGTTTACAAAAATTCAGTTTAGAAAAGAACGTTCATCTTTTCGGACAGAGACTCGCTCCTAAAATCTCGACTTGATCAGTCGACTTGTTTTCGAACTTTGGAACTCGCAGCCGAAACCTCCTTCCGACTGCTTTGAACTTAACGTTTCAACAATCAGGATTTATCCGCTTGCCGCAGAATCTCTTTGCAAAGTATTAGTATGCTGTATATATATTCGTAAAATTTAATGTAAATAAATGTTATTTTACGCAAGTTAACGTTCTGTCTAGAGAACAAAACAACAACAACAAATGTCGGGGGATTGTGCTGGGCCTTAATACCGCATGTCAGGTTCAGCCTACACAAAGCAAACAATAAATCCCGCAAACCTATCCGACAGAGAAAAAATCGAAATTGCTTTCCAAAATGGAGCTACTGAAGCAAAAATAGTCTTAACGGGAGCGGTGAAGAAGATCCCATTTCACCCAATTCTTTGCAAAAAAGAATTGCACCAAGAAGATATTGATAAAGATATAAAAAATATATTCGTAACAAGAAACGGCAACGTAGCGGTTGTAGTCAAGTAAAGCGCTGCCCGAATATTGGAAAAGAAAAGTTTTTGTGGAGTACCTATAAGTGCGAGAATAATTGAAAAGTTTATCTCTACCAAATGGATTGATGCGCATGCCTCCAGGCCTTCATCCCAAAAGTGAAAATATTTGGCTTTGTTTCCTTAAAAAAAGCCAAGTATGCTATACAGTGTAATGCATATGTTCTTCCATTCTAACTCAGTCAATTTTGTTTATTCCATTGTCATGAAAAGAATGCTTTTTCGATTTAAACTGCAAGTTATGATCTGTATGATTGGTTGTTTATGGTGAGCTTTGAAATAGTGCATATATTGGAAGGCTTTAGGCATTTAAAATCAACATCAATAGTATCAATTTTTGGAATCTCTTTAGATACTGATGTCGAATCATGTTGAAAAGAGCTCATCTTAAGATGATTGAACTATCGCACATTTGAAATTGTGCTGATTACTTGATTTACCAAAATTCATTCACTCACATGCCATGCTTTGTTAGCATTTTCAATGACTAACAGTTCTTTTTGTTGACAATTACCATCGCAGTTAATTTCTGAAGTTTGAGTACTAAAGAAGTTTGTTAATTTAAATCATTTTTTAATTTCTCCTGTTCTTTGTTTCTTGGCTTTTTCACGCTACTTTTCAGCATCTCCTTTATTTTTTATTATTATTATTATTTTCTGAATCCATTTTTTGTGATTTTCATTGAATATTCAACTTTTTGAAACTTGATTTAAGTTGCTTCTAAATTAATATACTAACATTGATAAATTAAAGTAAACACTTATTTCTTTAACCCTTTCAGGATCATTGGCACGCTCGTGTGTTGGCTACGAACTTGCATTCAAGGACGGACGGCACACACTCGTGCCGGAGGAAGCTTTACCGTAAACGGCGAGTGACATGCATGCGTGCCTTCACGTGGAACGTTTTAATTTGTCTACTAGATGGCGTTAAATGTCAATGGAACTAACTTCAATGTATTTTGCAGATACATGACCTTGACTAAGGAGGATCCAATGAATTATTTCTCCATTTGGAGCGGTGAAACATGATTTTGTAATATAAACAGACAGAGCAATTCTCGCAGCATCAACAATTTTATAATTGAGTTCCGGGTTTTGTTTTTATTTCAGCGTTATAATTTCGTTGGTGAATCATAGGAATATAAGAGAGTATTTTTTTTGGGGGGGTGGGGGTGGGGGGTTTAGAGGCAGTGAAATTATTCGTTTATTTCGGATAAAAGAATGGGAGCAACTAACGAGTATTTTGTATTCAGATTTGTATGAAAAATATACATCAAATAGAAAATAAATATTTCTTTTATTCCTGAAAAAGTAGATTTCTGTGTTGAATAGGTGATTTTTAGTGAATTTTTTTCGAGAGTTAGGCTTAGCGTAAAAAATTTGCCATTCTTTGGGAACAGTTCGGAATCGAAACGCTCCGCCTTTTGGGCCGCGGCAGTTCCGGAATGCCGCTGTCCGGAAAGGGTTAAGCTTTATTTAATTCAAAATTATTACATGAGAATGAACTCAAGGTTTGCAAAGGAACTGTTCAAATTCTGAACATCATATTTGAATCGATAATATTTTTATGCGAAGGAATAGAGGAAAAATATCTATCAATGTTGTATGTTCTAGTTTCAGCGGCTTAACTGGTGTCAGGGATTGGAACAAAGGATTTGATGGAAGGTTAAAATAGCTTATAGCACTACCTAACCTACTAAACTACTCTAGTCAGCAGTACGTAGAGTGACAACAAAACACTGTTTGTGGTTTCTTTTGTATATGCTGTAAAGAATGAAATTAAGGATTGTGAATTGAGTTGCACAAATGTACCATATTAAGGAATGTGAATAGAGTTACACAAATGTACCATATTAAGGGTTGTGAATAGAGTTACACATATATATTTTATATATGTGTAATATATTTTATGGGATAATTTGAATATTTCCTAAAACTTTCAAAGTAATTTGTGAATTTTAAATTCACTTAAAAAATGTTTGAAAAATTAGGTCCCATAGGGTTGAATGTATTTCATTTTTTCAACCCGAGTAGTATATGAAACTAATTGGCTGATATTATTCATTTATATTCCCATAGGTCCCACAAATACTAAAATTTCATTTTGATAAAGTCATTTTACATCAGTTATCGTGCTAACAGACAGGGTTGTAGTGGAGGGTATACGGCGGTATATGCAGTATACTCTGGTTTTTTTCAGCAAATTCCATATACCCTCTGCTTTTTCTTAAAAACTACGTACGCGCTTTGCAAAATGCTTTGCTAATGAACAACATAGTAACAGATTTGAGATCATCTTTATTGATTTCAAATGCCTCCAATCTAATGTTTATTAATTCAAATAGACCACTTATAGAACACTTTCAACCGGAAAAATTTGTAAATTCTTAGTTGGCCAACCATCACTCTTCAGTTGACAATAAATCAAGAGTAAGCGCTACAAAAAAAGACACAGAGACGGATTTCTCTCGTCAAGCAATTTGGAAAATATTTCAATGAAAATGATAGAGGTAGGCCTTAAAATTTGTTAAAATAAAACAAAATTACATCCTACTTTATATATGTTTAAATATTTTTCTCTTAAAATTTCCTGTAATTATTTTATATCATAGTTAAATATTAATATAGTGAGATTTTCAAATTTGAATATCACTCGATGCTAGTCTGCATGTTTTGCTTTGCATAAATACAGTAAACTCCCAATAACTCGAACACCTTGTGAACACAAATTTCTGCTTAAGTCGAAGTTTCTTCTAAGTTCCGCAATTCCTTTCCTATAATATAAAATTAATAGGCATTTTTTTTCTTGATAATTTGAACTTCGATTAATTCGAACATTCCCCCCCCCGGTCCTTCGAGTATACCCCATAGGTGCCCGGACGGGGGGGGGAATTGCCCCCTGGCTTATGGATTTCCTATATATATACATGTATGTACGTGTACATGTTTTTTGCCCTCCTCCCTCCTGGAAAGTGTAAGTAGTAAGTACATGTTTCGCTTCCCCCTGGAAAAAAATCTGCAGGCACCTATGGTATACCCTCTGTTCTTTTACGACTACAGCACTGCTAACAGACAGACAGAATGAACAAATTCATAAACACTTTTCAACTATGTTGTAAAGTGTTAATAAAATGGTCATAAAAGTTCAACTAATTTAGAAATAAGAAAACATTTAAAATGTTATACTTTGTAAATATTTATCTTACATAGGTAACATATTTTAAAATATTGTGCATTTCATTCATAACATTTTTATGTGAAATTGTTTTATTTTACTCACCTAGGAAATAAAACTTATTGAAAGTGTGAATTCCAATATAAATTCACTTATCATACAAATACATTTTCCAAGTTAAAATGACAATCACTCAGCCTCCCCAGTCAAGAATATCACTATACGCTAGATATGTCACATTTTAATATGTCTCTCCTGAGGCCTGCATGCTTTCCTGAACTATATAAGAAGAGGGGTAAAGGAAATGGGCATCACTCATAACAAGAATCTGTCTATATTTCCATTTGTTTATTTATTCAGAAAACATTTTATATATTTATTTAAAATAATATATAATTAAAATAAAAATGTACTTGGTAATTATTATTTAGGTTAGTTAGATTGTTCACTTTCTACATTCTCTACTCTGATGCTTTGCCCCTCATGTTAAAAAAATCCTGCATCTTCATGTATTACCTAATGGAAGGTCTATAAAGAGCAACATCCCAGTCCCAGTAAGATAATACTTAACTGCATACATATAGAGTTTACCAGAAATTTCCCCATGTTTATCATGTTGCCATGATTCTGTTACCTATCCAGTCTCCAGATTTGACATCATTGCTCATTTATGGGACCAAATGGGATGACACTTTTGAGCATCTATGTGTGTTGTTGAGACCCAGACTGTCCGACCTACCAGAATGGTGTAAGGTAACTGTATGGACGGCCGGGAACATCTATGTGTGTGCATGATCTGAAGTGATAGTTGTAACATCTGTAAGCCAATCTATTGCAAAATAGCATACGGCAACTGTTATGCCTCCATACCAATATCCTCTATAGTTCATACTATTATTGGTGCAACACTGAGCAAGGAATCTGGTTGATAGCCAAGTGATAACTGGTAGAAAACTTTTGATATCTTTGCTCTTATTAAAATGATCTGTAGTTAATTTATGTTAATTATTATTCTACCCAGTCAATTTTACACTATAGTAATGAACAATTTTACTTTCCCGGCCACTCATTCTGTTGCTCGTACCCTAGGGTGAATCGGGTGGTCTGGGTATTCAAGTTTCCCTGCAACAGTGTATATATATAGGTAAATTATTATAATAGGATCAAAAATTTCACTTCAAGTTTCAGACAGATTTAAAAGCCTTATGCATTGTACATAAATCAGCTGTTTTCAAAGTTATTGTCTTTCTGTGCATCTGTCTATGCAATGTGTGTGTCCACTCTAGTTAAATATATGTGTTAGATTCTTTTTAAATTTGGCAGCACTCGACATATATAATCTAAAGCCTAAAATTGAAAAAATGTCTTGTTGCAAGTATATTCTTTCATTATATTATAATTATCTTTATACATATAAAATTTGCATACATCTTGTAAAAATAATAAAATGTTTAAATTGGTTTCTAATTTAATACTTGTATATTCCCACTTAAACGTTATAAAAATCAAGATTTATCTAGATTTTAATATTGATTTTAATTAACTTAGTAATGAGTTGTAATGAAAACTGATAGTTAGCAAATCTGTACCTAACTGTGCAATTCATTTTAAATATTTCCTGATTTTTTTAATGATTTTATTAGATCCTTAACAGTGTCCACTAGTGACTGGTACCCTATTTTCATTTGCACTGTCATAGTAAAATAAAGTCATTCTTATGAACATTTGTACAGCAACTGATCACAAATAAGAACCAGTTTTGAGGAAAAAGGACTAAACAAATAAACTGTATATTATTTTTCATTTTTAATGAACCAGATTTCCTAGTGCCAAAGTCTACTGTAATAAACAGTGATAATACAATCTTAAGCAATTTAAAAAATATTTTTAACACTAGAACGATGGAAGTGGTCATTTTGACCACATAACTACTTTGAGAAGCGATCCCTCCAGAACGGCTAATCCCAGCCCATTGCAATTTTATGACTTTTCTTATTTTCTTCTGTGTTTTCAATAACTTTAAGAAAAGTCATAAAATTTCAATGGGCTGGGATTAGCTGTTTTGTAGGAATCATTTCTCAAAGTAGTTATGCAGTCAAAATGACCACTTCCGTCATTCTAGTGTTAAAGATTTAATAGATCCATTGTCACAAAAGATAACTTCTGTGAAATTTGGCGAATCCAATTGTAGAGATTGTGCTAATAAATATTAACAATATGAATGAAACAATTTTTTTCAAAGACAAAATGATTTATTGTTGTGCAATTGAGTTGTTCTATTTTAATTTTGATACTATATAAACTCAAAAAATTTATAGAAAATTTGTGTACGTCAGATGTACTTCCTATAAAAAAAATAAATAATATGAAATTACAGAAGAATGGAGAAAATTTTCTATTTCATTTATCTTGAACTCTATCTGTTATAGCTTAAAAATATTATTTGGAGAGGGATACAGGAGAAAAAAGTCGACCAACCCATCACCATCTATAAAATAAACTAAGGCCAGGATGGCCTGGTAGTTACAATGAGAAGATTGCTTGAGAAAAACTTGAGTTAACCTCACCACCACTCAAAACTATCCCCATGTCTACATGCAATATAGGCACGATAAATCTATAGGTCGTGATAAGGAGAAAAAGGATTTGTGGTTGCCACCTCCATTGATTTCGATTTAAATTAAGTGGTTAAAGGGTGCAATATGATCCACTCCCTATTGTGTACCCAGGGCAACGTGGTATAATAGCAAAAAATTTTATACTTTAGTGTCTAAATAGACAATTATCAAGTGCCAAGTCATTATTAAACAAGAAAGTCTAGAATCATGCTTCCAGCATAACAACCATAATTGATGAAATGATTTCACTTTCATTAGAACTCATCAGACTTGGATAGTCAGTAACTGCAATAACATGAAGGAAACTTGTTATGCGCTATAATTTTATTAATCTCAAGTGATCTATAAATCAGTTGTGCCATATAAGCTGTAAAACATGATTGAGCTCAAACTGTATGGGTGTATAAGTCCAGATTCAAATGTACAAAATAAGAGGTTTCTTGTATTTATCATTTTAAATAATTCTAAAATTTTCATGAAAATTGCTATTTCTTTCAAGTGATATTGTGTCAATAGACTCACAGACACACTTAACAGTTAAAAACAGGTAATTTGTGTTCAGGAATGCACAAAACATATAGATTTGTTAAACCCACAAATCAGTAGATTCTTAAAACAATGTAAAAAGTTAATTCTTTTTAAAAAATTGGATTAATTAATTCGTTTGTGTAGCACGTCATAATCGGCATTTGCATGCTACAACTGATTCGTAGATCACTTGAGATTAATAAAATCGTAGCACATGCATATTTTCTTGATGCCTGTGGATCCTCATTAGTTTTAATCATCTAGTCATATTTTTATCAATGTGGAAAATAATTATATATATATATATAAATGTACCTAAATGTGAATTATATCTTACTAATTAAATTCATCCTTTGAAAATTATTACAAAAATTTCTTGTAAAATTAATTCATGAAAATGTGCACTAAATAAAATTATTTTGGAATTAAACTTATTTTATAATAAATATGAATTTTCATTAATATGGTTTCACCAAAAGAATAAGAATTGAATGGGAAAATTTTAAATAATCACGTTTCTTTATTGCTAGTTTTGGCAGACTTCTTAGAAACAAAAGTCACTTTTTAATTAAACAGTTCCTTCAGCTACATATAATTCAGTGTAAAGATTTTAATTTTGAAAAATAAAAATATATGTTTCAAGAAAAAATCTGAACTAGAAGTTGAAATCCTTAGTAAATCCCTGAACCCCCTCAAAACCTTGATGCTGAATCTATATCAGCCATCATCTAGCTCCATCTATAGCAGATTTTGAGAAATGGATGTTTTAAGGAAGAGAAAAATTCTTGAACTGGAATCGAGAAAATACCGGAAGTGGAAATTTTTAGTAAGTTCTCCACCCCTCCAGAAATTTATGCTGAATCCATATTAGTCAACATCTGAGCTACGTATATCTATAGTTAATCCTGAGAAATAGATGTTTCAAAAAGCATTCTTGAACTGCCGATGGAAATCCTTAGTGTCCCACATACACACACACCACTAATTCCTCCAGAAGTTTTATCCTGAATCCATATCAGTCATCATCTAAGCTCTATAGCCAATTCTGAAAAATAGATATTTTAAGAAAAAAATTTGAAGCAGAAGTGGAAAAGGAACCAGAAGTTAAAATGCTTAGTGATTAACCCTACGTACTTCAGAATTTTCGTGTCAAGGTCAAACTTCGTGGGTGTATAAGATGGGGTGTCAACAACTTACCAGAATAACAACCATGATTTTCATGGGTTTGTGAACTGTCTACGGGTTAGTGTAGCTAACGTATAACGTGAATGCCTTTATCCCCGTTTGCGCGCACGCCCGCGGAGCGGACGTGCACGTTAGAATGGAACAATTTCAAAAATTCGACGTAGTAACTGTGGAGCACCACGAGCCATCGATCGATCGACAGGCTACTGTGGAGCAATTCACCATACAAACGAACCAGGAATTTTCCAGATACGTGTCCAAAACAACTGTGCAGAAAAACTCTGTTGCGAATGGGGCTCCGGGGCAGACGGTTGGTGATTGCGCTCATGCTCGCGAAGGTTCATCGTCAACAACGGCTGAAATTTGCACAGGAGTACCGAAATTGGACTTGCACCTACTAACAAAGGGTTTCCTTCTCTGACGAGCGGATGAACTTTGGTTTAAAAACCGGAGAGAACAAGCACGCAGCAACCATTGTTGGACGTAAATAAGCTGGTAGTAGCAACGTTATGGTCTGGGAGATGATTTCTTTGTCTACTATGGGTTCTTTGATTCCTTTAGAAGGCAGTCTCGACAGACTTGGGTATCCCTCCATATTGCCGATCAAGTACATCCGTTTATGTTGACGGTCTTCCCTATGGTCGATGGAATCTTCGATCTGTCATACCGTCAAAATTGTTTACGAGTGGTTCGAAGAATGCGACCAAGATTTCCATACTTCCCCAACCACCGAATTCCCCTGATCGAGCATATTTGGAAACACTTCGATCGACGATTGGATCCACCACCACACGCCTCTCAGCAAATGACGGATGCACTGCAACATTACATACACTTTCTGGCCAACATTGGTTCCTTCTAACAGGGACTCAAGAGTATTAGCATTGTAAAATGGGATAAAGTAGTACGTAATAATTTTCACATCTGAAAAGATTAGGAAGTAAAACATAATATAAATAATTGTAGCAATTTAATCTTTCGAAATCTACTAAGATTGTACAGTTTACAAGAATGTGTTTACTGTTGGGGTGAGCGTCTGCAGATTTGCGATGTCATTTTAAGGATATTTTTATAAAAATTTTCGATTCCAAGGTCGAGGGATAACCGTAAATTCCATTGAGTAAAATCATACAGTAAAAGTTATGGAAAATAATTAGATGCATTACGTTTCAGGAAGCTAAGGACCCCCAGCAGTTTTTGAAAAGTGTATTGATATTATACATTGGAAACGAAATGTTAACAATCTAATGAAGAAAGGCTTTAGTACCCCCAAACAAAAAATTGTAGTTCTGCGTATGGCTTGAGCCCACGGGAATTTTTCCATGTACAACAGACACTATGCAGATATATTTCCAGTGGCAAGGACATTATAACCTCCTATTCGATGACCAATTGTACTAGTTCTCCATAGGGTCCATTCCATATTAGAAAGCAAATTTTACTGTAAATCCCTCTTTCCCGAGATTCTGACTAAGCCTGTCTTTTCCTCAATGTGCATATTAGTAAGATTTGCATACTATGACAAAATGAGGAGGAATTCATTAGAAGGTACTACGACGGTGGCATACACACCCAGGGGCTGCTAAAGAAACTAGAAACAGTAATTATCAGTAATAAAGTGGGAAAAGAGACTGAAATTAAATTTTGTGAAAGGGTTCGTTATGCCACTCAGATATGGCCATGATCAAAAGGAGAATATTCTCCTGGGGAAATTTCTAAAGAACCGAAGTGCTGTGCAGGCAGCGAAATGCGTTCGTTCTGTGTTCAGTATCTAACCACTTAGCCATGGCTATATTGGAATAAACATAAGAAGCATATGTAAAACTAATTTATCTTCAGCGCGATCACCATAAGAAATTGATTATAAGCCTGCTTTACAGCATCACCAGTTTGCAAATGGAGTAACTATACAAACTAAAGGACTGCAAACTATAAACATGGAATAATGAAAAAAATAATTATTTTTAAGTAGTTTTTAATGGGAGGCTGGTTTTGAACAGTTTGAAATAAATTACTGTAAAATAATTACAATCACTTTAAAACTGAATATCTAAAAATTATAAAACGCAAAATAAGTGAATGGTTGCCAATGGTTCATTTATGTCAACGCTGCAGAACTTCTATATACCTAAAGGTAGCATTTTTTTATTTATTAGAAAATGCGCTAAATCGGTTATATTCAGATGCAAAGCATCTTTCCATCTGAATTGACGTATATTGCTCTTTTGACATTGAATTTTATCCTTGGGATTGAACGGCTAACTAGAAAGAGTGTAGCTTTGTTGGAAAGAGCTGCCTTTTCAAGTCTTGTTAGGATCATAATAGATTGTTTTGTATCTTGATACACATTTGAATTTTTGGCAGCTTGGGAGAAGCCATCACTGTGTCAGTTCTAGGTTATGGACAGACACCTTTTTTTTATCGAGGGCCACGGTTTTATTCGGAATTACTTCATAAACATCAAAATATCTGTTGGTTTATGAAATTTTTATCACTGACATTGTAGAGTAAAACGGAAACATTTGATAAGTTGCAAAGACATCTTGCGTTTTCAAGGACCTGTAGAGATCTTTCAATCGTGAAAAAAGATATATTGAGCATGGTAGATGGACCACCAGCATTTACCTAAATGGCTTTGGCGTTCAATGTGGACTGCTGTGACAAAATGACCTGTTTCATAGAGGATACTTTTGAAAAACGTTTATCATTTCAAAACGTAAGTGTTTCGGAGCTTATGAGAGGAGGGAAATTCATAGTGCCAGGACTCAGAACATGGAAAGTTCCTATGTTTTGAATCTAACTAGAATTTTGAATGGTTGAAGGCAAAAACTAAAGCAAAAGTCCAGTGGTGAAAGCACTTTGAAAATTGTATGACCTGGTCTCATGTGCAATCTTATATGCAGCCATTGGAGAAACTCCACTGGTTTCCTATTTTCTTGTAGAAGTATCCGAGTTTACAATGACCCTTGATGGATTTGGGTCCCGTTGGCATATTGTTATTGGTCAGCTGGGAGCATACTCTATAATGACAGTGAGTAAATAATGAGTCGTAGTATTTGATGTCAATTGTATTGGCAAAACCTACTATATAATGCAACTCAAATACGTATTGGCGATGTAAAGTTATCTTGGAACTTTTATTTTCATATATGCGCTCGAAATGCTGTGAACAGCGAATATCCATTCGCGAAACATTAGCCAGGACTGATTTGGACGGCAACCCCGAGAATAAATTCTGCAAGCAATCCCTCAAATTGGTCATACAATATCACTCTATTTTGTAGACTATCCATCTCATGTTTTCTATGAAAAAAATTAATGTAGTCGTCAAAAGATATCATTAGAGCCATGAACGGAATTTTGTAGATATTTGAGGCACCTTTGAGCAATAGCCCACTGTATCTGTTACTTCTCTGCATTCTTTTACATCACGAGGTTCAGCAGAATCTAGTCCTCAAAAGGGAGCAAGCAGATGATATCCTGGACCACAATAGTATGTTTGTCGACTAAAACGAGGCAAAAGAACTAAACTCTATTTGAAGAATGTCCGATGATGACATAATTATTTCTAAATTTGTCAACTATAAAATATTTATGTGGGAGATAAGACAACCCGCTGTATTGGCTCTGTGGATCCTACTTTTCATTTCACATACTTTTAAAGTTTAATACTGTGGAAGGCTGGGTTGTGCATGACATACAGTGTAAGCAAGAGTGGATTGAGATCTAGAAGAATTTTTATAGTATGCTTATGGACTGCAGAGCAGTGGGTTCTTATTATAGTGGTGAAATCAATTTTCAAATTTAAATCCTGAAGAACACTAGTATGTGCCGGGGCGCTGTAAGCAAAACTTAGAGCTCTGGCACGCAACCGAAAATTGCCGGGGACTAAGCATCACTCAAATTTTTCACATGTGACATGTACTACAGTCCCTGTGGATGCCTCCCCCACCGTCCAAACGATTACCTTACACCTTTTTGGTAGGTCGGACGACCTGGGTCTCAACAACATGTGACATGTACATCTGATAGCTAGATCGGCTTTACAACCCCTCTAGCTCTGACCAGCAGTTATTTTGCAAGGGGGGGAGGGGCATATGATAAATACTTCATGTTAGCATACTCTCTAAATCCTTTCAATTTAATACCTTTGAAAGTGAACTCCAGACCACCCATAAATGTAGATTATGAAACAATATATATCTATGAAGCCACCTATGCATGGAGTACGGAGACCACTCTAGCAGGCGAAGACATGAAAAATTCACAAAGAGGAAAATATAGAGCAGCCCACAATTTGTAAGGCCGGCCCTGGGGAACATCCATCTTTCTCCAAAATTATGAATAAACAAATATATTAATTTTCTTAAGAGCAATTCACGTCCAAGGAGTATTTACTTCACTGGTTCTGAATCCTTTTTATAGGGGTTCAAGACTATTTAGTCTTCTCAGAGTTTTAGCCATTTGGATTGCTATCGTTTTAATGGTTGTAGTTGTTTTTTCGACCCAGATATTACCACTCAATTTTGGCCAGAAAATATTGGGAGATGTCCACAGGGACCGTACACTTCTTCCTCTGTCACCAACTTCTGGATCTATAGATTTAACATGTCCATAATTCGCGCAGACACGGGGATAGTTTGGAGAGCGTCGGGAATCGAACTCAGGTCCTCCCGAGTGCAATCCCCATGCCTTAACTACTTGACTATCCTGTCCTAGCTAGTGCTTTAAAATTCTTCAAATAGGAATACAGTAAATGATGTGGTTACACTTTTATTGATGGGTTACACCTTCAGATATTATTCTAATCAAGTTAATATTATGTAGGGTTTTTGATATTAGTGCAGAGTTCTCACTATTATAAAAATTATTGATTTAAAGTCAACTGTAATGATCAGTTAGCTATACAGTTAGTATTACGCAATAACTATTCAAATGTCTAATAAAATTTATTAAATGTTTTGCTGCTAGTTCTTGCTTATATTAGCATCAATTGCAATTTTTGTGAATGAATATTGATGTGCAGTGGCTATATATATTTTCAGTTATCTTTAACTTGCAAATATATAGCTATAATTATTTGTTACAGTAATTTATATGTATTGTACATAAACTTTGATTCATTAATACTCATTCATTAAAAGAAACTACTGTATATATTTATATTTGACACAAATATTTTAGCATATTGCTCCCCCCCCCCCCCACAAAAAAAAGTCAGAATTTTACTCTAACCCCGTTTTGATTTTGTTTCTGGCTATGGTACACAGTATTTAATTATTTATACCAGTTTTAATCAAGTGTATTTCCCGTCCCATGTTATTTATGTGTGAAAGTTGTTTAATTTCACAATCATTAAGTAGATCTATAACATTCTACATAACACTGAGAATAAAATAATTTCATTACTGCTCATAAGTTAGAATCTACCAGTAAAATTTTATGTAATTTATGGTTCTAGGAGGAAAAGGTTATTAAAGATACAAATCATTAGGGTTGCACTGAATATTTGGTTGATATTCGGTATACTGCCTAGTCGGCAGTCAAACCGAATAGTAATAAAAATTTAAAATATTCTACAATTGGTAAAACACATTTTTTATACAATGAATAAAAGTTATAGTATCATAGTACAAAATTAATTCAAATTATTACTTACCGATATTATCGCATTTAAAATAATTTCAATGTAAAAGAAAACACTCTGGTATTAAATTTTGTTGTTTTTTCAATTTTTCTTAAATCTTATCATACCTTAACCTTACTAACTCATTTAAATATGAAACAGTAACCAGAAAATAAAACTCATAATATTACGTGCTCAAAAATATAACGGTTAATTTTTTATAAAATATGCAGCTAAAAAAAAATCAATTACCAATATTAAAAAAAGGTGAAGGTGATTAATATATAACAAATAACACTTAGATGAATATTCAATTTTGCAGTATTTTAATTTCGATAGAGAAGATACTGTGGGTGCCATAGGTGTTCCTTTGTATCTATTAAAATGTGCCAAATAAGATAACAAAAGAATTTCTCTGTGTGTGGCCCCATTGTATCCAACTCTTCTAATTTCTTTTATGATTTCTGAAGAGAAGATTACTTTGTTGAGTATTTTGTCACAGGGTGGGTACACCTGTCTGTAACTGTTTAGTTATCTATCAGTATATACTCTGTTGTAGTTTGCAAGACCAGGTGTGACAACAACTTAAAATTGTAATTCCAATTTGTAATGATATTTTAAGCAACTTGGGTTTGTATTTGTATGCAAGGTAAATGCAAGATTCTCTATAACAGAAAATGAAGCCATGATTATCACATATCAGAAATTAACTATCAATTATCCATTTATGCAGATAAACATAAACCAAATTAAGTAGCCATTTACTATATTAATTTACTTTTGGAATGATTTATTTTATTTTTCATTTATTTTAAATTAAAAATTATACTTAATGTAAATACAAATAAATTTAGGATGTGTTAAATGTAAATGTATTTAAGAAAGGCACAAAATAGAAACATTTTCTATTTTAAATTGGCATAAAATAGAAATATTGCCTTTAGAAAATTTTAACCGAATATTCGGTATTTGGTGCAACTCTACAAATCTAGTTGAACAAAAAGGGGAAAGTAATGCTACTAGAACAGAAATAATTTGGCTTATTTTGATCATAAATATATTCTTTTTGTACGAATACCAAATAAAATATTTGGAGTGTGAGCCCTCTACCTGACTTTCTTGTACAATCATATTACTTATGTAGAATTTAGTTCCATTTGTATTACAATAATAGATGTTAAGATTTCATACTCAAGTTATAAACATTTTTAAAGTTAGCAAATTTAGTGACATTGATGAATTGGACTTTATTTGTGTTAATATAAACTATTATCAATCTAGTGTAGTTCAAATGATCAAGCTCTCCCACACACTTTATATTATCACAATTGTTCAAAGCTGTAACACGATTTCTTACTAAAAACAATTGTTATGAAAAACTTAGATTCTAAGTTTGAATTATGAGAATTACTAAAAATTCTATCTAGTTCTACACATACTATTAAAATTTGGTAGTGGTAGGAGCATTTGCTCGAGTTATCCCGTCTAAAGCCCCATAAATAGAAATCTTTCCAAAACTATTCAAAATGGATTCAGGTTATATCTGTTCAGAATATTAAAAGAATATTTTTCCTTCAGTCACTTGTTTCATTCCCCCCCCCCCCACTAATCTATGGTAAATAGTCCCCAACAACCTATAGCTCCATTTAGCCTTATGCTAAAAATAGGAAGCTTTGTATTTCTTTAAAAATTGATAAAATAATTAGAAATATTTCTAACAATTTTGTGTACTTTATGATAAATATAAAAATTATATTACTAATTTTTTTTTTCAGCATCCTTGGCAAAAGACAATGGGGAACAAAATCCTAAAAATGAATGAGCTAGGGACTATTTTCCATAGATTAACAACATAAAAATAAAACAAGCAGCTATTTGAACATAATTTTTATCTATTTATAAACAAACTTGTAGCTGAAAAATAAAAACAAACAAAACACCATATTTCTTTAATTAAATGAACATTTATTTACAGAGGAATCAATATGCCAAATAAAATTTATTTAAGCTAACAAACTCATAATATAACAAATAATTTGATTCCATTCACCATACGCTTTGCTTTCTTGATAAGCAACTCTATAAGATAACTCAAGACCCAGGATGAAGCTCAGCAAAATTTCTGAAAATAATAATGTAATTAAATTTCTAAAGAATTTGACACTGAAATATGTAAATATTTATAAAATCTTTTTGCAATTCTTTAGTATATAGCAAAATTCAAGTCAGGTGTAATATATATTCAGTTTATTTTAACATATTTTTACATTAAAAAGATATATGAAAGGGAAAATATGAATTTTGTTTATGCAAGAGGTGAACTTGATGTGTCACAGAAAAATGGGTAAATTCAAGAAATCACTATATTTCTTCAAATTGAATTGTTGCAATTACAGTGAAACCTAGTGAATTATATAAAAATAATGGTGTTTACAGTGTGAAAATAACATGATCATTTTAGCCAGGTGGTGGTCTAATGGTCACTTTGCCAGGTTTCACTGTATTTCTTCAGTCACTCTAATAACCGTTTATATAAAGGACATCACCACAGAAAACGCAGAGTTCAAGAAGAAAGTTAAATGAAGTAGGCTAGACAGAGTTTTTTAATCAATATCAGGCAGCAAATCTTGCTATCCATGGCTTAATGCTTATAGGAAAATATAAAGTTGCTACAAAACTTAATGTTTTTATGCCTTGTTCTCTTTCGGTTGGTTGCACAAATTAAAAATAAGATATGAAATTTATGAAAAAAATAGTAAGCAATGCGTGCGTCTTCAGCTGTTTATATAAAAATTGCAGAAGAATGGAAATTGGAAAAACTTCCTATGAATACTGTGAATGTGATGGCCAATTTATCCTTTAATCTTCAGACATTGAGAAATGCAAAAATGGAATGTTTAACACCAAATTGTATAAGCAAGCTTCATTCTTTGCATTTGGGGATTACTAAAGCCGTGAAAGACAACTACTAGAAATAATTGGTGCTGAAAACAATTAAGCTGTGCAATTTTTATCAAATGGTAAGCTGTAAAGCATGAAAGTGGACATGTTGAAAATAACAATGCATAGCTACTGCCTGGTAAATAATTTATGATCTAATGATCAAAATATGTTTTGCTAAGGTAGGATTTTATCAGAAATTAAAAAAAAAAATAAAAAATTATACTATTTTATTGAACATCAGCATTTCGCCTGGAAACTGGTCACGACTGTTTAGCTAAATATCTTCATAGATTTAATCTAAATTCCAAGCCCGAACTGTGTAGTGGGTGGTGCTAATGCAGCTATGGACGCTGATTATCTAATGAACTGCCCAGGACTATCTGGTGACATGTACAAAAGGTATTGGCGCGCAAGGGAGAGGATGCAAGTCCTTCAAGCTGCCTGTTCAAGCTTCAAGACTGTTTTGGATTTGTGTTTTTGGCTACCGTCCACATATCTCCTATGTTTGTTTTATTGTTTGTTCATGCTTCTTGTAATAGTTTTTCTCCAGTATTTTTGGTGTTGTGTATTTGTACACCAGTGAATGATTTGTATCACAAGTACTGCTGCTAGAAATAAAAAAAAAAATTGAACATTTGAGAGAGCAATGTTTAAAACACTGGAAAACAAATAATTTGTGCAATTACAAATACTTCATAAATACAAAAGAAAAAAAAATCTTATTTTGTTGATAAGCATGGTAGTTCAAATTTGTTTAATGGAAATCTGAGCATAACAAATTAAAATCCTCCAATAGTGGCGTGGCAATTAAAACATAAAAGAGAGGATAGTATGCAGTGGCGGCTCGTGAGCGATATGTTGAGGGAGGCGCTCATCTATGTATTTATGTATATATATCCCTCAGTTTGTGCCAACTACGTCGTTTAGACTTCAAGTTCGTCGTTTGTCCGGCACTGATAAATTGGTTCGCGCATTACCTCGAAACAGCCGTATGCCAAATTATTATTTTACTTGCGCTGATATACGTTGTGCAAGCCTCCTTGAAATGAATAAGAGCCTATTGCAACCATGGAAATTATTTGAATACGTTTCTAAATAAATTTGTATCAAATTTGTAAAAATTAAATACTTTCAGTCGTATACATGTCCAGTATTTTTTATGATGAGCGCAAATGTTTTTACACCCAAAATGCACACAATTTTTCTCATATACACTATGGCTAATAGTTATATACCTGATCGTCCTTGTAACTCAAACAGTAACATAATTGGAGAGCGAAAACCAACTAAATCTACGGCCGTTTATATGCAGAAACAAAGGAACTATTTTTAATACAATAATTAATTTGGAATTTACAGAAAATTCTTATGCTTTATGCTTATCTCTATTCGTCTTTAAAATGATACTAGCGAGTTTTGCCTGCTAGCAGTCACTATATATAGCAATCGGTTTTTATAACAATAAGTGGTTAGCTCGTTGCGCGTGTGCAACAAAAGTGGATCAAAGTTTAGAGTGAGCATATCGAGTGGGTCCATTGTAGAGTAGAAAATACAGTGTGAAAATTGCATCAAAATCGGAGCAAAAGTCACTAAGATAGATAAAAATGCAAATATGGAAAAGAGGAGGGTCTCCCCTCTTTCAGCACGGTTGTTTCATATTACATAATAACAGACGATATTTGTGTGTCGATGTGTGTGTAAGGTCTGTAGCGGAAAATGTAAACATCGTACGGCCTTGAAATATCGTACACGGATATTTCAGGAACCAAGGCGATGCATTTTTTGTAAAACCGAAATATGAAATTGAGGCTACTTAAAGTAAAAGTTACGCCCAGGGGGTTGGCATAATAAGGTTGTATATCTAAGTGATTGCCACCAGCAAAATCTAAATCGCTCAATTAGAATGAGAAATAAGAAATTTGGGAGGGTTGGGGGGCTAACCGAACAGAAAGTTACGCCCAGGGAGATGACACAATAAATATGTATATCCAGTTCACATATACAAATGGTGCCGGGACTATAGCCACTAGCGGAATCAAAATGGCTCAATTAGGAACCGAGATATGAAATTAGAGGGGGACTATTTTGTTGGAAACTTGGTTCTGTTTTCGTCGCGATTCTCGTTATCGCGAGAACGTGTTTACATTTTTAGAATGGTTCTACCGTTCTCGTGAACGACTCGTGACGGGAACAGAACATGCCATTCATGCAAATCGCCATCTCGCCGCGCGCGCATCTGTTTTGCATATAGTGAGGGCGCTGCCGTCAACGGTTGTGTTCCGGAGCGTACCCATCAGTGTATATATGATAGGACACATTCTCAGTTATTCAGAGACTTTACAGACCTTGACTGACCATGTAGTAGACGTGGGAGACTTTTCAGAGTTTAAGATCTTGTAGTTATGCAGACTTAAGACTCGACGTATAGTCAGATCGATCAGACGGTGATCGACGGTGAAAGACCTTGTATGGAAGGCAGACCTTGATCGGTAGAGAGTAGTCTAACTTCTAAAGCCATGACGTGTGACCTGATGATGGTGGCTTCATTAACGTACACGGCATGTGTGGTACAGTAGCTGTTTTTCTACTTACCGATGTTATAGTAACTGAGAGTGTGTGCCTAGTCATAGACTTTGAAAAACCTTTTCATGAGCTTGCTAGCTCATTGTATATAGTTTTGCTTTGCAACGAATGTTACAGTGTTTTTATTTTGTAACTTCATCTGATGCAATGGATCTCACAACAAATAAATTGTGTTTGTGTTTAACGAGCTTGCTTTCTTGAGAAAACACATCACTACTGCATATCATCTGCTACAAAATTTTCTTTACCAGCACTTCGGATAGGGCTATGACCAACACTGCTAAATCTGCAAATGACTTTCAAATTTTTCTAGTCAAGTCGCTCAGCTAACACAGCAATAGCAGCCGACATTTGGTTATGGGCCGTAGTATGTCAAGGCCATAACTTTTATCCGTGATAAAGCAGCAGTGAAGAGTTGTGAATTCCATCGACGGGGGCCGCGACCGGCGCCATTTGCATCAAGCAGAAAGGTAAACAACGCACTCTAGTCACAGTTAAAGACTATGGAGGTGAGCAACGGCATAGAAGCGTTAAACAGGGACAATTACGTCACCTGGCGTAATGAAATTTCATTTATCCTGAAAGGAGAAGGATGTTACGGCCACATCAACCGTACTGCATTACCAGTCGACGAATCTACGTCACGCCGCGAGCGAGAGGAGTACATGCGCAGCAGCGACCGCGCACTTTCCATCCTGTTTCGAAATATCTCGGCGGAGTACAGAGAACTGCTCGACATCGACGACAGCCCGGCGGATGCGTGGGAGAAGTTGGAGGCGCATTTTGAGGCCCCAACGCGCGCCAATCTAGTTCATCTGTTGGACGAGTTTTTCAGTCTACGCCCGGAAATCGAGGAGCCCATCGACATATTCTGTACGAGGATAAGGAAAGCTGTCACCAAGCTCAAGAACGTGAATCACCCCGTGGAGGATGTGTACGTGGCATTCCAAGCCATCCGGTATCTCCCAGCCCAGTACCAGAGTATCATCCAAATCATTTATCGCTGGAGCGATACTGATTTTAAATTGGATAAAATTCAGAAAGAACTGTCCTTGGAGGAGGGCAGGATTAGACAGTTGAGGAAGGATCATGACAATAATAATGTAAGTTCCAATTCATCTGTATATTTTTCAAATGTTAACGCTAAATGCAAAAATGTTACCAAAGTTAAAAAGTCTATTAAGGTCATAGGACCATGTTTTATGTGTAATAAAAATGGTCATGTAAAGGCACAATGCCCAAAATTGAAAAAGATGACTAGCTCTAGTATTATTGAAGTATTTTCAAATATAAATGTAGAAGCTAATATTGTTGATAATCCTGACAATAGGCTCAGCTGGGTGATTGACACCGCTGCTACGCGACACTTTTGTAATGATGTTAAAATGTTTTCAAAATTTGATAAATGTAAGGATACATCTATGTCGCTAGCAGTGGGTGATATGGAAAGCCCAGTTGAGGCTATTGGAACGGTGAACATGTATGTTAAATTTAAAGATCATACAAATAATATTGTGTTACAAAATGTTATGTATTCACCAAAATTACGGCGTAACTTGTTGGCCGCATCTGTATTAGAAGAGCAGGGCTATTCTTTTAGTGCAGCCAAAGGTATTCTATGGTTTAAGACTCCTGAGGGAGAAAATTTCTTTTACGCTAAACGTAAAGAAGGATTGTATTTCTTAAAACCACAGTACTCAACTAAAAGTTTAAATAGTAGTGTTGAGGGCCGTAAAGGAGATCAGGATAGGGACAAAAATTCTAAACAGGTTAGAAAAACCCCTGCAACAAATAGTCAAAGTCAAAACAAAATTAAGCCTAACTTGAATAAAAGGAAAAACAAATCTGATTTAAAATCAAAGTCAAATAAAATTAGTGGTTCAACAGTTGAAATTCTGAACAAAACTGAATTATGGCATAGAAGATATGGCCATATTAACTCAGACTACTTGCACCAAACAAGTAAAGTTTCCGCGGCAAACGGACTCCCAAAATTAAAATATGCAAAAGTAAATTGCATTCATTGCAAACTTGCAAAATCTAAGAGAGTTTCGTACAAACCAATAGGCAGGATTAGATCTACAGAACCTTTGCAATTACTGCACATGGACGTTTGTGGTCCAATGCCTGTAGCTTCATTGGGGGGAAACAAATACTTCTTGACTATTACAGACGATTTTAGCCGCAAGGTGTTTGTTTTTATTTTAAAACAAAAATCAGATGTGTTCAAAGTTTTTCAGGATTTTCAAGCTTGTCAGGAGAGACAATTAGGCAAAAAGATTTTGTGCATCCGTACTGATAACGGCATGGAATTTTGTCACGGTCAATTTAAAGCTTTTTTGAAAAAGTTAGGGATTAAGCATGAACGATCTAACACTTATACACCCGAACAAAACGGGGTATCTGAAAGATTCAACCTGACAGCGTTAGATTGTGTCAAGGCAATGCTTAATCAAAGCAAAGTTGGTGACAAAATGTGGGCAGAGGCAATCCTATGTTTTACTTATACAAAGAACAGGATTTGCCATAAATTTAAAGTTAAAACTCCACACGAATTGTACTATGGGAAGAAGCCTGCTGTATCCCATCTCAGAGTTTTTGGATGTAAGGCTTATGCTGGTATTGCAAAACAGCTTAGGAAGAAGCTAGACCTAAGAGCTCAACTGGGAGTTATGGTAGGATATGCAGAAAATACCAGGGGCTATAGAATTCTTCTTGTGAAAGAAGGAAAAATATTAGAAATAAGCAATGTCCGTTTTGAGGAGATGGAAGCAGCGGAAGGCGTCCTGGACCCCATTCGACCTAGAAACTTCACCCAAAAGAAATCGGGTTTTACTCGAACATCAGATTCAGGATCGGGATGTTTGGATAGTGAGTCAGAGGAAGAAGCAGGTGAGAGCCATGACACTAGTCATACTAGTGAGGAAGAGGACTCTCCTGCTGATTCCGATCTGACCCCCTGTTCAAACATAGATTGGGAAAGGAAAGCTGTACCCAGGCCTGATGGAACTCGAACTGATGTTTACTACTCAGTGAGGGGTGATAAACATAGGCTGAGAAGTCATAATGATGTTAAAAAATTCTGTGCTAAGGCTAACATACATTATGACCAAAATTTGTTTAACTTCAGAGAAAAGAGGGATATCAAATCCAGGCCAGAGGCAAGCAACATAGAAATAATAGGTGATATTGATCATGTAGTTTCTTTGCTAAAGGGAGAATTTGATATCAAATCTCTAGGGAAGGTCCAAAAACTGTTAGGTGTGGAATTTGCTGAAATCAATAACAAAATTTTTATACATCATAGGCAGTACATTAATAAGATTTGCCAAATGTTTGAGGAATTTTTAGCATTAAATTTTTGTAATCAAATTTCCAAAAACAAAAATGATTAAATTTGTAACTTCTAAATTTTTTTTTCTTTCTTTTACAAAATATGGTTAGGATATCGTATATTTTACTCCTCCCTCTGTGATGCAGATAATTGTATCTAGAGTATATATATGTGTATTGTTTACAATGAACTTTCTAAAATTTTTCACATTACACTGAATGTATATATATATCCATGTTTTCAATTCCCGCATAAGACAGTTATGCTTATGTATATTTTTTTTTTTGTGTGTTTACTCCTTGTTATCATACACTTGGCTATGATTCATTGACAAACCACTTATTCAAATTTGTATATGAATACAACACAGAAAAGAAAAAAAAATCTTTCATTATCTGTGTCATTGCTATTAGTATTAATTATGTATACTGGTCTTGGACAGAGATAATGAACAGCCATAATTGAATTTAATATTTATAGTAAATTTTTTTTAATCTTAAATGTTAAATTTAATAATTATACATGAAATTTTCTACACAAATTGAATTTGATATTTATAGTAAAATTTTTAATCTTAAATGTTAAATTTAATAATTATACATAAAATTTTCTACATAATTGAATTTGATATTTATAGTAAAATTTTTAATCTTAAATGTTAAATTTAAATTATCATACTTAAATTTCTTGAAACTTAAATTTTGACTTAAATTAAAATTTTGACTTAAATTAAATTTTTGGAACTTAGTGTTTCAATGATATCTAAAATTTTCTTTCAATGATAAATTTTTTTTTGCTTAACATGAAAAGTAATATATATACTTTATGTTTTTGCTGGATACTAAAGAACTTGACATTTTTGCTGTTATGTTTTTTAGAATAATTTCATTGATTGATAGCACGTGCGCCGAGATTTGGGGTTTTGCATGAGGGGGCCGATTGTTGGAAACTTGGTTCTGTTTTCGTCGCGATTCTCGTTATCGCGAGAACGTGTTTACATTTTTAGAATGGTTCTACCGTTCTCGTGAACGACTCGTGACGGGAACAGAACATGCCATTCATGCAAATCGCCATCTCGCCGCGCGCGCATCTGTTTTGCATATAGTGAGGGCGCTGCCGTCAACGGTTGTGTTCCGGAGCGTACCCATCAGTGTATATATGATAGGACACATTCTCAGTTATTCAGAGACTTTACAGACCTTGACTGACCATGTAGTAGACGTGGGAGACTTTTCAGAGTTTAAGATCTTGTAGTTATGCAGACTTAAGACTCGACGTATAGTCAGATCGATCAGACGGTGATCGACGGTGAAAGACCTTGTATGGAAGGCAGACCTTGATCGGTAGAGAGTAGTCTAACTTCTAAAGCCATGACGTGTGACCTGATGATGGTGGCTTCATTAACGTACACGGCATGTGTGGTACAGTAGCTGTTTTTCTACTTACCGATGTTATAGTAACTGAGAGTGTGTGCCTAGTCATAGACTTTGAAAAACCTTTTCATGAGCTTGCTAGCTCATTGTATATAGTTTTGCTTTGCAACGAATGTTACAGTGTTTTTATTTTGTAACTTCATCTGATGCAATGGATCTCACAACAAATAAATTGTGTTTGTGTTTAACGAGCTTGCTTTCTTGAGAAAACACATCACTACTGCATATCATCTGCTACAAAATTTTCTTTACCAGCACTTCGGATAGGGCTATGACCAACACTGCTAAATCTGCAAATGACTTTCAAATTTTTCTAGTCAAGTCGCTCAGCTAACACAGCAATAGCAGCCGACATATTTAAAGTAAATGTTGCGCCCAGTGGATTGATGCGAAAGAGATTTATATTCAAATGGTATAAAGACTGTAGTTACCAGAAGATTCAAAATCGCTCAATTTAGGAACCAAGATGTAAAACCGTGCGGGCTAGTTAAACTAAAAGTTACGCTCAGGGGGGGGGGGGGGGGGTTGAATAAAAAAATATGCATGTCCAGGCGATACACGTATAGATAGTGCAGAGACTATAGCCACCAGTAGATTCAAAATCGCTTAATTAGGAAGCTAGATGAGACATTTTAGGACTACCTCAAGTAAAATTTACGCCTAGGGAGTATCGGAGCAGTATTGATCTTCAATGAAATCAGAAGCAAAACCAGGTAGATTGAGTAGTTTCCGGTGAAGGGAGGGGGGGGGGGGGGAGATTTTAAGGAAAACAGCGTCAGATCAAAGAATCAAGTATCTGGTTGAAATTGTTTTTTAACATTCTTTAACAAATATTTATAATTTTTTCAATCTTTAATGTTAAATAGCTGAAAAAGTAAGACAGCTGAGTAAGTCAAGAGACCCACCCCCTCAGACAACACATTTCTGAAAGTGTTCACTAAAAATATCCACGGGTATGCCACAAATACAATTCTCGTGGCTTTTAAACAATTAAGAGGTCAAACGCATTGAAATTCGTCACAAACAAAGCATAGAACTACACTAAATCAGAAATGATCCCCTTTCCGAAGGACAGAACCACCATACATCAGAAATGACACCCCCCCCCCCCCCCCCACCGGACGCTTACGGAGTGAAACAGTTTCAGTAATACGGATGGGTGGGTCAAAACTAAACTGAGTGCCCCAAACAATGCATTTTTCTACCGAAGGCGAAGAACAGAAACCCCCAAAATACTACAAATAACCACCACTTATTAAGTAAAAAGCACAAAATATGTATCGAAACTTTTTTGGATTTCTATTTTCTGTATCTAATACTAAACTATTTCGCCATTAACCAAAATTGAAAGAACTAGGTCAATAGAATCAATAAAATAAATCAGAATTACATAAATACAGTAATTTATTTTCAAATATTTATTTAAACATCCAAATTTATTATTTTAAAAAGAAGTGACAGAGAAAACACACATTTATCAAGAAAAATTCGAGGCCAAATTAGTGAAACTTTGCCAATTCGAGTCAGTCGTTCACAGCATTCGTTTCTTTTTGGCGACATCCGATGAGAGCCGCGGCACTCATCGGATTGAAATATTACAACGTCTGTTTTTTTAACTCTTAATTTCTATTGCCGTTATATTAACATACCGTTCATTCTATCTGCCCAGAGGCAATACAGGGACGCGGCCTCATTAAAAATCCCTCGTCTTTCCCTGTAATGCAGTATTTTCCCCTATAGACTTAATATAGTATGAAAAGAGCATCATAAAAGAGCTCTTTCAAAGTTTTAGTGCTGCCATCTAGTGACAATTTCATCACTTATTTTCGATAATTCGAATTTTAGTTGACATAAAATTCAGATAATATCCTTAAAAATTGTAATTAACCTATATAACTAAAATAATTTGAAGTGCTTGATCAAGGGGTTCCGCGCGGCCCCTCTGAATGGCCGCCACTGATAGTATGTTACACTTTCTATTACACCTGCTAGTGCAGTAAGTCAGCGGTTATTGCCTCCCCCATTCTTTGCAGATCAGTCAGGGTTGTTGGCTTTTAGCCAGACCAAAAAAAAGCCGGTTTTTATTAAAAAAAGGTGGTTTACAGCCAATTCACATTAAATTTGCATTACTTTATCTTTGATTCACTCCTAAATGTTTTTTACTAAAATGTTTATAAGCTTCTATTAAATATTACCAAGTACACAAGATTTTATGACCACTAGAAAAATACTATGAAGGTAATGTGTCTAAAAGAAAACATATATATATACAGTGAGGAGAATGCATTAAATTAGACACCAAGATAGTGTTTTGAAAGCCTTTGTTACACAATGCATAGCTCTACATTACATATCCTACACATTTTAAAGACTATAATTAATTAAACAGACAAATCACCACACATCAAAAAGGAAAAAATTCAATTTTACTTCAAAAAGGAAAAACATTTTTTTACACACTGCTATTTACTTTTAATATATATTACAGCAAATTAAATTATATGTATTTAATAAATGAAATTATCTGACATAATATTTGAGAACATCCATATTTTAGTTCTAATCATTGGGTTCTTATGACTTATAAAAATGATACATTTTAACAAGTTTTTCTGCTCCCAAGCGGTTTCGTTCTTTTTTCATTTCATTTCAGTGTGATGTTTTATTTTAGTTTTAATTGGCTGTAAAGATTTGGGGTTGGGATTAAATGATAGAATGTTCAATGTTGAAAAAGGAATTTAGTAGGAGATAATATTTGAAGAAATTTTGGTGCATCTAAGTTCAGAACAAAAGAGAGAGCAATCAAAAAAGGTTCTCAAATTAAAACTTGTTAAAATAACTTTTTGAAAAGCTGGATGCTATTCAAAAGTTGTTCATGCATATGTTATTCCCAATACTGTTTTCAATAGTGATAAATAGTGTTTTTTATTAAATGACTTTATGCATGATTTTAAATATTTATGAGTAAAAATAAGACTCTTACATATCAATCAAGTCCTTAAAATTAGTTAACTAGTAAAATACATCACTAAGCAACTATTGTCCTAAAATAAAATATTTCATTATTTAAAGTTGTAACATTTTAAAAAAAATATGTTAAAGGCCAATATAAACCAAGTAAAGCAGTTGGTATACCTTTTTAAAATTTAGCTGGCTTTTTTGCAAGCAAAACAATCACTAGCAGGTATTCCAATATTAATGTTTTCATTATTGAGAAATAAAGTTATTTATTAAATTCTAACCAAATAAAATGCCTTTAAAATTAGTTACAGAACACTTAAAATTGTGTAATTTAAAATTAAAATTCTTCACGCTTTTTAACAAAAGAAAAGCCAATTTTGACCAAAAAATGCCAGTTAAAACCAATAAAAGCCACCGGTGTGGCTTTTATTAATTTTAGCCGGCTTTTTCGCAACCCTGAGATCAGTGAACGAAGATAGCGTTTTACACATTTTTGTTATGCTCTCAATTGTATGCTATGCATTGCTTGTTTTATTTTATTATATTGTATACAGTTGTAATGTGTTGTTAGTTGTTATAAGTTAAATTTCTGTGTAATGTATTGTATACAGTTATAACGTGTTAAGTTAAATTTCTTAAGGCATGGTAGCACAAGTTTGTTTAATGGAAATCCGAGCATAACAAAAGCTGAAACTCCTCCAATAGAAGTGCAGCAATTGAGATGGGTAGCCAGAGCGGACGTTGCATTACACTTTTTGTTATGCCTGCCAGTGATTAATAATTGTGGGCAAATAGATACAACCGAATAAAATTTAATTTTAAATGGAATAAGTAACTTTGGTATTAATACCATTTAAAAAATATGAGGAGTTTTGTTATGCTCTCAGTTGTTTGCTATGCTTCAAATGAGAACAGCATGTTTTATTTCATTATATTGTATACAGTTGTAATGTATTATTAAAGTTAATATTCTTAAGGCACAGTAGTGCAAGTTCGTTTAATGGAAATCCAAGCATAATGAAAATAAACTTCTTAGAAGTGGAATAGAATACCATTATGTTTAAATGATATTAATGACTCCTTCAATAGTGGCAAGACAACAGATGAGTAGACTAAGGATGGCGTGTTGTATTACACTTTGTTACTCCTGTCAGTGAATCATTAGCTATTACTCGCCGATCAAGGCTAAAATACTACACATTTTTGTTAGGTTGTAAGTTGTTTGCTATGCATCAAGTGAATCTAGAGTGCTTCACATTTTCATTATATTGTATATAGGTGTTGTGATTTTCAATTACAGCATTAACTATTTTAAATGTAGTTATAGCAAAATCTAGTATGGAATGCAAATAGGATTTTGCTTGTTTAATACTGTCAACAGTTAAGCTTTACTTGGAATGGATTTAGAAAACATACCAATAATTTTCAATATGATTTAAATGCCCATTTTGTTTCTTCAGAAGCACAGCCAAGCCACTGACTGAATTTTTAAACACAAAATTCAAATTGAATAATGATCCAGCAGTATCAATCACAAAATCTAGGACTATGATTGACACAGTACTTTCTAGATATTTAGAATAGTTATAATCAGGGAATTATGTATCTTATTTGTTATTATAAATCAATCATTTCATTTTTAAATTGTGAGTAAATGGATACTTCCTAATAGAATTTAATTTTCATTTTATTTTCACATTATTTTATGCATTATATATTTAAAACTATATGATGGGACAGTTACACACTTTTATTTATATCTTGGTTTTCTCTGTCACCCTAAGAATTTACTTCTAATATTTGTGGCAACCACACACTTATTTTGTCAATTTCTAAAACATGTGCACATAATCATTGAGATACTGCTAAATGCAGTAACTTTAAACGCCAAATGCTTATTGGGTTTAAAAAAACAGATTGCAAGATTTGGCAGCAAAAAACTGGTGAGATTGGGGACTACTCTCCCATTTAAATTGAATTTTTAATGATATATTTGCTACTTCAACATTTCTGATGCGTTGTTAAATAGCATTATTCTATCAAGATTAATTTTTTTTATATATATTTCATTTGGTTTCTTCAAAAGCGTATATAACTAGCATATGCATTATACGTACTAACTTTGAGAAGTTATTTGTTATCAATTTCTAGATGGGGAATAACAATAAGGTAGTTTTTACTAAGATCAAAAAATATATTTGCAACAGAAATAAATGGTTGTTTATTGCAGAGGCAAATATTAGAGATTAAGTCAATGTAATGAAAAAGTTAAAAGTGAAATGAAGAATTGTCTAGCTACTGTATATCTTAATTTAAAGAAGTTAAATACAGTAGCATCATTAAGCAATCATATGGTGAGAGGGCAATATTTTGCGTTAAAAATTAAAACTTTGCGAATCATGTAAACAGACAAAATTAGTTTAGAAAAGGAACCATTCACATTTGTTAAAAAAAGTTTCGAAACAATTATGTTCATTCATATGGATTCATGAGAACCAATGACAATGTGTTTACTATAAAGTGCAAGATATGCTTATTTTAGGTGATTCTAGTCATTGCATATTAACAAACTAAAAGCAAAGCATTTCACCAATTTGAAAATCTGCATGAAAACATTGTAAATAAAATTATATTGTAAGATTAGACAATGAAATTGAATTTATGAATAATAGGTTTGAAGATTAAACAGAAAGGGATAAAAAAAAAAAGAAAATCATATTAACTGCTGCAAAACCTTTAACTGAATTTTGGGGAGAAACAGCTAGTATGCCATGGCAATCTACTTGAATGCATTGTTTACTTAACAGTTTTGCATTTGGCAGTCTTGCATACTATTTGGAATGCTCCCTACAATTATGACATTTTAATCATTCAGAATTAATTTAATCCAAAACATTTGCACAAATATAGAAATAAAATGTTCAATCTCGCAAATAAATTACTTATGAAAACTTAACAATTGCATTTCATTTGACATAAACAATCTGAATTTAACATTATTAGTTGTAAAACATACTAAAGAGAAAAAATTTGAAATTGTGACTCAGAACAGTAAACATCATTAATAAGTCAATTTTAGTACACACAAATGCTTTCAAAAGACTAAAATATAACTATACTTTTTGCCATAATGAGAGCATCAGTATGATAGGACGATTTCTTGCTCTCCACTGAGCAATAGCATTTGAGGACTGTTAAGAAGCCTCCAAAAGTAAAAACTATAAGTGAATAGAATAATTAAAATTATTATTTAACTAAAGAAAATGTATTCTTACTGCACTTGTTAAAAGTTATCAGCATACTTGAGATCCAGGCACCAACTTCAGCATTTCTTCTTGCTTTGTAGATATGCAGAAGTAACTCTGCCAGCAACAATCCTATTATTGTAAAAGTCACTATTTAATATATAATGTTATTAAATAGAACTGAATATAACATTAATTTGAATAAATATTATATTAAAACTTAATGCATTTAGTAACAAAATCCGCCGAAAATTAACAACAGCAAAGAAAACAAACAAACCACGAAGCTAATCTTGGAAGGAAGAATTTACATCGTATACCTTTAGAATTCAGATTACGTTTAACATTTAGTATATTTCAACAAAACCAGTCTTGCTTTAATAGCTGAAATTGACCCTCTAAACTAAATTTGATATATTTTTCTGCTATAAATGCAGCTTTATATTACACGTTCTATGATTTTATTTCGTTATTCAAATCAATTTAAATAAATATTGCTTATACTACTTGGAATGCATACATAACATGGTTAAGGATTTTGGCCATATCGAAATAAAATTTTATTTAAATCAATACATAATAATAAAACATAGTAATTCATTAAAAAGAAACAAAAATTGAAATAATAAATATTAATACCTTGAAAACCATCAAATCTCCTTTTGATGGCGTCCCACTGAAAACGACATGGACTGCTACATGAAAATCAAAATGACGGAGCGTTGTCTTTTTCTCGCCGTTTGGAGAATTTCATCATCCGTCGTAAGGTCCCGCCCTACCAAAGCCCCACCCCTTTGCTCCCCCTGTTACCCCCTTAAAACCGTTAGTGTATATAGACACTCCCAAAGTACAAACGTTTTTCTAAGTTCTGTTTTTTCTTAAAATTTAGTTAAAGTACAATCTGCCATTACGCGATATTTTTATACGTCTGCCATTACGCAATATTTTTAAAATGCACAAAAATCGTATTTTGTAATATTTTTATGAGTATTATTCACTTTTATTTATATTCAATTGCAATATCATTTAACAAAATTCCAGTTCATAAAAGTATAGAATACGACGTCATTTTGGTAGGAGGAGCCTATTTTAAAACAAGGGAAAATACGTCACTTCAGTTGGGAGGAGTCAATTTCAAAACACGGGGAAACGCGCCATCTTGGCGCAATTTTGTACTTAGAAAAATGAGTGGGGGTCTATTATCCGGTTTTACCCTAGTTTTCTGTACCACCCAAAAAATTTTCATCCCATCTCAAATTTTGCACAGAGTTTAATTTTAGACCCGCTCACTCGACAGTTACCACTTAATTTAATCGTATTCAAACTGTTACTTTTAGGGATAAAGATAATGTTAAAAGCCATGCTGGGGTATATGTCCCTTCTTTCTCCAGATGTTTGTAAGTTTTATATTAGAAGCACTAAACGCGTGGTTGATACAGGTGGCTGAACATGCTAGGTATGTTAAAAATGGTAGGCAATCAAAGGTTCTTGCCCAGTTAGTGATTAATAACTTTCAACCACTTTTAGAAAATTCCTTTCTTTTGATCAGCTGTAAGGGCCCATCTATTTTACTCTATGAATCCCTATTTATCTATATCACACCTCTATCTGTAACTTTGACACCATCCATGTTTTAAGTTATACTGGTGACTCGGTTTTGATTCCATACGAGTCAAACCTTTACAAAGTTACCTCTAAAATACAAAATACTTAAAAAAAAAAAATTTTTTTTTCCTTATGTATATTTGTGCTTAAACTGGATTATGACATTTTGTCTTTCCTGTATTTATAATTTTGAAATCTGCTTCTGGTGATTTTGTGTGGATGCATAAAACGTGTTTAGTAGTGATGCCAGTTTTCTAATATGCAAATTCAACTTGCCGGTAGTGGATAGTATTTAAGTATGGTAGCTTGATTTTCTATTTAACGCCACTGAGGAAAGGTATGACGATACCCGAAAACACACTGGCTTTTAAATTGCACATCCGATGGATGTTTTAAGAAAATGAAGTTTAAAATCTAATGAATTGTCACTTATTTATTATTTAAATCAGTTCATTATTGTTTTCACATGCATCAAGTCACGTGCAGACATGCCAACTTTCCAAACAGAAAAAGCAGGAAGCTATTTTGTCGCAAATATATTGTTTACTTATGACACTTAATATTTGCTTAAAACATTAAAATACCGTACCTATTAAGTACATTATGCTTTAAACTTATCTGAAAAAAAAAACATGACCTATCTTTTGAATTAAAATAGTGTTAGTAACAAATTATAAAAAAAAATAACTTGATATGATAATATTAATTCTTGATTAGTTTATTAAATCTTAATGCCTCTCTTCCCCCCCCCCCCTCTCTACAAAAAAATACTGCATTAAATATCAGGCATAGTACTGGTAGAATATGAAAATTCAAGACACCAATTTTATAAAATTTCAGGACAATAAATTAATATATATATATATATATAAAGGTTTTATCCAGTTAAAATTACTTTATAATGAAAACAAATATTTATGTTTGGTAGAACAGAGGTTTTCACTAAAGAGAGTAACAAATATTAATCTTTAATTAAAATATATATATATATATATATAGCACTGAATTATATTCCTGCCAAACTGGTTTCCTTTTTGTTTGCCTAATCATTGCTTTAATACCACTTTTTGGAAAATATCCCTTCACAGAGTTCATACCCATTTTTCAAAATAGAAAAATTTATATTATGCAAATATAATTAAAAAATTAAACTTAATAATTAGCCATAATATAAAAATAAGCCAGTTTAGTCGATCTAATATGCAACATTTAAATGATGGAGATGGATGGAAAAAGATACTAATGTACTCTCGGCAATTCACGAGAAGTAACTAAATTGCACAATCGCACTGTTTATGTGAAAATAATTAAGAAATTAACCATAATAATTAATCAGAATATGAAAATAAGCTATTTTAGTCAATCAAAAATACAATATTTAGAAGATTGAGATGGGTGGAAATAGATACTATTGTACTCTCGGTGATTCATGAGAACAAATTGAATTGTGCAATCGCAGTGTTTATATGAAATTATTGAACAAAATAGCATTTTAGCAATTTATGCTGAATTAGACAACCTTTGAAAAAGTATATTTATTACTTTCATAAAATAAGCGATCAAGATCTTAATTTACATTACACGCAGCCGTAAATCTCCGTTAATTTGATTGGCATTACCTTGCATTTTATTATGGATTTGCTAGAATGATAGAAATCAGTGCTAAAAAAGCAGAAAATCGGTGTTTTCGAGGAATTATACCATGTTTAGTTAATTGATAAATTTCAAACAAAAAAAGCCGGAGAATTTCGTTAATAATCCGGAGACCAGAGAAATAATTAAAAATCCTGAGAGTTGGCACGTCAGCACGTGCTTTACCAATCTCCCGTTTGCAGAGGGGGTAGGAACGTCCCAATTTGGGCCTCAACATGTTTATTCGACGTACCATGTAAAAAAGCTGTTATAGCCACTAATTCTGTACTTGCTATTAGACAGTGGCACACTGTGACAATGACAGTATTCAGCACATGCTGAATACAGGCCCGTAGTACGTGATTGGAACGTTTTCATAGCACTAAATCTGTATGTACTCTGAACGTGCCGCTGCTACTTGAATTCAGTGTTTAAAAATAGGCTTCTGTCACCAAAATTCTTCCCACTCCATTCAATCACGATGTGAAATAAAATTAAAAAAATTATTTATTTGAAATAGAAAGAAGTGAATTAATGACAATTTATGTAATTTACTACGTTATGAAATAAAATTTTAATATACTAGATTGGCTATGTAGGGGAGACCGGTGTACAGTGTGTCACGGGGCACAGTGGGACAATTGATTTATTTACTAGGGTAGAAAGCCCAGACCACACGACCAATCCGAAGGCTTATGGTAGCTGTTTGTGTTGCCGGGTTATTTACTAGGGTAAAAATGTTTAAGAAAGGGAAAAATATGATACATTACGCCAACTTGTGTGGCAACACTGTTCAAACATTATTTGTTGCAAACAGCCATCATTTGTTTTGGAGGGAGACAATAGCCATTTTTCTTCTCATCTGACCTGTTGGGAAAATTAGGTATGTGTTGTTTTTTTGTATTTGTAATTGTCATCCAATAATCAATATTTTTGCATTAATTCATACGTTATATCTTTTTTATTGCATATGTATGATGGTTTTTCATTTTATTTGTTAGTGGTGTATAAATTGTAACTTTTGTTGTGTATGTGTCTCTTGGGGTACAGTGAGACACTGTCACTCAACATAAAAGTACCTCAGATTTTCAGAAGTCGAAACAAAGTTATTAGAATTTATGCTTTTCAATTAATTATGACCTAAGGACAACCTTTTCAAACTACTTTTATGTTATGTAAACATGTAACAACTTGAGTTAACCCGATATTGTTAGAACTGCATCAAAGCTATAGGTATATTGTGGGGAAAAAACTACATACACTAATAATCGGGGGAAAAGAATAACAATTCATGAAATAGCAGAGCTTGTAGGAAAAGCGTATCCACATGCCTTTTGTGCAAAAATCATCCTACCTTGTTTTTCTGTCACAGGTATTTTTTCATATAACAACAATACTTACATTGATGCAGACTTTGATGCTGCAAGTGTAACTGATGTCCCACAAGTGTGCGTCACTGACAACCCAGTCCTACTCAATTTCAACAATTTACTGTAGCTAATGGATCTAGGCCTATTACAGAGGAACCACAAGCAAGCTGCTCTTATTTAAATTCACCTTCAGTGAAAAGCTATGTAGATCTACACATAGTAGAAAAAACTGTTCTGTCACCTGAAAGTGTAAGGCCTCTACCAAAATGTCATACAACTGAGATATATAAAAAGATGAGAAAAAGTAAAACATCTGAAGTATTAACTGACACACCAGTTAAGGAAATAATAGAGCAGAAAAATTTTAAAAGATTAGAAAAGAAAAATCAGCCTATAAAGAAAAAGCTTCAAAAGATTTCAAATCAAAGAACAAAAGAAAAATTAATAGAAAAATTTGGCAAAACAGTTCCTCAGAAAATGAAGAATGGAAAGAATCTGAAAGCGATAGCAGTTTTGAGGCAGAGAATGAAGATGGTGATACTATTGATATTGGAGATTTCGTGTTGGTCAAAGTGTGCGAGAAAAAGAAAGCAACTTTCAGCTATTATGTTGCGGAAGTGATACAATAAAGTAAAATTGACTATGAAGAAGTATATAAAAAGACTTTTACCAGGATATAATTTTGTTTTTGATGATGAGGCAACGTATTCAGCTCTTCATAGTGACATCGAAATGAAATTGCCGAAACCTGTATGTCATGGAGAAATGAAAGAACATTGAGACAATTATCATTTCGCGTGAACTTGGAATGTTATGCTAAGCTGATATGACCGTAGCTAAGTAGTCTAGGCATTGTTTCGGTTGTTTAAAATAGTGTTCAATAACTTTATTTCAGTCATCCAAACATTTTTGATTGTAATAATTTGTAAATTGTTTTCTGTTATTCAACTGTTAACCACAACCCATACAAATATATGTGTTTATTTTTGTGTCCCATTGTACCCCATTCAATGTTCCAGTGTACACTGGGATGAATTACAAGTAAATTCTGAAAATAGACCCCCACTCTTTTTTCTAAGTACAAAATTGCGCCAAGTTGGCACGTTTCTCCATGCTTTGAAATTGACTCCTCCCAACTGAAGTGACGTATATTCCCGTGTTTTAAAATAGGCTCCTCCTACCAAAGTGACATCGTATTCTACAATTTTATGAACTGGAATTTTGTTAAATGATATTGCAATTGAATATAAATAAAAGTGAATAATATTCATAAAAAGATTACAAATTACGATTTTTGTGCATTTTAAAAATATTGCGTAATGGCAAAATTATAAAAATATTGCATAATGGCAGAATAATAAATTTTTAGAAACCATATTGAACCACTCGATGCTTAAAATATTTTTTGAATTTAAATCGATATCAAAAACTTATAAATCAAAAATTAAAAAAAAAAAAAGACAATACTTTAACAAAATTTAAGAAAAAAAAGAAAATGGTACTTCGAAAAAGATAGTACTTTAACTAAATTAAAGAAAAAACGATACTTAGACGAAATTAAAGAAAAATCAATTCTTAGGAAAACCATTTTAAAAACACAGGAAAATACAAAAGACAATTTCAAAACATGGGACGAATAAATAAATGAACTAACCTTTATATAACGGAACATGTTTCACACTGAAATCCAAAAATATTTACTGATAATATCCATAATTTTAATTACATCCACACTGGAACACGTTTTCTTGAACATACACGTACATTCAACACTGGAACACGTTTCACAAAATTCTGCAAATCTACTGAAAATTCGCATAAAATGTTAATGTACATGAATTAGGAGGAATTTTTTTTTATATTTATTCCAAAAAGTGTACGTGTCCTAATCTTTGTAAAATTGATCGAAAAAGGTCCGATGAAATACACAGAAGACTATTGAAATACTTCCTGCCAATTAAAATGCAGATTCCCAAACAGTCGTGCGCTGATTGAATGTCTGTTGCTTACCAGAAGTCATGGGTTACCAGATTGACAAAGTATACGGAATGAAATTGCAACCCAAAGAATCGCGCCAACTTGGCGCGGGATCGTACTTTGAAAAATGAGTGGTGGTCTATTTTCAAGATCAATCTGAATTACATACCTTAGGAAATATAATACTTTTACAAAGAAGAACTTGAGGAAAAATTTAACAATGGAAGTTAAAAAGTAGTACTATTGTATTGTATATTTATTGAATTTCTAATATTAAAAATGTAAAAAGTCTTACCAAATAAGTAAAAATTGACCCATGCACCCCTGTCTCCCCTATAGTTTAGAAAAACAAAAAATAAAGAATTAAATACTTCAGGAAATTTTGTGGCCACAAAAATCCCATCCAAAAACATGTTATTTGTGAGATATTGCAAATATTTCACAAATCCAGTACCTATAAGAATTTCAAAAGAATGAAACTTGGAAATTTTTGGGGACTTTGCAAAAATTGTATGCATGAGAGAGCAAATTTCTAAACAAAGGAAAATAGAAAAGAAAATTTCAAAACACAGAATAATTTAAACAAATAAAAACTATAACTTAAGGGCTCCTCATTTGACTTACAGTCAGATTTATAATAAAATTTTATGCTCGACTCATTTAAACCAACATCCATTCAACCATGTTTCACAGAACTATACCATCTATTTGCTCGTGCTTACCAGCAGCCATAATCAATAAAAAAAATCCGCAAGAAAAAAATAATAATCATGTTAAAAAGCATGACCAGAACAAATCAAAAAGGTTAAAGCCAATAAACGTGGTCATCGTCGAATAGATCACTCACTTCACAAAATTGTAGCAACCACAGAACTGTGTAGATGCAATGCATATGCGAGGGTACCAGATTACAACAATAAGTGATCTTAATTGGAAGGCTTGGCGGCGACTTGCAAGCTTAAGGTGTGGGGGATTATTCCCCGTATCAACAGTAATTATAATTAAAAAATGGCATAGAAAGAAAAGCTGATGTCTCGCAAATATATACCACACATATATAAATGAAAACACTGCAACAAATTTAAAATGCTGAACAATTACAATTTCTGTTGAGGTTATTGTACTATAATTATTTCACTTTTTAAATATAGGTATAAAATATTAACACTCTCAAGAAAAGAAAAAATGGTTGAGTTTTGCAAGGCATATTTGACTACCAGTTTTTAAATAACAAATGGAATTTAAAATAGTTGATTAATGTGGCAATCGAGAATAAGCATAAGCTCTGAATGTTAATGTAATAACCCATTTGTCTTGATTTATAAAAAATACAGACAAATTATAAAAGTAATTAGCATTACTGTCCTATATTGTAAATAAGTATTACTGGGCGTCTTAATTATTTTGCATATTTGTAGTGCATATGAAATATATTTCAATAAATTGTTTTTAATCAAACTGTTTCCTCTTAAATATGAACATTTAAAAAATACAACAAATATGATTTACTGAAACTTTTACTTTTGCAGACATTGTGAACTACATTGAAAAAATGTCAATTTGATCAAATACATCAGAATATTTTCAATTTTGAGAAAAAAAAAATCATGTTTTTTATGCCTGGTTATCTGTGGTACTAAAAGTTACCAGGATAATTTAATATCAATCAGTGATCTTGTCAACTTACCAGGTAGGAAGTGAATAAATAACCATAGCAAATTCTGAGAACGCATCAGTCTGTTTATTATGCATACATTATACTTTTTCTTAAAACGAATTATTTTTATTAATATGCAAAGGAATCATGCATTCATTATAAATTAAATCTCTCCCAAACCTCTTCACTTAATCACAAAAAGATTTTCTTTTTCTGGAAATAATTGAATCTTTCAAAACAATCCGGATATTTTCTGTATCTTCAACCTTAAATACAGATGATAGTAGAGAATCACTAGCATAATTTTTTGTTACATATTTTTTATATGTATGATGACTTCCATGCCAGAATTCTGCTAACAGTTTTCTATAGTTGTAATCTATAGAATCACTTGCAATCTTGGAAGCAATCTTTTTTAATACTTTGTAATACACTACTTCAAGTTTATCACCAGAAGATGATATCTGAGTGGGACAGCAAAAGATGGACTTGGCTATTTCCATAAAGAAAGTTTGCCGAGGCCAAATCAAAAAACACTGTAGCACATAATATGGACATTTTCTAAATATTTCTTTTTGTTGTTCTTCATTCAAGCAAGAAATGAGGAAGGCTGCGGTATCTGCAAAACCTTCCATATCAAACAGATACCCTATAGGATATGTTGCAAATCCTGTAACATTATGGTTTTCCAGCGATATTTCTGTAAACCGCAATAGACGGACGTTTTCTTGAGGAGTTAACTTTTGATAGAAATATCTGGTTGCTATTACATTACCAGCCCACAGTGAACGATGAAATAAATACCCATTCAAAGAAAAACAAGGAGAAATTCCAAAAGAACTACAGTAATCACTGACTTCTTGATTCAAAAGATGCAATTTCCCTTTCATGTAATGGGACCAATATGAGGTTTGAATCGACTGACGTGAATGGATCTCTTCAAGATTTCCAGTTCCTTTATGTCCTGGCCATTCCTTCAATTTTTTCCATAACGTACAAACATAATCTTTTAGGCATGCCTCACAAGCTACGATATAACGCAAATGCACAGGTATGCTTTCATCATTTAAATATAGTTCTGCTGTTTTCTTTCTATCAATTGTCCCTTGTGGTGTCCATTGGAATTTAGTAAAATTTATTTTGTAAGAGTCTTCAAACGGATGACATTCTCGCCATTTTATTAACTGCCAACCTATGGCTTCAATGAAACTTAACAATTTTTTTTTTAACAAATTTGGTAGTGAAAGCCTTAATACATACTTCAATATTTCATTCTCCACCTTTTTCAATTCTTTTTTTACCAATTCAATAGATGTCTGTACATTATCCGTCTCAGAGGAGTTTATTTTAGGACATTTTGAAATTAACTTCTGAATGTCATTTTTATTCACCAATGTAATTGCTATTTTGACGAGAGTTATACGCTCGAGTGATTGCATGCCAAAAAAATTCATTGTCATCTTAATCCTTTAGGAACGTTGACTGCATACGATTTGTGTCACAAGAAAAAAAACTTTTAGTTCTTGTACACTAAAAATTGCAAGTAATATACTTTATGAATTTAATACACTACGCAAAAAATAATCTACACAATACGCACTTCAAAGTAAAATATAACTTTTCTTGAGTTGTAACAACGAGACTCATTAAAGCTGGATAAAAGCTATACTAATGTAGCCAGTTTGTAGAAAAAAAAAAGTTGCAGTTAAGCTGGCAGTGAAACGTGGCAGTCCCTCAAAATACTTCTTTTCTAGTAATTCTAGTTCTTCTACTAGTTACTGTGGTTCAACCTCCGTCCCGCATATATTGAAACCGAGTATCTAGATAACTACTTTCTAAGGCACGTCCTCCGTCGCAAGCATGTTCCGAAAACGCACCCGCTATACCCCCATGCTGTGAGGCCGATTCTTCGTTATTCGCTAAGTTAAATGACGTCATGCGCGGAGCCTAGTATACACTTTGAAGTTGTCGTCTTCGAGATTATACATGGAAAAGAAATAGTGCAAAGATATAACGTTGTGTGACAATATACGGAGATATATATACACTTTCGTAAAACAACAAAAATGTCTTACATTTAGGTAAGTAGTATATGATATATTTATTACAATTTTTGCGAGTAAAATGCTGACACTGGAACATTATACCTTATACATCTATAATAATCCGATTGAATGATTTTATAACTTATTTTTTATAGTACCTAATTTTAGATAGAAGATCGCCGACCAAATATAAATATATCAAAACTTGTACTGCAATATTTCACCTGGTCTGTTTAAATAACTTATGTGGTCAGATGTTTTTATTGTATCAGTTAAATTAAAGGAGAAACTTTGATTTATTTCCTTCTAGGCTAATTAAATTTGTGTAGAAGACAGCAATATATTTTTTAATGTGATTTATAGTTTGTTTATCACAGTAGTGTGTTATAGTATAAGAGTGTAAAGATGGTATACAAATTAATGAAATTACTAATAAAATTAATATATATTCTATATGTATATACCAAGTTGTAATTTAAATAGCATATATATGAAGTTTCATTTCATTTGTACGGGTGTTGATTTTGAGATTTTATTGACATTAAGTATCATTCTGAAGAAAGCAAACACTAATAGCCATTATCTAATGTTTATGAAATACTTTGAAGTTTGATCTGTACCCAGTAGTGAGCTGCCAAATTTTTAATAGCCAGTAAGCTATTATGCAAGATAATGGTTTCAAATGCTATCATTCTTCGCAGTTCACACTAACATAATATACATTTATTGTGTGTTTAGAATTCATTTGGTGTTAGAGTTAAAATTATTTACATTTTAACTTGTTGTTGTTTCTTATGAGCTCCTGATTTCGACGGGCATTTTAACTCTTAAACATGTTTATTTCAAATTATGTTTAAAATTTAACAACCAATATTTAAACTTTGGAAATGTTTAATAACAATTACATGTGTATTATCTTACACTTTGTTGAATATACAAAATTTTGATATTCAAATTTAAAAGGCATGTTTTGATACATCATTCAAATTTTTCAGAACATTTTGAATTTAACTCAACGTTAATTCAGTTAAATTCCTCTTTACACTTGCTATTCTGTATAACACATTTGAAATATAAAACCTGAAGTTTTGTTTTTCAATCTCTTGAATAATTTCAGTTTGAAACATTTAGTCAAAATATTATTAATTTCTAAACCCAAAATTATTTATTTGAAACAAATATTAATTTGAATATCTTCAACAACTATAATTCGATTTAGATAATATATTACTATCTAATCTTAACGAAATACTTTAGCATCGGTTGGACGCAGTGATAACTAGTCAAACTTTTAACTGGTATCTGTATTTTCAGCTTCATTATATCTTATTACATCAGAATAAATCAGATAACATCAGTATTAACTAGGTAAGTCAATTTGCATCTATTCATGCATCCTCGGATATCAAATCCATCTTCATATAAAATTAAATTAGTAACTACTGTCTATTATTTTCAAAAACAGCATTCAGTAAGTTGATTTAAAATATCTGTTGGATAAACTCCTTCTTTATAAACATGTTATAAATTGAAATTAGGTAATATCATGCAACATTATTATGCAGTTAAAGTTGTTCAAACAGATTGTACTCTCAGAAAATGCATATTTTTAACTATAGTACAGTGTCTAGAACTAATAGTGTGCCGACCGCCTATACCTCCCAATGCTGGGAGATGTTCCTGAAAAGCCGCCTCCGCCAGACGGCGTTGGTCTCGAATAAGCGGTCTAAAGCGGAGGAGTTAACATTGAAACAAATGGGAATTTATTGCAAATGAAATGACTGATATCTTTCGAAATAACTGAAGAATTTGTGTGAAATTGGGTGTGATTATTGTAAGTGGTATACACAAAAAAGTCATTTGATTTTCAGAGAGATTGAGCTAGGGATATATTCTTATTTTTAAAATTTTATTTAACTTGATCTGGTGTTCGTTCAAAAATTTGAGGTCCAAAATAATCAGGTTCATTTATCATAGTAACGCGAAATTCGTTATGACGTTTCCTCTTGTGGCACATTTCAGTTCTTTCGATTTTGAAGCATATCGGACTAGCCCGTCCTGGGCCCGCCATAGGACATTACCTGGTTTTAGAGAATATCTCGAAAATCAGAGAACGTTGGAAATCTAAGTTTAATATATCGTTTTCTTTTGGGGTGTATTTTAATTCTTTCAATTTTAAACCGTACCGGGTTAACCCGTCTTAGGCCCGCCTTAGAAACTCACCCGTTTTTGCGGTATAACTCGAGAACAGGTGTATCTAAAAATTCGAAGTTTAGAATATCTTTGCCATTTGCTGTATATTTTAACACTTTGGATAAAAATTTTATCGGGCTAGCCCGTCCTGAGTTCAACAAAAGGAATATATCGTTTTCTGAGAATAACTAAAAATTCGGAGCATCTAGAATGTATAAATTTAATATGTCATTGTCCTTTGGAGTATATTACATTTCACCTCATTTCGAACCGTATCGGGTTAGCCCGTCTTAGGCCTGCCATAGAAATTTACTCGCTTTTAAAAAATAAATCGATCAATCGGAGTAGCTGAAAAATATAAATTTAGTATATCATTTCCGTTTGGATGGATTTTAATTTAGATTTTGAAGCTCGTCGGGCTAGCCCGTCTTGGATCCGCTGAAGAATGCATTAGTTTTTGAAAAATAAGACGAGAACCGAAGTAGCTAAAAATTCCAAATTTAACATGTCGTTGGCTTTTGGGGTATATCTAAGTTTCTTTGGATTTGAACTTTATCGGGGTAGTCCGTCCTGGGCCCGACATAGGAATGGACCCGTTTTTTAGAATACCTGGAAAATCGGGGAAACTAGAAAATATAAATTTAGTACATCCTTATCTTTTGGGGAATATTTTAATTCCTTTGTTTTTGAACCGTATCGGGCCAACCCGTTTTGGGCCCGACTTAGAAATTCACTTTTTTAGTGGAATAACTCTAGAACCGGAGTATCAAAAAGTTTCAAGTTTAGAATGTCGTTGTCATTTGCGGTATGTCTAAGCTCATTGGATTTAAAACCTGGTCGGGCTAGCCCGTCCCGGTCCCAACAAAAAGAATGTACTCGTTTTTTAAGAATAACTCCAAAACTGTAGCAGCTAGAATACCTGAATTTAGTATATCATTGTTTTTTAGGGTATATTTTATTTCTTTGGATTTTGAACCTTATCAGACTCGCCCGTCTTGGGCCCGACAGAGTGGTAATGTACTCATTTTTCGAGAATAACTCGTAAATTGGAGCAGCTAAAAAATTCAAATTTAGTATATCAATTTCTTTTGGGGTTTATCATAATTTATAATTTGAACCTCATCGTCTTGAGTCCGTCTTAGGAATGCGATCGTGTTTGATGAATAACTCGAGAACCGGAGTAGCTAAAAATTCCAAATTTAGCATGCTATTGTCTTTTGTGATATATTTCATTTTTTCGAATTTGAACTTCATTCAACTAGCTCGTGCTGTGCCTGCTATAGGAATAGACTCATTTTTTTAGAATAATCCGAAAACTGGAGCAGATAGAAAATTCAAATTTAGTATATTATTTCCATTTCGGGTAGAATTTAATATTTTCGGCGTATATATAATTATAATTAGTGGCGTAGGCATGGGAGATAGGATATGTGGTAAAAAACCTCATTTGCCGAACAATTACATTAGTTCTCAAAATTGTCTATATTTAAAAAAAAATGAATTTTGTACTATAAGCTCCATTCGATCGTCGACCCCCTTGTGTCCTAAATACATAGTTACATCCATATACAAATGAGCTAAGAAGTGCGAAATTTGTCCACGGATGTTGGGTCGGTGCACTGGGAGTACGAGTGAAGGTTATGGTTCTGCGTGATCTGACGAAGAAGGTTTTATGCCTTCGAAACCGGTCGATATTAGTGTTTTGAGTGGTATCCTGCTTTTTACGAAGATAATTTTATTTCTTTAGCAGAAATTTGGACCGCACGTATTGATTTTATTTACTTGAAATTGAAATTTTTCAATAATTTTTAAAAGCATTATATGAATAACTTGAACGAATGCTTTAAAACCAAATTTTTGTTTTGCATTTTGATACATATTACCATGTAAACCTAAAAAAAGAATGTATGAGAATGTCTGGCAAATATTTTGTTTTATCTCATATGTTCGTCTACTAGGAAAAATGCCTGTGGGTGGCCCTGTGAATTTGGAAGAAAAACATGAAACACCATTGCCGCTTGAACATTAGAACAAGGTGGGGTCTGCCTACAAGTGCTGTCTCTTTGTACGGTGAAAGATAGCGCTGATAAGAATTTCGATTGATGGTGGACATGTAATTGACCGCTATTTTATTTCGACAGGCGCGTCTCCTTTACATACGTTTCCGCAAGTTGCCACATCTCTTACACGAACAATGCTCAAAAGATCCGCAAATCAGCGGGGGCTCTGGAAATGGGTTGAACCAGGGAAGGGCATTTTGTACTGCCTTCAAGGTGGCCTCTAGATACAATAGGAAGTATCTCATTAGCACATTGGTCATCTGAGATTGAATTTGTTTTTACTAAGAACCGTCACCTGTACAATATTCTTTTTCGCTCTAAAATTGGACAGGATGGACCCACTCAGAAAGAAAGATTTTTCGAAATTGTAAGCAGCAAGCTTTCACTCATTTGATGTTTGTTGTAACTGACGTTGAAAATCTATATTTGGATTCAAAAGGGCTGTTTTTATAGCTATACCATTATCGCCTGTTCTGTGTAAAATTGCCTAGAAAAATGTATTAATTCGATTCATCCAGCATATTACTGTATTTTGCATTTCGACGAATAGGCTAAAAAATAGCTTAACATTTCATAATCTGCGAATTTCAGCATCCAAAAATCCCGTCACAAGACTTCCCTTTCTATTATACTATGTAGTACGAATCACTATATCACTATGAATCTTTAAAGTGCACCGTGGACTGGTTTCGCATTATTTAATTCTCTTGCATATAAGCGTAGGCAAGATCTAGGATAAGGGGGGGGTCGACGATCGAATGTGGGTTTACACAACAGTACAAAATACTTTCTCAAATATAATCCCTAAGGAGAACTAATGTAATTATTTAATTGTTTGGTAAATGATAATTTTTCTCCAATTTTCGAGTTATTTTCCAAAAACGAATGCATTCCTAAGGCTGGGTAAAGATGGGGTAATCTAATAAAGTTTAAAATCCAAAGAATTAAAATATATCCCAAAAGAAAATACTATATTATAAATTAAAATCCATCCAAAAGGGAATGATATACTAAATTTACATTTTTTAGCTACTCCGACTGATCGAGTTATTCTTGAAAAGCGAGTAAATTTCTATGACGGGCCAAGGCGGGCTAGCCCGATAAGGTTCGAAATGTGATGAAATATAATATACCACAAAGGGCAATGATATATTAAATTTAGACATTCCAGATGTTCCGAATTTTGAATTATTCTCAGAAAACGATATATTCCTCTTGTTGGGCTCAGGACGGGCTAGCCCGATGGGGTTCAAAATCTAAATTAAAATCCATCCAAAAGGAAATGATATACAAAATTCACATTCTTTAGCTACTCCGTTTGATCGAGTTATTCTTGAAAAGCGAGTAAATTTCTATGGCGGGCCAAGACGGGCTAACCCGATAAGGATCGAAATGCGATGAAGTATAATATACAACAAAGGACAATGATATATTAAATTTAGACATTCCAGATGCTCCGAATTTTGAGTTATTCTCAAAAAACGATATATTCCTCTTGTTGGGCTCAGGACGGGCTAGCCCGATGGGGTTCAAAATCTAAATTAAAATCCATCTAAAAGGAAATGAAATACAAAATTCACATTCTTTAGCTACTTCGTTTGATCGAGATATTCTTGAAAAGCGAGTAAATTTCTTTGGCGGGCCAAGACGGGCTAGCCCGATAAGGTTCGAAATGCGATGAAATATAATATGCCACAAAAGACAATGATATATTAAATTTAGACATTGTAGATGCTCCGAATTTTGAGTTATTCTCAAAAAACGATATATTCCTCTTTTTGGGCTCAGGGCGGGCTAGCCCGATAAGATTTTTAATCCAAAGAGTTAAATATACAGCAAATGACAAGCATATGCTAAACTTCGAATTTTTAGATACACCTGTTCTCGAGTTATACCAAAAAGTAAAGTCATATGGCGGGCCCAGGACGGGCTAGCCCGATAAGCTTCAAAATCGAAAGACTTGAAATGTACCACAAGAGAAAACGTCATACCGAATTTCACGTTACTGTGATGAATGAATTTGATTATTTTGGATCTCAAATGTTTGAACGACCACAGATAAAGCTAAATAAAATTTTTAAAATATGGATATATCCCTAGGTCAATCTCTCTGAAAATCAAATGACTTTTTGTGTATACCACTTGCAATAATTGCACCAAATTTCAGACACATTCTTCAATTATTTCCAAAGATATCAATCATTTCGTTTGAATTAAATTCCCATTAGTTTCAATGTTAACTCGGCCGCTTTAGACCGCTTATTCGAGACCAACGCCGTCTGGCGTAGGCGGTTTTTAGGGAACCTGTTTTTTGCCTCGGTCGGCACACTATCTATTCTAGCCACTGTAACTATAGTAAAGCACTATCATTATTCGAAAATGTCTGTGCTATTTTCCTTGGATCTTTCTCTGCTCTCTTATTTGGCGACGGATTAACAGTTCAGAGCACATAATAACATTATGGCGTTTATCACAGATAAGACATTTAACCATTGCATTGCATCTTTTTGCATTGTGACCGACCCTTAAACAGACATAACAGGCTCCTTTTTTCAAAAGTAATTCCCTTTTACTGTCCATAGAAAAGTGCCTAGCTTTGAAACACTCTGTTGAATTATAAAATGTTTTATTACGCCACAAGCACATTTTCCCTGGCACATTTACTTCGCCTGAGAAAATACAAGCAGCGGTAGGTATCGAAGTGTTATTGCTATGAGAGAAACTTGAACGAGCGATTTGCAATCGTTCCTCACTTTCAACTTCTAGCTTCAAAAATTATAAGAGAGACGTTACGTTGTCAGTTTCATCGCCAATTTTAGCATTAAACTTCCTACGAGATCTCTCCCAAACTCTCAAAGTTTCTTCAGGAAGAGCCGATTTTACCAATGGGTACAACATAGAAGTATATTTATCAGATGTAACACCCAAAGTTTCTAATGCCCGAAATTGAGTTTCTAATTTATCATAAAGTGTGCTTAACGACTTAGCTCCCTTCTTTGAAACGTGTGCCAAGACTACATTTAACAACTCTCAAACATATATTTCAATAAGAAGTTCATCTCTGGCAAAACGCGATTTTAGTTGTTCTAATGCTTTATGATAATTGGATCCTGATGGAGGAAAACTTTCTACAAGTTCCTTGGCAACGTCTTCGGTGGCAAATACTGAAATTTATCATCGTCCTCAATTGTTTCATCCTCATCGATTTTTCTGAACTGACCCCAGAAGCCGAGTCAATTTTTAATATCCCCATCAAAATGTTTCAGTTCTAATTTAGGTAACTTGAAATGTCGCTTACCTTGTCCAAAAACACTTTCTTGATCAATATTTAAAGGATCGATTTCTTTATTTTCAAATAAACCTTCATACTTGGTTTTCATGAGTATCCACCGGATTTTATAACTTTCGGCACCATCGATTTCCTTGGCGAAATTTTCTTTCTTGAAATCTTCTTCATCTAGCATTAAATCTTTGATAGAATTGTCCAATTCAAATAAGTGGGCCGCTCTATCCTCAAGTATCTTGAAATCGGGTATAACTTCTGCTTTCAGCATTGGAACGGCCGTTAATTTCAAATCTAATTGCTGTGCCGCCAAAGTAAACAAACGCTTAGCTTGTGTTCTTTCCTTATTTAGTTTTTCCATCTTATAAATCCTGTCGCGGACGCCAGTTTTGTTGAGAAAATTGACTTATAACAAATTATGAAAGAACACCTTTATTTCCGTTGAGTTACAGAACCGTTTTTTTTTATGAAACAGTTTAAAATCAGTTATTCTTCTTTTTTGAATTGAGTTGATAAATCCCCAACACACGTGGTCTCCAACAATCGTATTACGGATGTATATCTTTTTCTATTTACGTATGTATAATTATCGAAACTCATTCAAACTACGATTCGTATTAATTTGAGCACATACTATAATGTTTGAAATATTTTAGCGAGTTGGGTATTTTTTTTTTATTTTTTTTGATTAGGTAGATTTTAAAACACCTGATTCATTGTAAATTTATCTTGCTCGCATTTTTAAAATCATTTTAATCATCAGTATTATTTTGTGTTGAATTCGAGTTCCTCTTACTTTCAAGCTTTCTACAACATATTTAAAGCTTTCAAACATGAATATCAAATATTTTTATTCTGTTTTTAATGTTTTCTTGCCACAATTACAAATGACAATTAGTAAATAGTATTGCATGATTCATGCATGTAGTTACAATATCACACAACTACCTAATATTTCACCCACTGCATTTCATAAACAAGTGGGGGGTCATAGTGGGGACCATTCATGGCTCCCACTATGACCTCTTCATATGTTGCTTGTAGTACACTCCAAAATATTTAGTATATTATACCATTAAAGCATTGATAAATATACCACTTAAAGCATTGAAAATCTAAATTATTTCATAGGACTGCTGTTCTGAATCTGAGATTTGATTTAAACTTTTATGTCAACTTTATATGTTCATGGCTGCAGCTGTCTTATCTGCAATGAGAGCAGGGTGCAAAATAAGCGGTATTGCATCACAAATTGAGATAGAAAATTTGTGTTTTGTTATGTAAAAATACATTTGAATAGCATTTTAGGACTTAATATTTTAAAAATCACAACAAATGATTCATAATGGTAAAAAAAAATCTTACCGCAAACGTGCATAGCTAATGCAATATTCATGATTTTTTTCTTTTATATTTCAAACCCGACATCTCAATATGTTTATAGGTACATTTTTAAATCGAAACTGCCATAGAAATGAAATCTTGATTAGGAGTTTGCTAATGAAAAATATTCCCTTATTTTGCACCCTTCTTACTCTTCGGCCAAACCGTCCAACCTACCAGAAAGGTTTAAGGTATCTATTTGGACAGCCGGAAAGTGCCACCCAATTTAGACCGGAACCCAGTGGGGGAGGCATCCACAGGGAACGTAAACTCCTTCCTCTTCCACCAACCTCTCGGATGGACTTACAGACCCACATGTTTAACATGATCGTAATTCCGCATGAACACGGCAGTAGCGGGAATAGAATCCGGGTCATCAGAGTGCAATTGCCGTGAGTGCACTGGACTGTTGTGCTCCTTATTTTCACATTGAATGAGAGACTGATTCAAACTTTGGGAATTTTTTTACAGGCAGAGTTCTCTCAAGAGTTTAATTTTTAATTTAAATTAGAAGCCGACTGCATGGTAGCATTTAATATATCTCAGTTCCCATAGAAATTTACATTATAGTAGCATATAGCAAAGCAAGTTTTCTTTCTGCCATTGCAGGTATTAATTATTCCATGTCAATAACGTGCTTCTTTAAAATAAAATATAAATATATAAATATCCCTTACTTCATATTATGTTAAACAAATGAGTACTTAGAATGTTAATGATATTGTACATAAATATTTGTTCAGAAATTATTTAAAAATTGTGCTTTGTATACAGGGATAACTAACATGTGTATATCGATGAAAGTAAGAAAGTCAATTTTTTTTAAACTACACTAAAAATTTACATGCACAATGATTTTAAAAAAATTATATGCATCCTGAGATAGTTATTTTAAAACATCATATCAATTTTATATCAAATCCTTTTCAGACATTGTTAGACATGTGTATCGGTAAATTTTTATTTCATTTTAATAGATTTGAAAATTAATTCTTTTTACACTGCTTTTTAAAAAGCGAGTAACTTTACAAGTCTTTGATTATTTAGCTTTTAATTTTGAGGAGGATGGTTCAGTCACAATAACAGTCATGATAACATGACAGATCAGTCATGTAAAAATAATTTGCGGAGACTGAAAAACTGAGTCCAAAATCGGCAAATATGAAGTTTCATGGTATATATTTCAGCTAAGCTACATTTAAGACTTAAAGTGGTGCTGGATTATCAGCTGTCGATATAAGGTAAGATATAAAAAAATAATTTAAAACAAAATATTGGTTAATAAATATATTTTTTTCCAAAAACATTAGACAAAATGGTCACTGTATAGTACATGTGTGAAAAATATTTAAATTAATTTATATATTATAAAGTAAACTTCTATAAACAGAAATTCCCATATAAAAACATTTAGTCTAATACAATAAATATACCTTAGTACAGCTGAATGGAAATGAACATAGCCGCCGTCAGATATTTTGGGTTTATACAACAAATGTGCACCCCCTCCTTATTATACAAGTTATTGATCTATTTTTACTAACGGTTTAGGCAAAAAGGGATCTGGTTTGTGGAACAATCCGGTGTTAGTGCACGGGGATTGCACTCGGATCACGCAAGTTTGATTCCCAGCTCTGCTCAAACTGTCTATGTGTTCATGCGGAGTACAGAAACATCGGCCTGTAAGTTCTTCGGCCGATGGATTCGATTATGTCGGCCTGTAAGTTCTTCCAAAAGATACAGCCCCTGTGGATGATGCCTCCACTGGTTTCTGGTCTAAATTGAATGGCTCTTCTTGGCCATTTAAACAGATACCTTACACATTCGAGTAGGTCAGATGGTGTGAATAAAAAAAATGAAGCCTCTCTAGCCCCTATGCAAAGTATTCTTATGCCTTATCTATCAGAGCATCTGTACTAGGCTGCGGTTTGAGAGGTATGGAATACTATTTTAAGTAATGTTTCAGTAATAACTGAATTACAATTAAAATAAATTAATGACATTAACAAATTTATTGAAGTGAAATCCCGGTTTTTTAATACGACCATTACATGCAGGGAAACAAAACACAAGAAAAACTCCATTTTAATTGGAATATAAAAATCAAGGAAAATATATAAGAAAATAAATAGATCACTTATCAAGCTTTACTTTTTCATTTGATAAAAATTTAATCAAGAACAATTCCAAATATATATTCGTATATTTCATTCAAGATTGATTTGGTTTCCATAAGAATTTTTTACCTTGACCTTAATACATAGACTGGTAAACTTCTTTATCATAAATAACTATGCTACTTCTAATTTATACAAAAAAATTAAAGCAAATAATAAATAAATAGAATGTAATAGAATGTAAGGTGAAATTGAATAAATTAAAACATCAGGATATTTGAAGTCAAGTTTTCTATTAACAATTAAGAAAACAGCCACTTCTTTATAACTTAGACATGTCTATCAAAGACTTGCTGTACCTCGAGTATAAATTGTGTGCATATTTTCTTTAAGTTCCATTACCAATGGAATATCGTCGGATGCGGGTAGACAGAGAGAAATTCGTCACTTCTGAAAATGCAGCTTGGCGCTTAGCTTTACAAGACAAAGTAAACATACTTTGCTTATTTACAAATTATTTGGATAGATGTTATCTCCCTTGTCAGCCATAAAACCAAAATAAATAAAATATTTTTACAAAATTAACTCTTTATAAAAACTTAAAACAAAATTGTAACATATTACATATATAGACGTATAAAGTTACCGAATTGATTTTTAAATGAAATGATATAATCAGTGGTGTGCAGCGATATTTTGCTTTAGGCAAGCACATCATTTAATTCTGGTATACAAAAATAATAGAAAAAATATATTACAGTCAACCCTTCTATATCGTGGAACTCTCGCAATGCCGATTCTATAAAATGTGGAGCAAAATTAGCGACAGCCCTGTCATAAGGCAATATTCATAAAACGCGATAGTCTTATAAAGCGGTTTATCTATAATACCATTCAGTTTAAGCAGTTTCCCAATATCATGATTTTTTCTATTACACTTGTACGGTTCGAAATTAATGGGGAATTCCCTTGTTTCTTCATCCAGGTACATCACCATATTTCAATTTCAGTTATCAGCCAAATCCTCTGTAAAATAAATTAATACATTCACCTCAAATGCATTGGTAAACAAAAATATGGGTAAAAAATGGGTTTCAAATTTCAAGTTAAGTGATGTGAAAAGAGGACTGGATTTGAGTAAACAATTAGAAAATTACTTTATTGAAAATTATCCTTCGTCAATACGAAGTGCAAAGTTTAAAAGATAATTACAAAATTGTTTAGCTCCTTTCAGAGATATTTTGGTAGAGTTACAATTTAAGACTACATTTGAAACCGAAAATGAAGATATGCAATGTAAAGAGGACATTAAAAGAATTAGGCCACTAAATAATATTTAACAGAAGTGATGAATATTAATAGAATTTTTGTTGGTAAAATGGGTACTTATTCGGTTATAGGGACCATGGGTTACTGACCACTTTTCCAAGTTATCGCTAAGCAAACACAATGATTACAATTTAATATATAATGGAGTTTGATCAACTTTACTTAACAAAAAAATATTGTATTACATTGAAATTTGTGGCGGCCCAATCTCAGCTAACATGAAGTCAAACAAGGCAACATGTAGTGACCACGCCAAATTCTAGTTTATACCGGTTGATGATATTATAAATTGGTGGCGCTGTTTTCATATTTCGTGGCTGCATATATTGAAAGGGAGTATAGAAATGACTACTTTCTGCGGCTCCGTCTCCGTCCCACCCATACTGGGGTTGGGCCATTATGACGTAGAACCCAAACGTCACTTCGCTTCTCATATATCCCATTTTCTTCCTTGTGGTCTCAAGCTGTGCATTCACGCCATTATAGCTAGATATAATTTTCTAAACGATTAAAGTTATTTTATGTATTTCAGAAAGAGGATTTTCATAAATTCCCATTTAAGTGTTCTAAATCACGGAGATTTAATTTTTTCTGTCTTCATCGTATTAGATGAATATTTTTTTCTATTTACGTATGTATAATTATCGAAACTCGTTCAAATTACGATTCGTATTAATTTGAGACCATAATGTAATTTCTGAAATATTTCAGCGAGCTGGGTATTTTTCTTTGGATTAGGTGGATTTTAAAACATCTGATTCATTGTAAATTTATCTTGCTCGCATTTTTAAAATCGTTTTAATCATCAGTATTATTTTGTGTTGGAGTTCCTATTACTTTCAAGTTTTCTACAACATATTTAAAGCTTGCAAACATGAATGTCAAATATTTTTATTCTATTTTTAATGCTTTCTTGCTGCAATTACAAATGACAATTAGTAAATACTACTGCATTATTCATGTATGTAGTTACAATATTTCATAACTGCCTAATATTTCACCAGAGTTGGGCAGTATCAAAAATACATGTATTTGAAATACATTTTCAAAATACATTTGTATTTTGTATCTTAAACTGAAAAACTATATAAGTATAAACTTTTATAACTTATTAAGTGTTTTGGTAATATATCGAAAATACATTTTCAGCGTATAATTTGTATTTTCAGAATACTCAAAATACATTTCTGCGGGTTTCAAACTATTGTGTTTAAACCGCAGATGAATGATTCGCAAAAGAAGAAACGACTAATATGTATTCTGTATTTTGTCTAGTCATTGAATGCATTTCTAGGAGTCTCTAACAGCCTTTTGCAATCTTGTCGAATTAATGAAATGCTTAGTATCTCTGGTGGACTCTGAAAAGTATAGTTTCTGCAATAAACTTTACATGCATATAGGAATCATATAATGATGTTGTTTGGTAGATGTCTCATTCCTGTCTATATAAAGAAAAGGGGCATTCTTTGTGAAAACAGAAACACAGGCAATCCCAGCTCTGCCATGCTTTGCATATATTTTTTAGGTAAACTAAAAAGATGTAATGCAGTTAGTTATTGCAAAAATGTGAGAAAAGATGGAAAATGAAATGATGGGAAAAGATGCAAATGCATTTTGGAAAGCATTAGATGAAAAATCTTTCAAAGTTATATCATGATAATGGTCTAGTAAGGCGAAATGCCATTGGTTAATCTTTCAAAGTTACATAATGATAATGGAGTAGCAAGGCGGAATACCATTTGGTTTGCATAATGCAAGCCAAAATGTGCGGTTATAAATAAGACTTTCGAAGTTGTAAGGCGGAGTAGTACGAGTAGTAAGGCGGAAGGCCAATAATGCAAACCAAAATGTATAAATTGGACTTTCGAAGCCACAACAAATTTTAAACTAAAGGTAAGATTTTAGTTTGATGTAAGAGTCCCTCGATTTAACGAGTATGTATGCTAGGCCCTTGGCATTTGTTTAAATGAGGTAGTGCTATATTATGTAATAAGTTTATTGCTGGCAAACATTTGCTATACTATATTTTTCAGAAAAATGCTTCCTTGAAACATCTCTTTCTTGGGATTTGCTATAGAAAGCTCAGATGATGACTGATTTGAAGTTAGAATCATATTTTGAAGGAGTTGGAGGTTCACTATGGATTTCTACCCCCCCCCCCCCCTTTCCAGTTCTTTTTTCATTTTCGATTAAAAAATTATCATTTTGCTTGAAATGTGTATATCTCAAAATTGGCTATATATAGAGCTTAGATGATAACTGATGATATGGATTCTGCATCAAATTCTAGAGGATATAGGTTGGTTCACTAAGAATTTGCACTCCCGGTTTCATTTCCACATCTGGTTCAAAAGTTCTCCATAAAACATCTAGTTTTCAAAATTGGTTATAGATCAGGATAGCAACTGATATGGACTCAGCATCAAATTCCGGAGCAGAACGGGGGTTTACTAAGGATATCCACCTCCAGTTCTTTTTCCACTTCAGGTTAAAAAAATGTTTTTTGACACTTTATTTCTTAAGCTTGGTTATAGATAGAACTGAGATGGTGACTGATATGAATTCAGCATTAAATTCGGGAGGTGGTTGGGGATATACTAAAGATTTCCATTTCTATTTTTGTTTACATTTTTTTTAGTTTTATTTTTTTTCCACTTTCGATTCAAAAAAATTTTCGTGAAACATCTATTTCTAAGGACGGCTATAGATAGAGCTTTGACTGATATGGATTCAACATCGGGGGAAGGGGGATCCACGAAGAGTTTTAATTTCCAATTTTGCAGATGTCACTACCAGTTTTCCTGAAAATTGGTATGACTGTAAGAAATATGTATGAAAAAGAGAATTAAAATGTTTAATAGTTACGTCAAAAATGAAATATACAAACCACTTGTCAACATATGACGGTTTCTTCATAAATTTCTTGTTTATTATTACATCTTTGTCTGTTATATAAAATGTGTTCTCCCATACATTCATTTATTACTTTCCTTATATAGTACATAGTACAATTTATGAGAACAGTATTGTGACGGGGTTAAAAATTCGAATTTGAGTTTACGACGGGGAAGCAAGTTTCAAGCATCCTTGAACACGAATCAGACATTTTTTAGGTTCATCTCTCTCTCTCTCCCTCTGTGTGTGTGTGAAGACGATATCTCACGAACCAATGAAGCGATTCGAAACAAATTTGGTACAAAAATTACAATCCATGAATACTGGAAGCATATTGTTTTTAAACGCAATCGAATGTTCAGAATCCTCCTAAACTTTCGAATGAAATTTTGAAAAATCAAACCCTTTAATAAAGTTACGTAAATAGTCATGTCTTAAGTAGCTTTTCATTAGAAAACGATTGATACAAACTTTAGAATGCTAGTATGAACTGTTCTCGAGGTATTGCACATTTTTCAAATATATTTATCAAAAAATCACGTAAAATAAAAAAAAATATTAACCATTGTAAAATATGTTCACTTTTCAGATGATATCATTCGATAAATTTGCGGACATTCTCATGGATCCATTCATGTTCCATTCATGAGAAAAGATTCTTTGCGGAATACTTTTGCAGTTGGACGCCAATAATCATTTATCTGTTATAAGAATAAATTATTTCTCCGTCCATAATGCTTGGCAAGAATTTGGCAACGAATCTGCGGAATGTCACCAAATTGACGACTTTTTAAAATATTGCCAGATTAAAGAAAATGTTGCTAAATTGAGAAAAATGATGCTAAATCAATGAAAATGATGACTAATTGACGAATATTCAATATCTTGGAAAGAATATAAGAAACTACGAGTACTATAAGAATAAACTATATTTTCGTCTGTAACGTTTGGATAAGATTTTGGTGACGAATTTTTCGAAATATCTCTAACTTGGTGACTTTTTAAATGTTGCCAAACTGATGAAAATGTCACCTAATTGATATAAATATTCGTCAAATTGATGAAACTGATGCTGAATCAATGAAATAACAACTTATTGATAAAAGTTCAATATCTTGGAAAAAACATAGGAATACACTATAAGAATAGCCCATTTCTCGATATGTCCGTCCGTAACGCTTGGAGAGAAATTTAGTGGGACATCGCCAACTTGGCAACTATAGTGCTAAATTAATGAAAATATCGCCAATTGTTAATAATGTTTAGCAAATTCTGACTTTCGTCATATAATGGGTATACATTCTAATATATAAGAATACTCTTCTCTCGGTTTGTCTGTAACAATTTTTGATGTATATGGCAAACTTGGTGGATAATGTAGTAAAGTATCGCCTACTTGGCGATATTTCGCTCTAGGTTGACAAAAATTTTGTCAAAATTGCAAAAATGACGCTAAATTAGTGAAAATGACGCTTAATTGATGAATTAATTATTAAAATAAGATTTGGATAAGATTTTGGTGACGAATTTTTCGAAATATCTCTAACTTGGTGACTTTTTAAATGTTGCCAAACTGATGAAAATGTCACCTAATTGATATAAATATTCGTCAAATTGATGAAACTGATGCTGAATCAATGAAATAACAACTTATTGATAAAAGTTCAATATCTTGGAAAAAACATAGGAATACACTATAAGAATAGCCCATTTCTCGATATGTCCGTCCGTAACGCTTGGAGAGAAATTTAGTGGGACATCGCCAACTTGGCAACTATAGTGCTAAATTAATGAAAATATCGCCAATTGTTAATAATGTTTAGCAAATTCTGACTTTCGTCATATAATGGGTATACATTCTAATATATAAGAATACTCTTCTCTCGGTTTGTCTGTAACAATTTTTGATGTATATGGCAAACTTGGTGGATAATGTAGTAAAGTATCGCCTACTTGGCGATATTTCGCTCTAGGTTGACAAAAATTTTGTCAAAATTGCAAAAATGACGCTAAATTAGTGAAAATGACGCTTAATTGATGAATTAATTATTAAAATATTTTAATACATGGACTATATCATTTATTGAGGATGCTATCAATATTGATATCTTCTCCCATATAATATTATAATCTTGTTGAATGAATGTTTGTCCAAAAGTACATAAAAAATTAGTTAAAATATATCTCTACATATGTGTATACCTGCATTGTGTAACTATTTATTATCAGGCATTGAGTGGTTTGTGTAAAATGATGCTAGTATGAATTGTTATAAAGATTGGCAAATAATTGATCAGTTATACATGCAATATAATTTTTACATATAGATATCTTTATAAATTCTTGGTTACAAAAGCACTTGAAATCTTGCTGATAGCTGATATTTTATAAACAGCAAAAACTTCATTGTGTTCATCTAGCCTTTCCGAGGTTTAACAAAATATGCTGTCTTTTAGTGTGTACTTTTATACACGATTGATAAGAGTTTGAATTTTTTGCAAATAATACTTGAATTTGATATAAAACTATCTTGAAATGATGTTAGATTATTGTTAAAAGGAAATCTGCGTTGTTATACTTATTCAAATATAACACTTACTTGATACTTCGTTAAAGTATATCCAACATCATAATAACCGTCATCATCGTGAATAACAGGCCTCACAGGGTAGTAAAAATTGTATCGTCCAATATCGAATTTTAAAATTAAAGCTATATCATAACCGATAACTTTATGAGGTTTATAAAAATGTTACATATTTCGGCAATTTGGTAAAAGAGTAATTGAGAAACAGGGCCAGTAACAGAAACATATTTGAGTAAATGGTAAGGAAACTCTGCTTGTACCTTGCTATGCTTATAAACATGAATATCAATCATCTCCATGGGGACAGCTGAAAATAATGCTTGGATGGGCAGTGAAATGTGAATCAAAATATAAATTTCCTAAGCTGTTGCCTATGTAATATTGTGTCTCTGCATATATCTATCAGTTCATACATATTTTCAATGGTTGATAGTTATTATATATTTTCAGCATTTGTTACAACATTTAGCAAAATGCACTAGCTGAATACCCGTTAAAAATCAATGATAGCGCAAATAAGCAACTCCTGAATAATGTAAATAATTTAATAATTCGCGTTTCACATTTATTCGACACATATTTTCAAACTATCTACCCGTATACAAAATTTGAAGTCTCTATGCTATTGCGATGCATATTTTTTCTATCCCTTAACCTTTTGAATGTTTTTCTGTGTAGCCTCCCCCCCCCCTCTTAATTGAACATTTTTGAAAAACCGTATTCATCTTGGGTTTTTATCAAATGATTAGCCCATATATTAAATTTCAAGCCTCTATCACATTGTAAAGGAGGCGTTTTTCATTTGTTCATCAAATCGAATGTTTTAGTGTGTCGCACCCCTTACAATAGCTGATGTTGGAATACTGAAATTGCCACTTTCTTTCTTCCCAACTACTTACCTATGCACCAAATTTGAAGTTATCGCATCAGAAAGTATGATTTTTATATCATTTCACCTTTCGAATGTTTTTGTGTGGAGTATCCACCCCCTTAAATATACATTTTTGAAAAAACCCATTCGTGGGTTTTCTATCAGATGATTCACCTATATACCAAAATATCAAGCCTCTATCATGCTTTTAAAGGGGCATTTCTCCTTTATTCCGAAAATTGAACAGTTTGGTGTGCGGCACCCTCTAAAGTAGAAAATATTAGAAAACTGAAATTGTACACTTCTGAAATTGTACATGGCTGTGGAGTCCGAGTTGAAACAAACATACTGACTCTGACTCCTAAATAAAACTATTTAAAAATAATTTTAATTCAGAATATTTAAATTTTTTATATAATTTTTAAATTCTTAAGCAATAAATTAAAAAAAATATCAAATGTTTGCGAATTGAAAAATTAGGAATACCAAAAAGTAAAATTTAATTGATATTTATGTCAATATCAAAGTCGGATATTAACAAATAAGATGAGTCAGGGAGTAGAAAAGAAGAGGATTGAAGGTTTAAGGTCTGATTCCACAATATCAATGCTCAGCAAAAATCACCAGGAAAAAATTAAAAAAACTAAATGAAATTAGACGTTATGGATTCCCGCCCCATAGATTAACATGGGGGAAATGAAACAAATGGCTGGTATAAAAGAAACCTCCTCTTATGCATACTTTTTTATTTCTGTTTTTGAAAAACAGAGTTGCAGGAGTTGTGAAGCCAATCGCCATTGTCACATTTTGTGAAAGAAAATTCAATTTGGTAATAGAAGAAAAGATTTGGCAGTAATGAATTCTGCCAATTGTGAATTATGGTATACTAACCATAATGTGTACTACTATACTATTCGTCTTTTCCAAAATAATGATCTTCTGAATTTATAAATCACAACAAATTTAGTTTGAAGTTTGAAAAATTCTGAGGTGTTGGTCAGGTGAAATCTTAATATTTTCGAACCGGACGGGGTAAAATTTTTCAAATTAAACCTAAACAAACTTTTAGTCTAAAATTGTCAAACGTCAAAGACCTCCGTTATAAGAAATCGATTTTATTTTTCTATAGCGATCGATACACGGTTCTTCAACACTTTCAACATATTTTATCTTTATATTGATGCATCAATTCAATAGTAATGATTTGGTAATGAACTGATGTATTGAAATTTGTTCAATATTTCGTTCACCCACAATTATTTTTTAAAATAATATAAATGCATATGGCGAATTTTGCATATGGCGAACTTTCTTAAATGGTTATTTTTCTGAAATCTAGATAAATGATGGCAGTTAGTGACAAAATGCTGCAAAAAATTACAAAAACTGTATAAACAAGTCATGTTGAATTTAAAAAAAAGTATCAAGCACATCTATAGTCATTGACCTACCATGTGATATTTGGTTTGTAGTTTTACATACAGTCCTCAACAAGATCTTGGATTCACAGTAAAAAAGGTTTTAGATATAATACATAGGTATGCAACAACATAATTGAGTAACGTGTACACAGTACTTTCATAAAATATAATTACATAAGATTAAAGATCATTTTTGCATTCCCTATAAGACATAGTACACATATATTAAAAGTATTGTAATAAGCTATAAATCAAAATAAAATTTTGAATGTATTTATATGCGATTATTTTGATCAAACTTCATCATTTTCAGTGCTACGACTGTTTCGCATGCATATATGGTATCTATCTGTGTTATTGCAATGAATGTATGCTATGTTTATATTTGGGCATATAAGAAATTTTTGTGTTACTCAAATTATGAGCTACAGTTTAAATAATTTATGCATGTTTTCTAAACTCTAAATTTCAAAATGAAAGTTCTTCATTTTGATTGATAATCATATGACTTTTGTAAAAATGAAAAGTATCATATAACTTTGTAAAAATGAAAAGTATCATGTGACTTTTGTAAAAGTGATACAAATATAAACAACGCTATAGCATATTGCAACATTTTCAGAAATGATTGTTTTCTTGATATCGCTTTAAATGATGCCAATTGAGACAAAATACTGCAAAAAGTTACAAAAGATTTATACGTAAATAAGTTAGGATCATATTAAAATAAATGTATCAAGCACATGTATAGTGATGACTGTGATATTTGGTTTGAATTTTTGCATCGAATATAAGACAATATCTTAGATTCACAGTAAAAAATATTACATATATAACATATACTTATGCAGATACCTAACTGAGTAAATCGTACAAAATACTTACATAAAATGTAATACATAAGATTAAAGATAAAGTTATTTCTCTATTTAGCAACAGTTTCAATATAATAACAACAGTTTATAAATTTTGTTTGTAATTCCAAATTTTTTATCAGTTACTTAGCCTCCCTAGTCAAAATTCTCATGTTATGCTACTGAATTGCAGATAAATTTAAATGAAATTATTTTTTTACAATGAGAAATGAATGCTTTATGCAATGTACACTGTATTGGCAAGTGAAAAAAAATTTTTAGTGAGCTGAAATTTCTTACCCTGCTATACATATTAAAATTAGAAATACATAATAAATACGGATAAAGTATTCAGGGCTATCAACTGAGTAGGAAAAAGACCCAAAAGGTTTAGGGACAAGGGCTGCATAAACAGTTTATGAAAAAAAGCAATAACTTGTAAAATAGGGAGTAGTAGAGTGCTTATGCATTTGCTGCAAAGGGTCCTAAAAATTTTGTCGACAGCAGTAAAATTATTTCTAATGGTTGGATAACCTTATGTTAATATCCTGTTTAGAACAGAGGTGATGATTATGTTCCTGCATACATAGTATTATATATAGGGATAGTTCTGTAATGGGAGTCAAATGTTTCGAATTTGAGTTTTCGATGGAATAGCACATTTAAAAGTTTAATGCATGATACAGAAAATCAGTAAAATATCACTACAAAAAATTCATGAACACAGACTTTACAATACTTTAAGAAACTCATAAAAAGGTATATAAATCTACTATGAACAATATAACATTAATTTTTTTTTAAATATACTATATTGCTGAAAAAGTTTTATATTTGAATACACAATTTCAGAGCATGATCTCTAGTCATCAAAAATCCCACCAAGAAATCCAACTACTATGTTCAGGTTTCTAATATACGCTAAACAATAGAGTTAGATCACTAGGATGTAGCTTAAATATATGTGACTACCGCTATTAGTGCTTCAAATACCATGGCAAACAAAGTAAAGACATAATACACTCCAAATTCACATTGGCTGTAACAAACTTCTAAAATCTCATACAAACGGAAAAAACAAAAAAATGTCTGTGACTCTGCAAAATCTCTGAACAATAAATACACGGAAGCTCGGCATAAATAAAATTGAAGGTAAATAATTTAGACAAACAATATTTTGAAGTAGCAATTCGGTGTTAACATGTGCTATAAACATCAAGTTAAAACCGATACAAAAATATACGGTTTACTGATAGAAATTACGTAAAACAATAACGTATGCATAGAAAGACATATAAGCCTTTAAAATGTTATACAATGCAAATATACAATAAACGAAAAATTGCAAAATACCCTACATCTCTTTACGTACTATAAGCATTGGCGTTAAGGCTTAACAGACGATGCAAGGAAAATGCATCATTTATTGCAAAAATTATAAAAAAAATTAATTTATTTTACTGGCGGCGACTGCCAGAAACATTAATATATATATAGAAAAGTTTATATACCTGTTATGGGTGTCCAATTATTCAAAAATAACATCTTTTTACAAGAACTCCATATCTATCCATAAGCTTTACATTAGCGAGCACAATTTTCTAGCACCCTTTCCAGTGACGTCACGAGGGAATTGGATGGCCTCTTTAGATTTCGAAGGTGACGATAATAACCATAATAGCAGTATAGCGTAAAGAAAGAAAATAGGAATACGGATACTGGAAGCGAAGTGATGTTTGGGTCTACGTCACAATACCCCTCCACCAATATGGGCGAGACGGAGGAGGAGTCGTAGAAAGTAGTTATTTCTATACTGCCTTTCAATATATGCGTCCCGCCCATATTGGCGTAAAAAGAATCGGGGGTGAGTACAGAACCCAGGATGACCGCCAGGTGGCGCTGACATCGAAAATCCCAATAACGCGCGAAAATCCCAAACATGGCGAAAATCCCAATAACGCGCCAATGCTCAGCCCTTGCAGTTGCAGTGCAGTTGAAAAACAATGCGGAAACCCTTACCAACCGAATTTATCACGTTTTTTCTTCTGTGAAACAAACCATACCAAATCGTGCTTTTTGCAGATTATTTTGCTACTGAATCTTATTCATTTTATTTTAAGAAGTATGAAGTAAGTACGAAGTTTAATTTTTTAATTTTAATCGTCCTGCTTACATTGTTTATATGTTAAGTGTGGCTTTTTCTTGGTTTTTAGTGTGCCATTTGCATATTTTCATCTCTTGCTGCCTTTTATTGTTTGCCCTTTTTATGTTGAATCTTGCATAGAATCCCCTTAGAGGAAAAAATAAATAAAAGTGTTCGTTGGAGAATACAACCTTTGGTTAATCTCCATTTTTCTTCTTTGCAAAGAAGAAAGAAAGAAAAGAAGAAAGATGTTATGTGTGCCGTAAATAAAGAAATGTCTGGGATAGCTTTTTCAGTATTTATGAAGAACAAATAACATTACATAAAATGTTACTAATTACTCTAGCAAAATTTTTCCGTTATTATCTATATGTACTTTAATTTTTACTTTCCCTGCAATACATGGTAATGTATAGGGAAAGTATTGGAATCATGTCGAAAATCGCAACTCGAGTTTTCGACGGATCTACACGTTTCGAGATCTCTAGAATACGAAAAAACTATTTTTAGCGTGACGTCTGTGTGTGTGTCTGTGTGTCTGTCTGTGCAGATTTTGTATCCACTCTAACTAAAAAACTAATTGACCGAGTTTCATAAAATTTGGTAGGTAAGTCACTTGTGCACGAATCTGGTACTGATTAGTTTTGGGTATGACTCGAGTTAAAAGAACCCGCCTTTTTTTGCGAAATGGCCCGCAAAAGCTTGTATCCACTCTAACTGAAAAACTAATGGACCAAATTTCACAAAATTTAGTAGATAAGTCGCTTGTACGCCACCCTGGTGCTGATTAGATTTTGGTATAATTCGAAAAAAAATAACCTGCCTTTTTTTGCAAAATGGCCCGCAAAAATCATCAAAATCTAAACTTACGAACTACGTATGCTCAAATATAGCCATTAAATGCTTGTTTAATACGTAATTTTTAGCGAAGAAAAGAATAAGACCAACCCCGTTACACTAGGACTAGCCGTTCTCGAGATATTTTAGTTTTTCGTATTTTTCCTACACCATTTTTGAAAATAAGTCCAGTTTTCAAATGAGAACGAAAATTGAATTAAAAATTAATTAAATTTAATTTAAATAAATAGAACGTGAATATAAGTCTGCAGGGAAAGTCATGTGCTGCCCACATCAGATTTTTTCTTTTGGAATAACGTTTTCAAAATGTATTAATAGTTAGACGTAGGATAGCTGCATTGCTAATTTAATATATTTATCATTTTATTTTTACACATTAGTTTTGTACTGAAATGATTACTTTTTAAAATTTGTTCATACTGTAAAATAATTTACATATACTTGCCATGCCAGCTGAGTTTCGTCTTTGTCCAGAGATCATAATTGAATTCTTTGGCATAGAAGATAATTTTGCTAGCTTTTAATATGTTCAATGCTTGAAAGTTAATGACATATTGTTAGTTTTTGAAATTATGCTTAAATTTGTAAATATTATGTTAATATTTACATTAAATATTAGGTTAAATTTGTAAATTTTAGGTTAATTTGTAAATATTAAGTTATGAGGTTTTATCAAAATTATAGTTGTACTTATATCAGCATGGGAATTTCAAAGTGACCATATTGTGTAGTGCATAATTGTAAAATTGAAACTTTAATTACTACCGGTTTCTGTTGTAGCATAAAAAGGCCACGGCCAAAAATTGCGACAGCCCTGTCATAAGGCAATATTCATGAAACGCGATAGTCTTATAAAGCGGTTTCGCAATAACACCACTCAGTTTAAGCAGTCTCCCTATAGCATGATTACACTTTTGCAGTTCGAAATTAAAGGGGAATTCCCCTGTATTTTCATCCACGTACATCACCATATTTCAATTTCTGTTATCAGGGAAAACCTCTGTATAATAAATTGATACATTCACATCAAAATCATTTGTAGATGAAAATATGGGTAAAGAATGCGTTTCAAATTTCAATTTAAGTGATGTGAAAAGGGGACTGGGTTTGGGTGAACAATTTGAAAATTACTTTATTGAAAATGATCCTTCACCAGTGCGAAGTGCATATTTTAAAAGATAATTACAAAATTGTTGAGCTCCTTCAGAGATATTTTGGAAGAGTTACAAATTAAAACTACTTTTGAAAACGAAAATAAAGATATGCAAATTTAAGAGGACATTAAACGAATTCGGCCACTAACTAATATTTAACAGAGGGGATGAATATTAATAGAGTTTTCGTTGGAAAAAAGTTATATTTAACATTAGTTTATATTGCACATTGTGTTTTAATTTTCTTATAAAGTCTTAATAAAAATAATTCGATATATGTGAAATATTTTTGCCTTACTTTTGTATGTATAAACTTATATTTCATAACCATATTCACCATAACATGGTACTCTAAAAATACAAATTTATATAACGTAAAATGAATCAATCTGATTTACATGTTCTGAGTTCCACTTAATGCGGTTTTCGTATAACACAGTACGAACTGTTCTGAGTTTCTCATAACAGGGTATACGGTTTCCATATAACATGGTACAAATTAATCTGATGTGCACTAATCTGAGTTTCATAATATAAAGCGGTATAAATTAACACTAAAACGACGGAAGCGGTCATTTTGACCGCATAACTACTTTGAGAAACTATTCCTCCAAAACGACTAATCTCAGCTAATTGAAATTTTATGACTTTTCTTATTTTCTTTGCAAAAAATGTGTCGAAGAAACATGCTAAATGCTGTATCTATGATGTTTTGGTTTTGATTTAAAGGTATGTTGTACTTTTTTTATGGCAGTCAAATTGACCGCTGCCCGTCGTTCTAGGTTGTTCAAAATGTCACTCATTTTAGTGTTAATCACATTATGGGACGGTTGACTGTACCGTTGAATCTATTTGTACATGAATTCCAATCTTCTACTTTTTTTACAAACGCATTAATGACATTTTCGTGGAAATTAAGAGTTCTTATTTCTCAAATTTGAAGAAAACTTTTACTGGTGCAGCAAAAAAGTGTATCTTTGCAATTATTAATTAAGTTTAATTTGAGCTTAGTCGCCAATGATCTATCATAAATCACCGTTTCACAAATTCTGCTGAAATATTATAGTAAATTTTTTTTATTTTATTTAACTGATGTTAGGTAAGCAATGGTTGCATTGCTTCTATGGACTGCATACCACTGGACAAAATCTAACTAAAACTGATAATATTTAGGAAGCAGTTGAAAAGTTTCTACAATTATGACAGGTGACCACTAGTAATAACCAGAGAGTTCAAAAATTTCTTCATAACCACTGCCATGTAAAAACTTGTTTTGGTCACAGTGCAGTTATAACCAGAATGACCAAGGATTTTCTCAATCAATGTCATGTGGTCACATGATACACAGAACACGTGTTTTGCTTGAAATGTTGTCTAGAATCGTGCAGAATATCTATGCTGTTTTTTTTTTCTGGTGAGTAATTTGATAACTGATAAAAAATTGTTAATGGAGATGACTATTCAGTTACCTTTTCAAACACACCTTTGACATGTGCAAAAGTTATACAATAAAAACAATGAGCAACTCATTGATTGTTTCAAAGCTGGACCAAGTCTTGTTTAACATAAATGATAACACAAACTGAATATCGCAATAAAATTACATACGTCTATAAAAGAAAGCTTGTTGAATGAATGTTTGTCCAAAAGCACATACAAAATTAGTTAAAATATATTTCTACATGTGTGTATGCCTACATTGTGTAACTATTTATTACCAGCCATGGGGTGTTTGTTGTAAAAAGATGCTAGTATGAATTGTTATAAAAATTTACAAATAACTGATCAGTTACACATGCAATATGATTTTTACATATAGATATCTTTATAAATTCTTGGCCAGAAAAACACTGGAAAGCTTGCTGATATTTTATAAACAGCAAAAACTTCACTGTGTTCATCTAGCCTTTCCAAGGTTTAGCAAACTATGCAGTCTTTTAGTGTGTACTTTTATACACGATTGATAAGAGTTTGATATTTTTGTAAATAATACTTCAATTCAATATATAACAATCTTGAAATGATGTTTGATTATTGTTAAAAGGAAATCTGCGTTGTTATACATATTAAAATATAACACTTACTCGATTGATACTTCATTAAAATATTATATCCATCATAATAAACATAATAGCATTATAACGTAAAGAAAGAAAATATGATGTACGTGCAGCGAAGTGATGTTTGGGTTCTACGCCACAATGACCCGCCCCCAGTGTGGGCGGGTTGGAGGCGCAACCTTAGTAAGTAGGAATTTGGACACCCCGTATCAATATATGCGTATTGGACGCGTTCGTACTTAAATACATCATCTGTTCACTTTTTGAACTGAAATACTTTACGTACTGGCAGTTCGTAAAGTATTCCTTTTCAAAAAGTGTGAAAAACCCGGCCGTTCGTAAAGTCGAATTTTTTGCACGAAACACACTGGCAATCGAACGAAACACGAGCGGATAAAAGAATAAGGCTCCTTAAAGAAAAGATTACCAAATGACGTCAGAAAATCTTCGAATAAAAATCTACGAATTAAAATTCAGCAACTCCGACGAGGATTCTAACAATGTTTTGCGGAGTTTTCTAATCATATCCCGTGCTGTGTTCTTATGTTATAAACGTATCTGTAGAATAAATAAAATGCTGGATTTACCTGTTTCTAAAATGTTTGAGATTTTTAAGCAAGATCTCAGTGCTTATCTGGATATAATTTTTGGAGGTAGTTCAGCCAGCATATAATTTGTTATTACACAGTTAGGTGCTTTAAATATTTCAATGTACACATATATTAAAGTTTACAAATCCCAATCACAAAATAATCCAATATCCTTCAATCACAATTAGTTTTACTGATGAAAGATATAGAAATATATATTCATTTTGTGCTAAATTCATAAATATTACAGAAATGTGTAATGAATATTACAGTAATTGTGTAAATTCCTAGAAAATGAGTTAGGTATATTAATATAGAAGTTTTAAATTTCAAACTTGAAAAAACAGTCTGATTTTGTCTGCAAACAAAATATCAAATGTGTCACAACTCAAAAATAATATGTCATTTTGTGTACGACTAAATTAACAAAAGTGCCACACCATTAAATTTTATTTTATATTTTTAATGAAGTTCACCAAAAGAATTTGATAATGCATCTGGCAGTTTTTGTCACCGATATAAATTAATGGTTGGTCATTTTCATTAATGAGAAACTTAACTGTCAATAAATAATAATACTGTGTAAAATAAATTTCTTCATCTTCCAAACGATTTCCTTTTACGAATTTCGACACTCGGCAAGGAAAAAGTCACAAATCACCAGGAAGAATAAAACACAGTAAGAGGTCAAAATTCCATTGAACAGTTTCCAAATGAGTGATTTCTAGTGGAGTGATTTTTATGAGTGATTTCAATTGCAAAATTAGGATTTTAATTCAAGTTTCTGACAGGATTATAAAAGTACACAGTTTAGATTTATGATTGCAGCATTATTCATTGAGTACAAAAAGTAGCCTCACTAGTTCCTTCTCAAAATCACAATCTGTTGTATGTTGTTCTACATTCATTTACCTTTTGCATCATTAAATCCTAGTCTTTTATATGAATTTCCCAGTTTATATAAAACTGAAAATAACGGATGATTATGGATTATATTTCATAAACAGCATTTGCTGGAGTTTAAACTACGTCGAATATCCTCATAAATTACCAACGGATACATTTGGTATAAAATGTTGTTATTTAAATGCGTTAATTTTTTCCAGCTATTTTCAAGTTGCGTATATAAAAGTTTTTCACTAGAGTGACTTTTATAGTACATGATGTTATAAAAGGTTTAGAGTATAAATTTCTATAAAAATTATATTGAATTTCTATTTTCTTTTTACTAACGATTTTGTTTTAGATGATATTCAATGAGTATCATAATATATGTTACTCAATTTCAGCTCACATTTGTAGAAAGGATTTAATATTTCAATTGCATTATTTTATAACCGAGCTAAACTTTTTAAAATAATAAAGTTAATTTTTCTCGATACATCATTGGATTGTTTTATACACATTTCCAGAGTTTTAGTTAGATTTTTAAAAAATTATTTCTTTAAATAAGTCTTCCAATGTGGGATTGGTGATGGTGAGAGTTTTAGCGTTCTCCAGATCGAACAGCTGATAACTGCACTGACACCAAGAAATCTTAATAAGTGATTTATCTTCGTGAACCTTTGAATGGTGACGAACAAATAGTTTTAAAATATCTCAAACTGCATAAACCAGCGATAGTTGAATTTATGCCAGTCGCTAGGATTCTGAGACCATGACTAATATGACCCAAGTAACAAGCACATATTAACACAAAGTCGTTTTGCAAATAAAAATTGCATGCAAAATTATTATTATCTTTAAAAAAATAATTAGCTGTCATATTTTTATAATAAAATAGTTAATATTTTCGGGTCTTTTGCATATTTGACTGCATTATAAATGAATAGGATTTCTGGATTCATACGTTGTAATAACTGATAATTGTAAGAAAATCTAGATTCACCTATTTAAGCATAAACAGAATAATAATAATATCCCATTCGTGCAGAAATACATTGTTTAAGTTTTCTTATCTTCTGCACAAAGTGTTTTTAATTTATTGAACTGATAATTATACTTCCGTCATTGGTCGACTGACGAAAGACCTGTACAGCGGAATCACTGGCTCGAACAAACTTTCTCTTTTTCTAGAAGATCAACCACAGATAACTAACAAAATCAGAGATTTTACCTTCTAATTAGTACTTAGAAATTTATTATTTTCTATTAAATTTTCTTAATTATCTTATAATCAAGCAATTTGAATATAAAGAATTTAATAAAACAACATAAGTCAACATTTTTTTATTATTTCCAATATCGAGTACAACTGGAGTTAATACAAAACAGACAACTGAATCTAATACAAAATATAACATGAGCAGAAATAAGAAAAAATTACAGTCTCAGAAGAAAGTCCATAGACCACTCATACCGTCCCTTGCTTTCCAGCATTTGTCCCACTAAATGTTGGGGAGAGAGACAGTCGGGCCGTGAAGGTGAGTTTTGCCCATTACCTCCTGAAGGTCACAAACTTTGAAAAAGGGTCATGAAATATGCGAATGCAATGTAGATGTTTTGCGAGGTAATCATGGCCAGTAGCAATTTGAAATTCCGCTACAGCTCACCTCTTAAGCCAGACTCAACATTTAAAGTTAAACAACATTTAATGTTTAATCAACATTTAATGCTAAAAGTAAGATATTTGTTAGAACCGCAGTATGAAGTAAGTTAGTAACTGTATAAACCTGTTTCAGAGACAAAATATAACTTCCTTCTCCAGGCTATAAAGAAATCTATAACAAAACTATAAAGACAAAACAATCACTACAACAAAGGTAAGCAGGCGTCTGTCGATAAATAATTGCATCGCGTGACCCAAGAATGAATTTGTCGCTAAATGAAAAATAGTGAAGATGAAAAGATAAAACCTTGGTGAAAGGAAAAAGATCAGCAGAATGATTAGAAACACTTTCTTAATAAATGCACCTGCAAATTAAGTACCGTATGATAGCATAAAAAATCTACTCTGTATCTGAAGATCGATGAGCAACATCAACAACTAACTTCAAGACATGTGCAATGAATTATTGTAAAAATATGTGCATAAGACTGCGAAATTATGTAGCATATAACAAGCCTGTAGGATTAAAGCTGTTTCGGAAACTAAATCAACTATATTAAAAAACATTCGAAACAAGGGGACTCCAAGCAATTTTCGGCAAAATATAATTTTACCATTAGCTTAAAAAAAATTATAGACTATTCCTAAAAAAAATGTATTATTAAATAGGATACGACAATAGAAAGAGTGCTTAAATGTTACTTTAAATCACAACAGTGATGTAAAATACTCTTAAATATCCAACTTTAACTGGATTTAAGAAACATATGCCTACAAACACACTTTTATCCGTAATTACTGGTTATTGAATTTCTCGATTTTTGATTATTTGGTTCGAATGTAACGTCGAAACTGCTCTTCTATGCAAGAGACTTTAAGGTTACTGTGAGTGACTTCGTTTTGCACAAATCGAGGAGCATTCACAATGCCTCGTAATGCCTTGCTTTGGAATACTTGCAATTTCTAAATGTGCTTTTTTTCATCCAATCCTCAGACAGGGCAGGTATACAGAAACGCCAGTGCAATGATTTGGTTGTAAACAATAAGCTAATTATGGGTGGAAAGGTGGGATTTTCTACCAAGAAGTGGGACAAGGGCGGAATAGGATTTATTTACGTTTTCCAGTTTATCAGTAATATGCTCTAAAGATAGCATATAGGCGTCGAGAGTGACGCCCAAATACTTTACAGAGTGGCATAATGGGATGGATTCGTTAAAAATATTTAAGATGAAATTTTGGCTTGAAATTAGTTCTCGGTAGTTGAGTTTGAATATACACACTGCACTCTTGGAGATGTTAATTTTGATTCTCCAGGTCCTGAGCCGGTGCTCAAGGCAATGTTTTATGTAACTTTGCAGTGTATTGATAGCGTTGTGTGGTGAACAGCTTCGTGCAATCAACGTTGTGTCGTCTGCAAAGACGACCAGCTTAACTTGGAGTATCTTCGGTAAGTCATTGATGAAGATGTTAAATAGCAGTGGGGACTGAGATTTCCACCCTGTGGAACCCCAGCCCTGATTAGACGAATAGAAGAGAGAGTTTTATCAACTCCTACGCAGAAAGAATGGTTAGTGAGGTAAGAGTTGATGATCGTCAAAAGTTGTGCGTAAATGCCAAGTCGTACCACCTTGGAAAAAGCCAAGGAATATACATTTTATCAAACGTCTTACTGATGTCGAAAATTACTATGCTGGTATACTACCTGTTGGAAGAAGTTTCGTGGATAGTTTCGACTACAAAATTTGGGATTGTGTGGAATGAGCAGACCTAAATCTGTGCTGATCTAGAATTAAAACATTATTCAGTCTGCAGAAACTATCCAAACGTCTTAACAACACCAATTAGTAAATTTTCGAGAGGCTTGATAAAAGGCTTATTAGTCTGTAGCTTTCTGCTAGGGTAAAATTCAGATTATTTTTGACCAAGGGAATAATGACGGCAGTTTCCCAACTTTTGGGGAAAAAGCGAAATTCGAGCACAGTCAACCAGCATGCATAAATAATGGGAAGATTTCTAATGATGCGATTGCTAATTTTATCAAGACCGGGTGACTTTCTTACCTTGGTATTTCTGATGATATCAGTAACTTCAGCTAATGAGGTGTTATCAATGTTATTTGGTGTATCTGTGTGCAAAACATAATGATTGGTCTGCTGTAGATAATCTTCTATATCTTTGTAGAGATGAAGTTTGGGTCTATGTGTGGTGTGCATTGGAGTTCCAAGCTGCCTGCAATGGCATCGGCTTTTTCATCCGCAATCTGGGCGAGTCCATTTGGGTCTTTAATGGGTGGCTTTTAGCTGTTCGCTAGAGAGTGTGATCCGTAGGTGTTGTTGTTGAAACCCAGACCGTCCGACCTACCAGAAAAGGTGTAAGGTAACTGTTTGGACGGTCGGGAAGTGCCACCCAATTTAGACCGGAACCCAGTGGGGGAGGCATCCACAGGGACCGTACCCTCCTTCCCCTACCACCAACCTCTCGGAGTGATCCGTAGGTGTGAGACTTTTTAGGTATGTGCGCCAGCGTTGCTGGGTGTGTTTTAATCAAAGCTTTGATCTCGTTATGGATCTTACAGAATTGTGCGTCGTCAATTGGTTACCTGGTGCGGTAGCAATCCTTCCTTAATCGGTTTCGCTGCTTAATTTTGTCCCTAATATCACCTGGAAGAGTGTGGTGATTAGATCTGGAATGACTTGGTTTCGAGGCTGCAGCCACTGCCTTGAGCAGAACATGATTCATATCTTGGACACATTTTTCAATATCATCCGTGCTGGTAATTTTGAGAAAGGGTGAAGTGCTCGAGTTTTCAAGGGTCCCACTCTGCATGTAGCTGCGCAGGATGGTCTAAGGTTTGATCAAAGTTGGGGTTAGAATTATAGGAAGGTGATCAGACGTCAGATTGCAGTCTGTGCTGATCGCATAGTCATAAGGAATTTTCCGAAAAAATGCCAAATCGATAGTTGATGGATTTTTTCCTGTAGAGAAGTGAGTCGGGGTGGACGGAGCTATGATTCTGAAGCAATGCTTTATACCAATCAACTGCTTTAAAAAAATATTAAAAATATTTTATGAATTAAAATTCTGGATTTTAGTGGTAATTTTTTGTTTACATAAAAAGGTAAAAACGTAATACACAAAAATAAAAAAATTAATTTTTAAAATACATTTAGGTATATATTTCTCTTGAAAGTTTAAACTATTTATAGTGAATATTTATAAAATATATAAGTATTTGTGCCCGAAATAATGGACGTAAAATGTTAAAAAATAACGCAGAAAGGATACACCTTACAGGGGTCTCCTTAAATTAATGTAGAAATACTAGTTTATAAAAAGAATATGAAAATTGCAAAAAACCGGTTTTTGGAAAGCTATATGAGCTCTTAATCAACTAAATTCAAATAACGTTCGATTACACTATATCTTAAAAATATCACTTTAAATAATGAAAGTCTGTACCACTGGAAGGATGCATCAAATATTTGCAAATTTCATAAATTACATTTTATGGAGTAAATGACATTTTTGTTGATTTCAGCTATAAGGCAAATAAATGTTCAAAAACCAACTTTTAACCAAAAACCAAAAATATTTCAATTCGAATCATTAAAATGTTATATATGTGTGTGCGTGAGGGTGACTGAATTTTTAATACGACCGTCCAGATGGCTAACCTTAATTTTGAATATATTAGAACTATCAGGGCCAGTAAAACTCTAAAATCACCGGGCCGGTAAAACTCTAAAATCACCGGGCCGGTAAAACTCTAAAATCACCGGGTCGGTAAAACTCTAAAATCAGTGGGCCGGTTAGATAGTTTTAGTCCGGAATACGTTGTGCTGCAATTAATTTTAAAAACTGGTTTAGTTCACGAGGTCATGACCACAGACTTTTATGCATGCAGGCATTGTCTAATACATTTGATTTGAAGGCATGAATACTTAAAATACTATGTTAGCTTGTTGAAAACTCGATTTCGAATTTTCAGCAAGAATTTTACGATATTTTACGATGTTTCGGTTATGTTCATAGATTCGTCTGTAATTACTTTCCCCCACATTAGGAACCACGCTCAAAATGGCAATAACATGAACCCATTTCACGTATTTTATGCAGTTATCATTTGACCTTCATGGAGACAGAAAAATTCAGTTTTGTAATTGCGGCTTGAGTTTAATCTTTAAGAAATTTGATGTCAGTTACGTAATTTAACTGAATTTGTCGGTCTCCATAGAGGTAAGCAAAATTGTGGCACATTGGAAATGCAAGTTTTATTGCTCCATTGCTAGTATTTCTGCCATGGCAGGCATGTGGTGCCACCGTTGCTGCGGGACTACGCAGTTTCTGCTTCACCAGCCAATGTTGAAATGTGCATGTCTGTGACAAGGTATTTAAGATGCCTCAATTGCCCCGACTTCAGTCTCCTTCATTTCACTAGGCTCGTTAGTTTCGTGAGTCTCGCAAGTTGTAAACTCAACTCTAGGACGCATGCTGTTAATTAGATGAGTTACGCTGTGGCATACTTAAGCGAGGCAATGTAAAGCATATCTGTTTTCTTGTTATGTTAAAGTTCTTGTTATTAAATGATTGAGTTTTAAACCTGTCGTCTTTTCTTGTACGCAATATTACGAATGAGCCACAATGTGCACCAAACCATTTGGTAAATTATACTTCTCTAGCTATGCACTAAAAATAGCACCCACCATAAAGTAGAGTCCCTGACGAGATTGAGGTGACTTGTGCAAAGGCAATAGCGAATTGCATCCTGTACAGAAAACAGTACCCTGTTCAAAAAATTTAATGCGAATGGACGTTGCAACTCGGGATGCAGTTTGACAGTTCTGTTCGTGGATCCCCCCCCCCAGGCGCCGCCATTAATTGCGGTGGTCGGATCTTAGGTCTGTACGTCGGGTCCTCCGTCTTCTGGGGGAAAATCAATCGGATTACCAGTTCGACGATGAACTGTCCGTCGAACCAGCGAGTCGTTAAGGCCCCGACTCTTCCATGTGGTCGAGCCCATGGACTGTGCCTATTCATGACCTGAGCCAAGGGCCGACCGGTGTTCTCCGGTCCCTGCGCGGTGAATGATTCCGCCAAGTCAGCGACCTGGCTGCGGCTCCGTTGCAGTAGAGATTGGTTAGCCAGCGGCTGGCCTTAATATGGTGTAAACCTGACCTGTCACCTGGCCAGTACGCATGAACTCTGAACTCTGCTGTTCGTGGATCCGGATATGTTTTTGATGATAAGAAGCTGCTAAAGAAATTCCGGTTGGTGAAAGTTTCGGGTGCTTCTCTTGACCTGATATGTGTGCAAAAGTTTTTAATATATATTTCTTGCATATCGCATTCTTTGATTTTTATGTGCAGAGTTAGATTTCTAGGTATGGGATATATAGATTCAATATGCATTTCATGAAGTTTAGTTTGGATCTTATATATATTGAATGTCGCCGCACTTAAATACTGTATATAATGAAATTTAGATTTTAACTTTTTAGGGCTGACATATTTTAAGTATCTCACTGCATATAATGCTTTTGGGGAATCTTGCATTTTGTTCTAAATTGTGGTTTAACAGAAACAATTTTTATTACATTTACTTTACATATGTATTGTGGTCAGAGAGAGTTTTGCAATTTTTTTTGTGATGTGAATGTTCGCGAGTTAGGTTGGCCTCTGATATTCCTGATATGTTGTATGGCAATATACAGGCTGTAAAATTCTATTTGAATTCAGCTGTATGGTAATAGATTTGGAATAGCGTTGAATTTCCTGAATAAATACTTCAAAACAACGGTTTCGCGTCAAATCAGTAAACATGCTGGAGAATAGTTTAACTGAGGAAAAGATCCAGGTTCAGTCTGAAGTACAACCGGAACAATTAGATCTGTGTAGAATAGCTATTAAGGCACCTAGTTTTGGGGAAACAGATCCTGTATTGTGGTTTGTTCAAATAGAATCGCAGTTTATAATAGCAGGAATTTCTGTTGATTTGACTAAATTTCATTTGGTTATTACGGCACTTGATACGTGGATACTTAAATGTGCTCACGATATTATTCTTAACCCCCAGCTGAGAAAGCTTATCATACTTTAAAAATACGAGTTTTGGCATATTATGAGCAATCAGAGGACTCGAAGTTAAGGTTATTGCTAAATGACTAACATTTAGGCGATCAACGCCCATCGCAGTTATTATGTGAGATGGAGAGTTTAAATGGGGGTAAGCTTAATGAAAGCGCCTTACGTACTTTATGGATAAAAAAATTACCTTCTCAGGTTCAACAAATTCTTAGCGTTTGCTCTGAAGAATCCTTAGCATTATCTAGGCTTGCAAAAATCGCTGACAAAATTTGTGAGGGTGCCAAAATAATGCAGTAATGTCGAGTGTTTCAAGTAGTGCTTCTGCTTTGGAAGAAATCCAAGCAGAGTTAACTGCATTGAGAAATGCCTTTCAGTATCTCAGTTTCGTAACTAGGTCAAAATCTAAGAGCACTGGGAATAACGGTTTCAAACGCGGAAGAGATAGATCTTCACCGAGATCGCTCTCTAGTGATTTCTGCTGGTATCACTACAGAGTTAAAGAGAGAGCTCATAAATGTATCTTTCCATGTAAGTGGCCGGGAAACTAAGGAGCACATCTATTCTGCCGGCAGCAGATAATACGAGTGCTGGTTGCCGACTTTTTATTAAGAGCGAACTACGAAAACTAAATTCTTGATTGACAGGGGAGCTGCTATTAGTTGTAACTTCAAAAGATATACTTCACGAAAGGACCCGAGTGATTCAATTTTATGTGCAGCTAATGGATCAGTTATTAAAACATTTGTAGTATTAGATTAAATTTGTATTTTGGATTTCGGAGGAAATTTAATTGGAATTTGAATATAGTTGATGTTACTTCACTCATTTTCGGCGCGGCTTTTCTGGGAATGTTGAGCCTTTTGTTGGACTTAAAGAACCGGCGAATTTGTGATACTGAAACGAAATTATTCACTCGCGGTTCGATTATTTCCGGACCATCTGTGAGCTCATCACTAACTAGTGGAAAAAATCAGTACGATTCCATAATTTCCGAATTTCCTCAAGTGTTCGGTTCCAACCCTCAAATGAAGTTAAACAGCGAGAGTGGTTCAATTACTCATTGTTTTGAGATTACCGGTCCGCCTGTTTTTTCAAAGGCTAGGAGATTAAATCCGGAAAAGTTAGTAGCGTTAAAAGAGGAATTCAAAGTTCTGATGGAACAAGGTGTTATAAGACCTTCAAATAGTCTGTGGACTAGCCAGGTTCATATGGTAAAGAAACAGGTGAATACATGGAAAATTTGCGGAGATTTTAGAGCAGTCAACAAAGTTACGACGCCTGATATGTACCCGCTTCCACACATACATGATTTTGTGATGGGATTGAGGGATAAAAAGTTTTTTTGAAAGGTCGACTAGGTTCGCGCGTATCAGCAAATTCTAGTCAAATTCCGCGATGTTTGTAAAACAGCTACAACTACCCCGATAGGATTATTCGAATTCCTGAAAATGCCGTATGGACTACGCAAAGCAGGTAGTACATTCCAATGCGTTTTAGACAAGATTCTTTGTCAGTTTGAATTTTGTTTATGGTATTTGGATGATGTGTTTCTTTTTTCTGATAATGAGGAAACGCATGAAAAACACTTACACAGGTTGTTCAGGCGGCCGTCCAAATAGATACTCAAGTCCTCTGGATGAGTCGGACGGCCTGGGTCTTCTACACAGGTTGTTCAGGAAATTGAGTGATTACGGTCTGGTAGTAAACCTACAAAAATGTGAATTCGGAGTACCTGAGATTTCCTTTTTAGAATTTTTAATGCTCGATAAGGGAGTTTCTCCGTTGCCGGATAAAGTTAGTGAATTGGTTAAATACCAGTGTCCTACTACGGTGAAGCATTTGAGAACGTTTTAAGCAATGTTGAATTTTTATCACCGGTTTTTGAGGGGCGCAGCAGAGAAACAGTCTCAGTTATATGAACTTGTCAGGAATAAGCACAAGAACAATAAAAACTCATCGTTTGGACTGATGAGGCTAGGGAGGCGCTTGAATTTTGTAAAAAGGCTATTGTTGATGCCACTTCCCTTGAATTTCCCGCTCCAGATGTATCGTTCGTATTGATGGTCGATGCTTCTGAGATAGCGACAGGTGCAGTATTGCAACAGCCGGTTGAAAAAGGTCAGGGATCTTTAGGGTTTTCTTCTAAAAAGCTTTCTCCTGCGCAAATTAACTACAGCACGTCTGATCGTGAGTTATTAGGAGTTTATGCAGCTGGAAAGTACTTTAGATATATTTTAGAAGGTCGTAACGTAATTGATTACACTGACCATAAGCCATTAACGTATGTATTTAACCAAACTCTTCTGCTCGACAGGTTCAACATTTGGAACTATTTAGTCAGTACACAACCTTAGGTACATTCCGGGGAAGAAAATGTGGTCGCTGATACTTTATTTAGAATCAACACTATAAGCTTGTCGGGTTCTATAGATTTTGAGGGTATTGCTGTAGATCAGTTACGGGATCAAGAGTTGCAGGGGTTGTTAAAAACGCAGACATGTCTTAAGTTGAGTCTTATATCTTTCCCTGCTTGTAACAGTTCTATTTATTATGACACGTCTATGAATGTGCCAACGACCGTACCGTGCTGAAAACACCGGTTCTCGTTAGATCACCGAAGTCAGGCAGCATCGGGCGCGGTTAGTACTTGGGTGGGTGACCACCTGGGAACACCGCGTGTTGTTGGCTCTTTTCGGGCGCGGCAGCCCAGTGGTTAGCGCGCGATTCTCGCCGCTGCCAGAACTGCCGCCGTGTTCATGCGGAGTACGATCACGTTAAACATGTGGGTCCGTAAGTCCTTCCGAGAGGTTGGTGGTAGGGGAAGGAGGGTACGGTCCCTGTGGATGCCTCCCCCACTGGGTTCCGGTCCAAATTGGGTGGCACTTCCCGGCCGTCCAAACAGTTACCTTACACCTTTCTGGTAGGTCGGACGGTCTGGGTCTCATCAACAACAACGTCTATGAATGTGCCTAGACTCTTCATTCTAGCTATTTGGAGAAAGACAGGTTCAAAAAGATGCATAACCTGCCACATCCTGGCACAAAAGCCACACTGAGGGTGTCACAACAACGTTTTGTGTTGCGTTTAATGAGAAAGAACTGTGCTGAGTGGTGCCGACAATGTCTTGAGTGTCAAAGAACAAAAGTATGTATGCATACTAGAACACCGTTAGCAGAATTTCCTCTTTCAACAAATAGATTCTGCCAAGTCCATGTGGATATCGTTGGATCTTTACTGCCGTCTAAAGGAAGATTGACATACATTGGACGGAAGCAGTTCCAATTCCGGACCAGACTGTGAAGACAGTGGCTGTGGTTTTTCTCAACAGTTGAGTAACGCGCTTTGGAGTGCCGGAGGTTATTACGATAGACCGAGAAGCAAATTTTGAATCTCGACTTTTCCTGTGTTTATACAAATATTTAGGAGTGCATAAATGTCGTATCATCTCATATCATCTTCAAGGGAACGGTATGGTGGAGCGGTTCAACAGAACCCTGAAATCAGCCCTAATGGCCGTTGATTCACTCCATTGGAGAGAGGCATTAGTGCTATTATCGCTAAGATTAGCGGTGCGGGAGGAGTTACAGGCTAGGCCGACCGAGTTGGCTTACGGTACAGCTCTCCGCCTTCCGGATAATATGATTCACAGTTCGGATCGAGAGGTTTTAGCTCCAACTGAGTTTATACAGTTTCCTCAGGGAACAAATGTCAAAGCTGAAAAAGATCCCGGCAACTGACCACTCTACGAATAAAGTGTACGTTTCCAAAGACTTAAAACCTGTTCTCATGTGCGTTTGCGAGTAGATGCCGTCAAGTGACCATTGGTTTCGCCTTACCAAGGATCATTTCCTGTTTTGTCAAGGACAGACAAGATGATCCCCATTCTGCAAAATAATCAAAAGCAAAATGTTTTATTGGACAGAGTCAAAACAGCTTACTTGCTTAGTCCAGACGTAGTTGAGCGCACAATTTTTTTTATACTCCCATTTCTAGTGGCCATAGTTTGAATATTTCTGGTCGGCGGTCTAAACCTGTGGTACGTTTACAGACGGGGTTTTGCCTGTGGGGGGAGTACTGTGGTGCCACCGTTACTGCGGGACTATGCAGTTTCTGCTTGACCATCCAATGCGCATGTCTGTGGCAAGATATGATGCTGCACTTACCACTACTTCAGTCTCGTTAATTTCGCGAATCTCGTTAGTTTCGCGAGTCTTGTTAATTTCGCGAATCTCGTTAGTTTCGCGAGTCTCGCAAGTTGTGAACTCAACTGTGAACTCAGCAAAATAATCAAAAGCAAAATGTTTTATTGGACAGAGTCAAAACAGCTTACTTGCTTAGTCCAGACGTAGTTGAGCGCACAATTTTTTTTATACTCTCATTTCTAGTGGCCATAGTTTGAATATTTCTGGTCGGCGGTCTAAACCTGTGGTACGTTTACAGACGGGGTTTTGCCTGTGGGGGGAGTACTGTGGTGCCACCGTTACTGCGGGACTATGCAGTTTCTGCTTGACCATCCAATGCGCATGTCTGTGGCAAGATATGATGCTGCACTTACCACTACTTCAGTCTCGTTAATTTCGCGAATCTCGTTAGTTTCGCGAGTCTTGTTAATTTCGCGAATCTCGTTAGTTTCGCGAGTCTCGCAAGTTGTGAACTCAACTGTGAACTCAGCAAAATAATCAAAAGCAAAATGTTTTATTGGACAGAGTCAAAACAGCTTACTTGCTTAGTCCAGACGTAGTTGAGCGCACAATTTTTTTTATACTCTCATTTCTAGTGGCCATAGTTTGAATATTTCTGGTCGGCGGTCTAAACCTGTGGTACGTTTACAGACGGGGTTTTGCCTGTGGGGGGAGTACTGTGGTGCCACCGTTACTGCGGGACTATGCAGTTTCTGCTTGACCATCCAATGCGCATGTCTGTGGCAAGATATGATGCTGCACTTACCACTACTTCAGTCTCGTTAATTTCGCGAATCTCGTTAGTTTCGCGAGTCTTGTTAATTTCGCGAATCTCGTTAGTTTCGCGAGTCTCGCAAGTTGTGAACTCAACTGTGAACTCAGCAAAATAATCAAAAGCAAAATGTTTTATTGGACAGAGTCAAAACAGCTTACTTGCTTAGTCCAGACGTAGTTGAGCGCACAATTTTTTTTATACTCTCATTTCTAGTGGCCATAGTTTGAATATTTCTGGTCGGCGGTCTAAACCTGTGGTACGTTTACAGACGGGGTTTTGCCTGTGGGGGGAGTACTGTGGTGCCACCGTTACTGCGGGACTATGCAGTTTCTGCTTGACCATCCAATGCGCATGTCTGTGGCAAGATATGATGCTGCACTTACCACTACTTCAGTCTCGTTAATTTCGCGAATCTCGTTAGTTTCGCGAGTCTTGTTAATTTCGCGAATCTCGTTAGTTTCGCGAGTCTCGCAAGTTGTGAACTCAACTGTGAACTCAGCAAAATAATCAAAAGCAAAATGTTTTATTGGACAGAGTCAAAACAGCTTACTTGCTTAGTCCAGACGTAGTTGAGCGCACAATTTTTTTTATACTCTCATTTCTAGTGGCCATAGTTTGAATATTTCTGGTCGGCGGTCTAAACCTGTGGTACGTTTACAGACGGGGTTTTGCCTGTGGGGGGAGTACTGTGGTGCCACCGTTACTGCGGGACTATGCAGTTTCTGCTTGACCATCCAATGCGCATGTCTGTGGCAAGATATGATGCTGCACTTACCACTACTTCAGTCTCGTTAATTTCGCGAATCTCGTTAGTTTCGCGAGTCTTGTTAATTTCGCGAATCTCGTTAGTTTCGCGAGTCTCGCAAGTTGTGAACTCAACTGTGAACTCAGCAAAATAATCAAAAGCAAAATGTTTTATTGGACAGAGTCAAAACAGCTTACTTGCTTAGTCCAGACGTAGTTGAGCGCACAATTTTTTTTATACTCTCATTTCTAGTGGCCATAGTTTGAATATTTCTGGTCGGCGGTCTAAACCTGTGGTACGTTTACAGACGGGGTTTTGCCTGTGGGGGGAGTACTGTGGTGCCACCGTTACTGCGGGACTATGCAGTTTCTGCTTGACCATCCAATGCGCATGTCTGTGGCAAGATATGATGCTGCACTTACCACTACTTCAGTCTCGTTAATTTCGCGAATCTCGTTAGTTTCGCGAGTCTTGTTAATTTCGCGAATCTCGTTAGTTTCGCGAGTCTCGCAAGTTGTGAACTCAACTGTGAACTCAGCAAAATAATCAAAAGCAAAATGTTTTATTGGACAGAGTCAAAACAGCTTACTTGCTTAGTCCAGACGTAGTTGAGCGCACAATTTTTTTTATACTCTCATTTCTAGTGGCCATAGTTTGAATATTTCTGGTCGGCGGTCTAAACCTGTGGTACGTTTACAGACGGGGTTTTGCCTGTGGGGGGAGTACTGTGGTGCCACCGTTACTGCGGGACTATGCAGTTTCTGCTTGACCATCCAATGCGCATGTCTGTGGCAAGATATGATGCTGCACTTACCACTACTTCAGTCTCGTTAATTTCGCGAATCTCGTTAGTTTCGCGAGTCTTGTTAATTTCGCGAATCTCGTTAGTTTCGCGAGTCTCGCAAGTTGTGAACTCAACTGTGAACTCAGCAAAATAATCAAAAGCAAAATGTTTTATTGGACAGAGTCAAAACAGCTTACTTGCTTAGTCCAGACGTAGTTGAGCGCACAATTTTTTTTATACTCTCATTTCTAGTGGCCATAGTTTGAATATTTCTGGTCGGCGGTCTAAACCTGTGGTACGTTTACAGACGGGGTTTTGCCTGTGGGGGGAGTACTGTGGTGCCACCGTTACTGCGGGACTATGCAGTTTCTGCTTGACCATCCAATGCGCATGTCTGTGGCAAGATATGATGCTGCACTTACCACTACTTCAGTCTCGTTAATTTCGCGAATCTCGTTAGTTTCGCGAGTCTTGTTAATTTCGCGAATCTCGTTAGTTTCGCGAGTCTCGCAAGTTGTGAACTCAACTGTGAACTCAGCAAAATAATCAAAAGCAAAATGTTTTATTGGACAGAGTCAAAACAGCTTACTTGCTTAGTCCAGACGTAGTTGAGCGCACAATTTTTTTTATACTCTCATTTCTAGTGGCCATAGTTTGAATATTTCTGGTCGGCGGTCTAAACCTGTGGTACGTTTACAGACGGGGTTTTGCCTGTGGGGGGAGTACTGTGGTGCCACCGTTACTGCGGGACTATGCAGTTTCTGCTTGACCATCCAATGCGCATGTCTGTGGCAAGATATGATGCTGCACATACCACTACTTCAGTCTCGTTAATTTCGCGAATCTTGTTAGTTTCGCGAGTCTTGTTAATTTCGCGAATCTCGTTAGTTTCGCGAGTCTCGCAAGTTGTGAACTCAACTGTAGTACGCTTGCTGTTAATTAGATGAGTTACGCTATGGCATACTTAAGCCAAGCAATGTAAAGCATATCTGTTTTTTGTTATGTTAAAGTTCTTGTCATTAAATGGTTGAGCTTTAAATATGTCGTTTTTTCTTGTACGCTATATTACGAGTGAGCCACAACATGCAACAACACGCAACCAAACCATATGGTGGATTATACTTCTCTATCCACGCAGTAAAAATGGCACCCACCATAGGCATACTGGCGAGCACATAAAAATCGAGAAAATGGTTCATAAGTGATTGATTTTATCTGTAATGGAAGTATGATAGTAAATTTGCATAAGTATCGCACCATGTATGTAGGAAAAACAAGTTATAAATTAAGAAAAGTAAATTACAAATAGTGTTTATAAAACTTTTATTTCATGTACTTTTTTTACAGTAGTACTGTTTGAGAAATAAGAAACGAAAATAAAAAAAAAATGCTATCACCTAAAATTAGCAGCGCATACATAATATACAGTCAAACCTGATTAAAGGGGAAACTAAGAAAACTAGCCACTTTATGAAAATGGTGGTGGCTACTGTGTGAAAATGATATGGCCGCTTTAGCCACTCGGTTAATGTACTAAGGGGTCTACTTTACCAGGTTTTACTGTACTAATAAAGAAACAAAAAGGTCTGAATACATCATATAATTAATATATCTGCTTTATAAAAATGCACACAGGTTATTGGAAAAGTTAAGTATTTTAGTATTATTAAGTCAAAAACTTCATTACAATTTTAATACAGCTTAAATACAATCTAATACAGCTTTGTTAGTTATTTAATACATCTTCTTACAATTTAATACAGTTTTTTTAATAAATTAGCTGAAACTGTACAATAATAGGCGAAAGAGAATATCAACAAAAACATCATATAGAGAAAGAGCGCTGAGTTGTAAATAGCAAATACAAAAATACTAATACGACAAAATAGAGGCTTTCTTGGATGACACAACCTGAAGTATGTATAAAAAGATTTACATATTAATAAAGAATTGAAATTATTAATGTAAATGACTAATTTGAATATTGAACTCATATGAATTATAAAGTCTAAAAAAATATCTGTAGCATGAGTTTCTTATTAAAATTTCATAGTTCAACTTATATCTCACAATCAGTATCAGAATATAAAAAATATGTATCTTTTTAAGATTTTGTTTAAAAAATACATATCTCTACCATTTCGTACCTCAATTAATCATTTAATAAAAATTCTATTAAAATTTCTTTCTGGAAGTTGGCAACATTTTAGTGTTGCCAACGGATGCATTTGTCTTATCTGTGTAAACTGTTATAAAATCATTGACATACATATATTGAAAAATATAGCGTAGTTTCAATTGTCATTTCCCTTTACATTATCGCTAACATACTGTATGTTACCATCATTGTTCAGAGAATTATCATTGCTTTGCGTAGGAAATGATTCTATGGAAATCTTTAATCTTTCAAATCATAGAAATTACTAAAAATTCAGTCTTGTTCTAGATTTTTACATAAAATATCTACTCAAAAAATCTTTCAAATCATGGAAATCATTAAAAATTCAGTCTTGAACATAAAATATTTACACAAAATTTGATGCTATTGGTGTTAGTGAATTTGAAAGCTATTAGTGTTTCCTGAATTATGGTAAAAGTAACAATTCTTAAAAATCTCGAATTCGAAAATATTCCGGAATGCAATTAGTTTTGAGGAGAAGAATCAAAATAACTAGCTGTACCCAAATTCTATGCCATATCTCTTTTGATTTTAAACTTAGAATGTTCATTTAAGTCGCGTTTTAAAGCTCACGCAATGCTCTATCGAAATAATTTTCTTTCATGTTTATATCATACTTGGTTCAAAAGTTACGTAATGTTTTACGGACGTGCATTCATGGACGAGTTGCTCGGAGTTTTATAAGCAGTTGCTCGTTCGCCTTTTACGATCACAAAGACAAGCATCAACTTATATCGTCAAACACCTTTTGGAGAATATCCTTTTCTTCCTTCAATTGATTTGCAGTATCTATCATCATTTTACCTTCTTCACTTATGGATCCATTATGGACATCAATTGATGTTAGGACAATACTGGCAACGTCTAACGTTATACTTAGCACAGCAAAAGTTCCTTTAGCTACTGCAGCCCCAGCGCTTCTGGCAACCGCAGCGTTGCCAGAAATTAAGCTAACTGCAGCCGTAGCAGCATCGATAGAGCAGTCTAAGAAAGCGAGAACTGCAATCACAGTTCTAAATGTCAGCTTCGCGCATTCAAAGACAGCACGGTTACGGTGGTAGAGAAGGACAATTGTCACCAGCATGGAGATCAGTAATGCAAAACTTTCGATTCCATTACAAATAACTTCGGCGCTTTTGAAAGCGAAGGGCAAGAGCTTTAAAAATGCAGATACTACTTCTTTCACTTTTTTTGTTCTTTGGTGAACATCTTCGGTTTGCAGTGGACCCAGAAAAGTTTCTCGAATGGTATTCATTATATCACTCATTACGTCAATGTTTGTAATAAATTCAAGGGCTTTAGACAATTTGCATGAGTGTTCCAGCCAGCTACTCAAATCTTCAGATGCTTCTCTGTCTTCACTGATTCTGATGTTAGCTTCTGCGACTTTATTTTTCAACAATACGGTTTCTGTTATACCTGCTCCCGTAGAAGTTCCTGTTCCCAGAAATACGGCAGCGCCACCGGCAATAGCCAAAGGGGTACTTAGTCCAAATGTAAAAGGTATTAGGGCTGCTGATATAAGACACGTAACCCCTAAAATGAAAAAAAAAAGCATTTTGAGTAATATGAAACAAGCAATTTAATATGCAGAGAGTTTGGAATTAAATTGATATTTCTCGGATCGATGTAGAGCAAGATATATTTGAGGAATCACAAATAATATTTTAGGATAGCAGTAAAGTCGCCAGAAAAAATACTGGTGAGAGTGAGGGTGAGGAAAACAAAAATTTTGTTTCCCATTTCTCCATTATCGTTTATTTGTCATTCAATGGGTTCGATGGGCTCCTAGGGAGTAATGGCTACCAAATTTCCCCCCTTGGTGACGCCGCAGGAGGATATAAATACAAAACCATATTGTAAAAAAAGAAAATAAAATATAAATTTTCACTGACACAAATTAAAAAGTATACATAGAGATAGAGATGTGGATTTTCCAGAATATTTTCAAACGGAAAATTTTCGCTGAAAATTTTGCATTTATTTTCTATATTACATTTTAGCTGGAATAATGTTCAATGACTTTTAAAAATATTTATTCTTTTAAAAGTCAGCTACAGTTTACAGCTATAGTCAAACATATATTACATAACAAGGCTAAAAAAAGGATTTAAATCTAGAAATATATAAAAAATTCTATGTAGGAAAATTTCTTACATCTGTATACTGTGCATGAAAATAATGATAAGGTATACAAAAGGCATTAGGAATAAGTTAAAAAGGCTAAACCTTATCAGAATCATAAATAATTTACTATTTAGTATTATAAAAGTAGATTATAGAATATAATACTAAAAAAAATTAAACTTATTATAGATGAAATATACATTAAATATCATTTCTCATTTCTTTCAATACTTACTGATAATTCAAGGAAAGAATTCTACCATCTTCTTAATAACAAAAATAAATTACTAGTTTATTATATGTATGAAAATAAATTATTAATAATAAAAACATGCTAGCAGCATACCCGTTCCTCGTACGGAGTATATAATATAAACTTAAAATTCACAATCACGTGCAAATTCCTATAATACTAAATGACATTTTTAATCAAAATATTCTGTTAAAATATTTTATTTAATGTTCCTAAAAATAAGCTTAAGAGTCTCTCTTCTCGCTATACAATATTATCTTCATGGTCAGGTCTGAAGAATAAAACATCCTGATCTCTTTCGTAAGCAAATTTACAAAACATATGGAATTGAATCAATATATGCAAAATAAAAGCGTAAAAATTGTATGGGACTCGTACTACTTATATACGTGAATATCAGAAGATATAACCTGTATTAGTAGATTACATGTATAAATTGAAAATATCAATAAACCCGTAATCGTTAAACCTGAAAGCAGTAACTGATTTCAATATATGCCAAATAGAAAGTGCTAAAATTATATGGGAAGATATATATACCCGTATTACTTTTAATGTCGTAGATTAGAAGATGAGCGTTAGTAGAAGATTACCCGTATTACAATATGAGTCTCAAAAATCTTTGCCAAAATAAAAGAGATGACGTAATAAATTGAAAGTATCAATAATCCCCGTAAAATTCATACCAGAAGGCCGTACCTGATTCTAAAACATGGCAATATATGTCAAAATATATGCTAATATACCTGTACTACTTATATTCTCGTAGAGTAGAAAATATACCAGTGCATTTGTAGAAGAATACTCATACAAAGTACAATGAGTTTCAACAATTTCTGCCGCAGTGAAACAATGACATAACAACTTGAAAATATCGATAATCTCTGAATCAATAATCCCCGAAAATATCAATAATATTCATGTTTAAACCTGATGAGCCGTAATTGATATTATCCGGTCAAAAATGCAATGGCAATGAAATTTATTTTATATACATATTTTCATTATTCAAATCGGAAAAGATTTAATAAAAATCGTCCGCCGCATAAACACATTGGATTTAAATCCGTTGCTAAGCGAGATATTATTTCCTTCAAATAAATTGGTGGAAATATATCGTCTGAATAATGCTATCTCTAAGAAGGTTTGGAGACATTTTCGTCAATTTAGCGACATTTTAAAAAATTTCCAAATTTATCGCCAAGTACGACTGTAGAAGTGACAGTCCCACTTGGCGACAAATTGACGAAACATCTTCACGATACTTTCCCCTAACAGAACACAATTCATTTCATTCATTTAGATCAATTTTATCAATTTCAAGATATTTTTATGAGGGCGCGACAGCCCTGTGGTTAGCACGCGGGAATTGCACCCGTCGGCCAGGGTTCGATTTTCGCCACTACCAAAACTGCCGACGTGTTCACGCGGAGTACGATCGTGTTAAACATGAGGGTTCGTAAGTCCTTCCGAGAGGTTGGTGGTAGGGGAAGGAGGGTACGGTCCCTGTGGATGCCTCCCCACTGAGTTCCGGTCATTCAATTCATGAGAAAAGTTACTTTGGGTAATACTTTTTTATTTGAACGCCAATAGTCATTTATCTGCCATAAGAATAATTTATTTCTCCGCCCATAACGCTTCACAAGATTTTAACGACGAATTTGGCGCCAGTTTGGCGACTTTTTCAATGTCGCCAAATTGATAAAAATGACGCTAAATCAATGGAAATTACGACTAATTGAAGAGAAATTCAATATATTGGAAAGAATATAAGTATCTACTATAAGAATAACCTATATTTCAGTCCGCAACGTTTAGCAAAATTTTGGTAACGAATTTGTCGAAATATTACCGACTTTCTAACTTTTTAAATGTTGCCAAATTGACGAAAGTGTCACCCAATTAATAAAAATTCGCCAAATTGGTGAAATCGACGCTAAATCAATGAAATGACGACTAACTGAGTTCAATATCTTATAAAGAACATAAGAGTAGACTATAAGAATAACCCATTTCTCCGTCCGTCTGTCCGTAACACTTGGCGAGAAATTAGGATTTCGCCAACTTCGCGACTATTTTAAATGTTGCCAGTGTATCAAAAATGTCGCCAAATGATAAAATGACGCCAAGTGGGAAGTAATGTTTCGCAAATTCTGATTTTCGTAATATGACTGACATACTTTCTAGAATATAAGACATGCTCTTCTCTCCGTTTGTCTGTAACACTTGGTGCTGCATTTGGGAACTTGGCAAATAATCCAGCGACATATTGCTAACTAGGTGATATTTCACAAAAGATTGACGAAAATACAGTCAAAATTGCAAAAATAACGCTAAATTAATGAAAATGACGCCTAATTGATGAATTTAATTATTAAAATATTTTATTATATGAACTATGTCTCTTTTTGAGAATGCTATCAATATTGATAATTGTTTATTTAGAGTTGCGCGAAATATAAGTTAATTGGGTACTTGTAAAATTACATGTTGTCAACCGGAAAATCGCTAAATGTACAAGTCAACCTTAAAAACACAGTACAGTGGATCTTATACATTATTTTTTTACTGTAAAGGAGTAGATTCATTGCATTATATAAGAAAAGTCATGTGCTGTCTACATCCAATTTTTTTTCTATCAATATTTCAATACTTTTTGTTGAAAGCATTACATAATTAGCTTATAGAATGTACAGACTGTCTACAAAAGGGGGTTTGAGACTTTCAGCTCACTGGAGCCGTAGCAAGTGTAGCAAATACTTACAGAAATGACGGGAATCCAGATGAGTACATTTTCAATATAGATTTACTCTCACACATCCAATCTATATTCAGTGATGTCATTCCAATTTTTTAACAATCGGTTTCCATCAAATTGGAAACGACATTTTTAGCATTATTCGTGACTGATTTAGGGTAATCACATAGCATTTTATTAAACCCAAACTATATATTTCAACCAAAAAAACAATCGGTTTCCGGAAACCGGGTGGATGACTTCATTGTATATATTTATATTTTATAATAATAATAATACTCTGACTTTCAAAAGTTAAGCACGAAATGCAAATTTTCATTTTTCGAAAGCGTATTTGAATTTGAGTAGCTGAAAATCGTTGCGGATGTAGATGGTCGTATGCAAATATCATATGTTATAGCCAATCACGATTGACTGTCCGGATATATGCTAATTACGCAGTCGTTGAAGACGCCAGCATTCTGAAGGGTTTAAGGAGTTGCATTTAAATGCTGATACGAAGTGTTTACAATTTTTGTAGGATTATTTTTGATGATATTCATATTTCTATGGCTGAAAGAAAACAAATGACAGATAGTGAGCGCTGGCGTGCTGCAGGACGCATTGAAGCAGGACAGTCAATCAAAGATGTCGCTATTTTCTTTGGCGTTGATCATTCGGTAATTATTTGATTATGGAAACAATTTCAAGCAAGTCAAATTGTTGTCCGGAGACCCGTGCTCGGTCGTCCAAGGGTTACCCCCTCTGATAATCAGCATATTGCTACAGTAACCAAGCGGAATCGATGAATGACCTCCACAACTGTTACATCCATGGTTGCAGCGGCACGTGGTAAAACAATATTTGCCAGTACTGTGCGCTGAAGACTCCACTTGAAGGGACTGTACGCCCGAGTACTACGTTTTTGTGTTCCACTAACCGTCCAAGCTAGAGAGGCAAGATTAAAGTGGTGTCGTTAAGATGTCAATTGGACTGTCTGAGATTGGTACAACGTCCTGTTCACGGACGTGTCCAGATTTGCCCTGGAAACAGATAATAAGGGTGTAAAGGTCTGGAGAGAATGAGGCACACGCAATCAGGTCAAGAACATCATCGAACATCACGCATTCAGAGGTGGCAGCGTTATGGTGTGGGCTGGAATTTCAATGATATATCGCACAGAGCTGCACATCTATAAAGACGGTTCTGTGACGGCTGTGCGGTATCGGGATGAAGTTCTAGACCCCATTGCGAGACTCTGCGCTGCAGCAGTTGGTCCTGATTTCCTTCTTATGGACGATAATGTCCGTCCCCATCGAGCTAACATCGTTGACGAATACCTGGAAAGTGACGACATTTCTCGTATAGAGTGGTCGGCGTATTCATCCGACCTTAATCCCATTAAAAACCTTTGGGATGCCCTCAGGCGTGCTGTCTCTACACGTTTACCTCCTACAGCCAGTCTCAGAGAGTTGGAAACTGCCCTATTGGAGGAATGCCATTGCTCGCATCAGCGATGGTTGATCACCTCATTGAAAGCAAGGAAAATCGTTGTAAAGTTTGGGTGATGGTCCGGGGTGGTCACATACCATATTAATGCAAGTTTTGTTTGCCTTTAAACATAATTGTGTTAATGACCCAAATGTGACGTCATCATACAAGGTACGAAAAGTAAATATTTCTTTCATCTTTGAACATAATTCTTGCTTTCTTTGATACATAAACACATTTGTTACCTTCATGTACATTTTTGAGTTAATCAAAGCTTTACTTTTCCATTTTTGTTGATTTAACCTTCCGTGCTTAACTTTTGGAAGCCAGTGTACATTCTCTAAGTTTCCAAATGTGTGTCTGTTGTTGATATAGTTGAAAATCTAAGCAACCTAAATCAACGTGATTTTTATATGTTTCGAAAAAGAACCATCTGCCCTTTTTTACGAAAAGACTCGCAAAAATCCAAAGAAAAAAAAGACTCCGTATGCTCAAGTATATCAGTTAAATTCCTGTTTTATACGCAATTTTGACGAGAAAAAGAACATTACCAACACCATTACTTTAGGACTAACTGTTCTCAAGATATTTGAGATTTCTTGCATTTTTGTTACGCCGCTTTCGGAAAGATGTCCAATTACCAAATAAAAACAAAAATAGAATTAAAAATGCAAATTTAGAGTTATTTTGTGCAATTAAACTCAATCTAATAAATTATTAAATAAATAAAGAAAAAATGAATTTGAGTCTGCAAGGAAAGTCATGTGCTGCCCACATCAGATTTTTACTTTCCCTGTAATACTTATAGGGAAGTATTGGAATCATGCCGAAAATCGCAATTTGAGTTTTCGACGGATCTACACGTTTTGAGACCTCTAGAATACGAAAAAACTATTTTTAGCGTGAAGTCTGTCTGTCTGTGTATCTGTCTGTCTGTGTGTCTGTCTGTCTGTCTGTCTGTGCAATGAATGTATCCACTCTAACTCAAAAACTAATGAACCGAATTTCATAAAATTTGGTAGGTAAGATACTTGTGTGTGACCCTGATGCTGATTAGTTTTTGGTACGATTCGTGATAAAACAACCCGCGCCTTTTTTTTTGCAAAATGAATGGCCCGCAACAATTGCCTGCATCATCTCCAACTGAAAAACTAATGGATCAAATTTTACAAAATTTGGTAGATAAGTCACTTGTGGGTCACCCTGGTGCTGATTAGATTTTGATATGATTCGAAAAAGAAAAACCTGCATTTTTTTTTTTTACGAAATGGCCAGCAAAAATTGTATATATCCACTCTAACTCAACTAATCGACCAAATTTCATAAAATTTGGTAGATAAGTCACTTGTGGGCGACTCTGGTGCTGATTAGATTTTGATACGATTCGAGATAAATGAATCTACCTTTATTGCGAAGTGGGCCGAAAAAATTTTATGTATCCACTCTAGCTGAAGAACTAATTGATCAAATTACACAAAATTTGGTAGATAAGTCGCGCGTAGGATACTGTGATGCTGGTTAAATTTTGATACGATTCGGAAAAAAAGAGTCTGCCATTTTTTGCGAAATGACCCAAAAACCTAATATATTCGATCCAGAATAAAATACTACATGTGCAAGGTAGTGAAACTCTGAAATAAATGACTAAATTTGATGAAATACATTAATGAAGTACTTATTATAGATGTAAAATATGACAACGAAGCGAATGAATCTGACCCCATGACTGTAGGATAAACAGTTCTCGAGATATTGTAGCTTTTGGAATTTTAAGGACGTGAAAGATTCAAAGTGAATTACGTTGCCAAACGAAACGAAGTGCAATAAAAAAAACGAATTGGATATAATATCAGAAAATTATCCATATTATTTTCAGCAATTAAACTCAATTTAATGGATAATGAAATAAAAAGTTACTAAATGAATTTGAATTTTCAGGGAAAGTCATGTGCTGCTCACATCAGATTTTTACTTCCTTGCAATGCATGGTAATGTATAAAGTATTGGAATCATGTCGAAAATCGAAACTCGCGTTTTCGACGGATCTACATTTTTTGACACCTCTGCAATAGGAATAAACCATTTCTAGCGTGACGTCTGTGTGTGTATATTACACACATCTGTCTGTGTGCAATGTATGTATCTACTCTGACTAAGAAACTAATGGACCGAATTTCGTAAAATTTTGTACGATTCGAAATGAAATAACCGTTTTTTTTTTTTTTTTTTTTTTTTTTTTTTTTTGAAATGGTCCGCAAAAATTGCCTATATCTACTCTAGCTGATGAAAATCTAAGAAACCAAATTTTACAAAATTTGGTTGATAAGTCACATGTAGGATACCCTGCTGCTGATTAGATTTTGGTAAAAAAATAACCTGCTTTTTTTTGCGAAATGTGCCGCAAAAAACGTCAAAATCTAAAACAAAAGACTACGTATGTTCAAATATATCAATTAAACGCTTGCTTTATACGTAATTTTTGACGAGGAAAAGAATAAGATCAACCCCATTACACCAGGACCAGCCGTTCTCGAGATAGTTGAGTATTTTCGCATTTTCGCTACACCACCTTTGAAAATAAGTTCAGTTACCAAATGAGAAGAAAAATTAAATTAAAAGTGCAAATCCAGTGTAATTTAAAATAATTATGGGTGTTATTTTGTGCAATTAAACTTATTTTTATGAAGTTTTTGAAAAAATAAAAAAAACGTGAATATGTGCTGCATGTATTGCCCGCATCAGATTTTTTTTATATTGATAATACGTTTATTATCTGCAACATTATGAATCATATTTTAAAAAAAGTTTATCAGTTTAAGATAAGAAATAATAAAAATTACATTCATAAGTAAAAAGAGCAAAAAGTAAGAACTGTTTACATTTTCATTTAAAAAAATATTCCACTTATGTGATAACAAAATAGATACCTAAATCTATAAGTTTTGATAAAAGCACTAATCCTTTTATGAAGGCAGACATAGAACAATTATGAATCCTTCTGCAATGAAGTTTTTGAAAGTTATATGCTCTACAAGTGGCAGTATTATATATATTGTTATTTAAAACTAATTTACCAAAGTTTTAGCATTTTTAAGTAGAGCTGGAATTTGAAAAAATGTAAACTGAGATAAATCACTTTAAGCTTTTAAACGACAAATACTGATATATAATAATCTGCAATTTATTTTAAATTCATTTTGTTAATTAATGCTATACATAATATCAAATTTTTGTCAATTTTAGTAAAGTCTAAGTACAATTATTCACATTTAGAGTTCTATATTTGCAATACCATCCGAGTAGTAGTAAAAAATAGAAAAAGAAATCAAATTTACTTATCACAAAAATAATATTTTCATGCAATTTTTAATTTTAGTATAAACACATGTTAAAAGGAATGGTGATGTGTAATATTTAGCAGTTAAAACAATGCTTTTGGAGATATTACAACAATATTATACAAATTACAAATTTTTGTTATATTTCCAAGAACAGAAAACTATGCAAAATGCAGAAAACTATGTGAATAACTAGAATATTTCAGTTACGATTACAAAATAATATCTTGTCTCTTATTCTTCCTTGTGTATTTAAACAAGATAGATCAACCATGCATAAAGCATTGATTAAGAAACACTTTCCAACTGAAACTTAATTTTATTTAAATATCTCTAAAATGCGATACATTTAACACCGATATGTTTTAAATTATCATAGTACTACAATCATTTATTATATGTGTCAACTTAAGATTTCATTAAAAAAAGTCAATGCTATAAATCATCTGCTTCTCTGGGTAAAATCAATGAATATTTCACACTTATATTCCAGACTCCTGATCTAAATAATTTTGTGTGGGAAAAAAATTCAGCAGTTCTTATATAACTCAATCCCTAGAATCGTTTACATTCTGCATACTATAGAAATTAGACTTCATTATAGGAATAATAGAAGTTTAATGATTATTGAAAATCAAAAAGTATTGCAATTCGATTGGCACAGAAATTAGATATACAGATAATATGAAAAAACACGAAAGATCAATTATGCATAAAGCATTGATTATGAAACACTCTCCAACTGAAATGCAATGTTATTTAAACATCTCCAAAATTCGATATATTCAGCGCTGATATATTTTAATTATCACAGTACTACAATAATTTATTATATTTAAAAACTTAAAACTTCATGAAAAAAATGAACTTTATTCAAATGACGTCATCGAAACATAAATCATCTGGCTCTCTATGTAAAAGCAATGAATATTTCATTGATATCACTTTTATCCCAGACACCAGAGCTAAATAATTTTGCTTGAAGAAAATTCCGATAATCTTATACAATTCATCTTACAATCACTTATTCACATTCTGAATCCATTAAAATTAGGTTTTATTGTAGACATTATCAAAGTTTGATGATCATTTAAACTAAAAAATATTTTAACTACGATGGCGCAGAATATATATGCACCGAAAATACGCAAAAATAAAGCAGTTTTAGAATGTATGCAATACTAAATATAAATGTAAAAGAATGTTAAAAATCATGATTTTTACATTGGGAATAAATGATGGATGCCATATTTTATTTTAAAATGGGTCACATGATCTTTTCATATAATATGGATGTAATTACTATTTTAATTTTTATTTAAAAATCTACCAAACATATTTTGCTAATTTTGTTTTATATATTGTATGGGATAATTTGAATATAATTATCTGAATTCCAATATTAAGTTTCGAAGCAATTTGTGAATTTTAACTTCGCTTAAAAATGTTTGAAAAATTAGGTCCCATACAGTTCAATGTATTTCACATTTTCAATCCGGCTTCAATCCAAAACTAATTGGTTGATATTATTCATTTACACTCCCATATGTCCCACAGACCTTCCCAACAACATACTAAAATTCCATTTTGATAAAGTCATTTTTATGACAGTTTCGTGCGAACGGGCAGATAAACAGAATGAACAAAGGCATAAACACTTTTCAAATATGTTGGAAAGTGTTAAAAAGAACGCTTCTTTTTGCATTTATAATGTTTAAATTATTTTCAATTGAATTAAGAAATAAAACATTTAAATGCTTATATATATATAAACTTAGTGATTTCAGTGTTTTAAAAATTAAAATACTTCACTGTAGGTAATTCCATTTATGTTTCGAGTTTTTTGGACTAGAGTTTGGCGAGCTATTAATAAACAAGAAAGATCAATCATGAATAAAGCATTGATTATGAAACACTTTCCAACTGCAATGCAATTTTATTTAAACATCTCTAAAATACGATACATTCAGTTGTAATATTTTAAAAATTATCACAATACGTACTACATTAATTTATTATATTTGAAAACTTAAAACTTCATCGAAGAAATTGAAATTTATGAAATGACGCCATTGAAAATATAAAGTGCCTGGTTTAAACATCTCTAAAATGCGATACATTCAGCGGTAATATTTTAAAAAGTATCACAATACTACAATAATTTATTATATTTGAAAACTTGAAACTCCATCGAAAAAAAAAATAAACTTTATTCAAATGACATCATTGAAATATAAATTGCCTGGCTCTGTATATAAAAGCTGTAAATATTTCATTCATACACTCTCATTCCATTTTTATTGAGAGATTGTTGAGATAATAGATAATATGTGAATGCAACGTAACAACATAAACGTTATCACAAGCATTTACAGAGAGACATGCAACCCATAAAACTAGCATGATTGGTTTCCCTAAAGTTTGTGATTTTTGAGGACCACGGCCTGGAATATTATATTTAGAAGGTGTTGGTTAAACATGTTATTAACTAAATTTGAAATTTCAATTAATGCAACAAAATGTGCCAATTAATGCAAATAATCCATTAATTCTAATTAATCCAATTAATGCAATTAATTCTATTTAATGCAAATAAAAATTATGATATAGAATATTACCTCCACAAAAAGATGTGACGTTTCCAACAAGCTTCGAAATGTTGCAGTTTCTTCGATGCAGGTTGAGAGATTCACCAACACTCACCAACGACTTGATGGTTCGATCTCTTACTGTTAGCCATTTTGGAAACCCATCAATGAAACGCTCTTTTGCTTTAAGACACAATTCTAAATGTTTAATAATGAGGCGAATATTTTCTAAAATAATTTCTATCTTCGTAGGATCATCATCAGGATCACTCTTATTGGGATCACCGCCATCAGGATCACTATTATTGGGATCACCGCCATCAGGATCACTTTTATTGGGATCACCGCCTTCAGGATCACTCTTATTGGGATCACCGCCATCAGGTGCAAATTTGTATTTGTTCTCGATTTCTTTTATAGCTTCGTAGTAAATTTCATTCAAAAGTCTCTGGTCAGAGCTCTTCAGTAGTGGGGAATTCCCGTTTTCTAGTTCCGGTGGTAACTTCGGATACATGATTCTGCACAGAAAAAAACCAGGTAGTTTAGTAATAAGCTAGGAATATGTACTTTATTCTCTCAATAGTACTTTATGAACTCAGTTCAATATTCTTTCAATATTTATATAAAAGTATTTATCAACTGAATTGTGATTCAAAGAAATGTATCGAAAACTCAGACCGTGTAATTCCATTTTCATTGTATAACTTGATAAAAATGTTTATCTTTCACTTTCATTTTGAAAGTCATTTTTAGAGTAGAAGAGCTCATAAACTGATGGCTAGAAATTGTAGGTTTTTAACCTTTAACGCTCGAAAGGCTCCGTTGCGGAGACATGTATTAATGCTATAGAAATCGGAAGGCTCCGCTATGGAGACATTTCTGCTATATCTTGTATCTCTTATATAGATAAATGAATCATTTTTACTTTCCTTATATACATAATGTATAAGGAAAGTTTTGTGACGGGGTCGAAAATTTGAATTAGAGTTTTCGACGGGAAAGCACGTTTCAAGCATCCCTGATCACGAATCAAACATTTTTGAAGTGATGGCTGTGTGTGTGTGTGTGTGTGTCAGTGAGCCTGTGGACACGATAACTGACGAACGAATGGACCGATTCGAATGAAATTTGGTACAAAATCACAATCCGTAAACACTGGAAGCCTATTGTTTTTATACGCAATCGAATGTTCAGAACCCCTTAAATTTTTGAGTGAAATTTTGAAATATTCGTCAAAAAATCAAAACCGCCAATAAAGTTACGCAAATAGACATTTCTTATGTAATTTTTCATTAGAAAACGATTGACATAAATTTTAGAATGCCAACATGAACCGTTCTCTAGATAATGCACATTTTTCAAAAAAATTATCAAAAAGTCATACTCGTAAAATAAAAAAAAAATATTTCCTATTGAGAAGCATGTTCACTTTTTATGTATTGCGATAAATTGGGTGACATCATTCTCGTGGATCTAGCTCGTTCCATTCATGAAAAAAGATACTTTGAGTAATACTTTTGTATTTGAACGCCAATAGTTATTTATCTGCTGTAAGAATAACTTATTTCTTCGTCCATAACGCTTGGCGAAATTTTGGCGATAAATTTGGCGAAATATCGCCAACTTGGCGACTTTTTTAATTGTTGCCAAATTAACAAAAATCTCGCCAAATGGATAAAAATGACGCTTAATCAATCAAAATGACAACTAATTGAAGAAAATTCAATATCTTGGAAAGAATATAAGTATCTACTGTAAGAATAACATTTTTTTAACTGTAAAAGTAGTAAATTCATTGCATTATATAAGGAAAGTCATGTGTTGCGCACATCAGATTTTTACTTATGTGGACAAGGTAACTTCCAATTTTGCTTTTACATGTAGCTTGTACTATGTTGGGTTACTAAACCAAGCATAACAGGATATAAATATGTATTTATAAGTAAAACAATCAAATATGGAAATAATTAATCGTATTAAGGCACTGTACAAAAGGGCAGGTTCAGATGTAGGTATCATTAGATTTCCATCTTTAACTTTGATTCCCTAACTGCACAAAAATCCGATAAAGTTCCAACCGGTTATAATAGGTTTTAAAACGTATTTAACAAGGGCAAACAAATCTTTATTGGAATATTTGAAAACTGCGCTGTGGAATCTTTACAAACGGGGTAGCTATTTTATTAAAAATAGTTATGAAGTGATAAAAAAGTTAAAGGAGATGCCTAATATAAAAATTTTCAAAATTTTCGATTTTGTTGATCTATTCAATATTATTAATATCAAGGATTTATACCGAATTATTATGGATAATTACCATAGTTGTGATTTGCAGTCATTTATACCATTGGGAAAATTTAAATTTTTTGTGAGCTCGTATTGTTCGAGAACGTTTTATTTAACGGCATAAGCTATTACAAACAGATCAAAGGGATTCCTACTGTAAATTATTGTTCCTATTGTAAAGTATTGTTCCAATTATACTTATTGTTCCTATTATAATCTATTATTCTTATTGTAAAAGGATTCCTATTGTGAGTCCTATGTATTGTAATTTTGGAAAATGAATTTTTAAGTAAATACTGACTTAAGTGGTTATTCCCAAAGCAAATTTATGGCAAATATGTTGACTCATTCCAACATCTGTTTTTATTCCGGACTGCAGTATTTATTCGTTAAACACAATTATGATGCGTTTACAAATACAGACATAAGTAATTGTTTAATAAAACATCGGCCATAATGCAGCATTTAATTGTGCATTCTAATTCCAAACTGTTATTATTATTTAATGTTTTCTTAGGACTACTTTAAGTAAATATTTTGTAAAAAAGTATGAAAAACGTCGAAATGATGTTTCAACTGATTTTTCTGAAAATTGTTTAAAAATAAAATTAAAAGTTAATGCACCTTTTTTTTTTGTAAATTATTAGCTAATTTAAAATGTATATAAATATAAACATATAAAACTCAAACGTATAAAACTGAAACTTAGACATCGTTTATAGTTCATCCGGATATATTTCAATCAGATCGGGGACAATGTCTAATTCATTTGAAGTCAGAAGCATGGAATAGAATTGATCCATTTGGCGAGATTTTTGTTCATTTATCAACATTTAAAAAGCCGTCAAGTTGGCGACATTCTGCCAAATTCGTCGCAGAAATCTCGCCAAGCGTTATGGACGCAGAAATAAGTTATTCTTATAACAGATAAATGACTATTGGCGTTCAAATACAAAAGTATTACTCAAAATATCTTTCCTCATGAATGGAACGAGCTAGATCCACGAGAATGATGTCACCCAATTTATCGCATGATATTACATATGATAAGTGAACATGTTTCTCAACAGTTAATATTTTTTTTAATTTATGGGATTTTATTGATACATTTATTTGAAAAATGTTTAATATCTCGAGAACAGTTCATGCTAGCGTTCTAAAGTTAATGTCAATTGTTTTCTAAAGAAAAATTACATACGAAATGTCTATTTGCGTAACTTTATTAAGAGTTTTGATATTTTGATGATTTTTTCAAAATTTCACTGGAAAATTTAGGGGAGTTGGGAGCATTCGATTGTGTTTAAAAACAATAGACTTCCAGTATTCACGGATTGTAATTTTTGTACCGAATTTCCTTCCAATCGCTCCATTCGTTCGTGAGATATCGTCTCCACAGACTCACTGACACACACACATCACCTCAAAAATGTTCGATTCGTGACCAGGGATGCTTGAAACGTGCTCTCCCGTCGAAAACTTGAATTCGAAATTTCGACCCCGTCACAATACTTTCCTTATACATTATTGTATATAATTAAAGTGAAAAACAAATTGTACCCTCTTCCACGCAGACTAATCAAACTACCACAAGTCTCGTTTTAACTGCATCAGCAGTTTCAGAGGTAGCTAAGAACCGCTGATTTAACAGCAGCATACATTCTGGCAGACCACCGTAAGTAAACTATGGTATATTTCAATATTCGGAGATTTCGTTTAGTACATTCCCAGTGAGAACATGTAAAATTTGCACATACAAAACAAGTATAATCAGTACAATTTTCCCGTCAACTATACTTCATGAGCGTCATGCTACGGCGCGGGAGTAGGGTATTTTTACTTTCCTTATATACATAATGTATTACTTTCCTTATATACATAATGTATAAGGAAAGTATTGTGACGGGATCGAAAATTCGAATTCGAGTTTTCGACGGGAGAGCACGTTTCAAGCATCCCTGATCACGAATCAAACATTTTTGAAGTGATGTCTGTGTGTGTATGTGTGTGTGTGTGTGTGTGTGTGTCAGTGAGCCTGTGGAGACGATAACTGACGAACGAATGGACCGATTCGAACCAAATTTGGTACAAAATTCACAATCCGTAAACACTGGAAGCCTATTGTTTTTATACGTGATCGAATGTTCAAAACCCCCCTAAATTTTCGAATGAAATTTTGAAAAAATCGCTAAAAAATCAAAACCGCTAATAAAGTTACGCAAATAGACATTTCTTATGTAATTTTTCATTAGAAAACGATTGGCATAAATTTTAGAACGCTAAAATGAACCGTTCTCGAGATATTGTACATTTTTAAAAAAAATTATGAAAAAGTCACATAAAAAAAAAATTCCTATTGAGAAACATGTTCACTTTTCATATGTAATACCATGCGATAAATTGAGTGACATCATTCTCGTGGATCTAGCTCGTTCCATTGATGAAAAAATATACTTTGAATAATACTTTTGTATTAGAACGCCTATAGTCATTTATCTGCTGTAAGAATAACTTTTTTCTTAGTGCATAACTCTTGGCGAGATTTTGGCGACGAATTTGGCGGAATGTCGCCAACTTGGCGACTTTTTTGAAATGTTGCCAAATTAATGAAAATCTCGCCAAATGGATAAAAATGATGCTAAATCAATGAAAATGACGACTAATTGTCGAAAATTCAATATCTTGGAAAGAATATTAGTATCTACTATAAGAAAATCCTATTACTTTCCTTATATACATAATGTATAAGGAAAGTATTGTGACGGGGTCGAAAATTCGAAATCGAGTTTTCGACGGGAGAGCACGTTTCAAGCATCCCTGATCACGAATCAAACATTTTTGAAGTGATGTCTGTGTGTGTGTGTGTGTGAAAGTATGTGTGTGTGTGAGAGAGTCTGTGAAGACGATAACTGACAAACAAATGGACCGATTCGATCCAAATTTGGTACAAAAATCACAATCCGTAAACACTGGAAGCCTATTGTTTTTATACACAATCGAATGTTAAGAACACCCCTAAATTTTCAAATGAAATTTGGAAAAAATAGTCAAAAAATCAAAACCACTAATAAAGTTACGCATATAGACATTTCTTATGTAGTTTTTCATTAGAAAACGATTGACATAAATTTTAGAACGCTAACATGAACCGTTCTCGAGATATTGCACATTTTTCAAAAAAATGATCAGAAAGTCATATAAAATAAAAATAAAATATTTCCTCTTGAGAGACATGTTCACTTTTCAGTAATACCATGCGATATATTGGATGACATCATTCTCGTGGATCTAGCTCGTTCCATTCATAAAAAAAGATACTTTGAGTCATACTTTTGTATTTGAACGCCAATATTCATTTATCTGCTGTAAGAATAACTTATTTCTTTGTCCATTATGCTTAGCGAGATTTTGGCGACGAATTTTGGCGGAATGTCGCCAACTTGGCGACTTTTTGAAATGTTGACAAATTAACGAAAATCTCGCCAAATGGATAAAAATGACGCTAAATCAATGAAATGACGACTAATTGTCGAAAATTCAATATCTTGGAAAGAATATTAGTATCTACTATAAGAAAAACCTATTTATTTTACTGTAAAAGTGGTAAATTCATTACGTTATATAAGGAAAGTCATGTGTTGCCCACATCAGATTTTTATTTATGTTATCTAACATAATTCAAAACGTTTTACTTTTAAAAAATTGTTCTGCCGCCCCTATTCTTTTGAAGATACTCATTTCTGGCTACAGCACTGACAGCACAGAAACATTTGTATTTTTATGCATATAATTTGCATTAAGACTCTTGTTCTCAAAACTCTAGTTTCTATTCTTTCTAAATCTTAAGAGAGATATTTAATAAAATACAACATACCTGAAATATTTTTACTCTTGTGAATGGCTAATTTCACTATTAGTTGTCCCCGTGACAACATACTATTCTAAAATTGAGACACAAAACGACGAACGGCTAGGCTCTGCAACGCATTTGCCCCCAAATACCACGTGATAAATACGTCAGGCGCGAATTTCAGTGACAGCAAATTAATGACGAGAGTTTTTTGTTTGCTTTATGCGGAAATTTACAGTTTAATTTGTCTATGCACGATTTTGATATTGAAAACACACACACACACACACACACACACACACACACACACACACACACACACACACACACACACACACACACACATACACACACACACACACACACACACATATATATATATATATATATATATATATATAAAAGTAAATACATCATCAAATTGAAAAAGGGGGGGAGGTACAAAGGAAAGGGGGAAAAGAAAGGAGAGTGTTTACAGGAACGACAGAAAAAGGCCGGGGGGGATAGTGACCCCCCGTTCCCGGTTAAAGCACTTTTACTCTAGAAACACTCCCGGTGCCTCTGTCTTCCTGAAGCACTCCTCCGTCCGATGAAATCTATGAAACATCCCGAAGTATATAGACCATGAAGCAAAAAAAGGGGGCTTAAGATTGGAATAAACCTAACCTAATTACTCAACAGAATACTTGAAGTCCACAAGCCATGCCGCACAACCTTATCTCACCGACCTGCTTTCATCAAATGAAATTGTTTGTCTTTCTGTCAAATATCAAGTCTACATAGTGCCTTAGATAACAATGTGGGTAATTGCTTTTTACACACACACACACACACACACACACACACACACACACACACATACACACACACACACACACATATATATATATATATATATATATATATATATTCTATTTAAATTTTAATTTATTATTAATAATTTTTATTACTTTTTTCTATTATATTATTTATTTATTTATTTTCTATTTAAAATCTTTTCAAGGCTATCAAACTACTAATATTACGAGTAACTTCTGCTTTTATTGGATGAGAGGGTGTCAAAAATATTGTACTATCAAGAACATAGTGTGGTAATTGTAGGAGAGAGTCGACCTTGATTCAAAGAAGTAGGATTAAAGGCTGCTAAAACACTTTTTCCTAGGGTGGTCAAACTAAAATATGAGACGTAAAAATTGACAAGCTTAATGTTTACATTTGTGACCTTAAACGTCCAGGGAAGGGTAAATGACTCCCTTACACTCCCCTATGGGCGCCCATGGCAAAGCGCAAATAGAATTTTTCTAAGGGTGCAAATTACATGATGATACTTACAATATTGACTAGCTTGAAATCTACATTTGTTATCTTGAAGGTCCCAGGGAAGAGCAAGTGCACCCCTTGCCCTCTCCTATGGGTGGCCATAGAGCTTTTTCCATGGTGACAAACTGAAGGTTGAGACGTTCAATATCGATTAGCTGACATGTCTAAACGTCTATGGGAGGGCAAGTGTCCTCCATGCCCACCACTATGGGTGCCCATGTAACATTTACCAGGAGGGCAAACTGAAAGATAAGGAGTTCAATATTTACTGGATTGAAGACTACATTTGTAATCTTAAACGTCCATGGGAGGATAAGTTTCCCTTGTTTTCTATTATGGGAGCTCATGACAAGAATGCCCAAAAAACTAATTCCAGGTGCGATAAACTTAAGGATGAGACGTTCCATATTGACTTGCTTGTAATCTACATTTATAACCTTAAATGTACACGGTATGGTAAGTTCTACCAAGACTTTCCTTATGGGCGCCCATGGCAAGGATACTCGTAGAAATAATTTCATCGGCGACAAACTCAAGGATGAGGCGTTCATTATCTACTAGATTGAGACTTACATGTCTAACCTTGAACGTCTATGGGACGGCAAGTCTCATCCTTTCCCTCCACTATGGACGCCCATGTACCATTTTCCAGGAGGGAACTCAAGGATGAAGATTATCAATATCGACTAGCTTGTAACCTACATTTGTAGCCTTAAATATCCAGTTCAGCTTAAGTGATCCCTTGCAGTCCTCTACGGGCTCCCATTGCATGAGCTCCCTTCTTAATACTATTGCCTTCAGGACAGAACCTAACGGAACCGAAGCTTCAATTTCCTCAGGGGTAGTAAACAATCTTTCCAGACTCTCCAAAAGTTTCCGTGACACAAGAGGCTGAAACATTGCAAACTTGCCATGGGGAGGACGCGACAGCCCATGGGAGCTCATGGGAGCTCATGGCAAGAACGCCCATAGAGCTAATTCCAGGGGCGACAAACTCAAGGATGAGGCGTTCCATATTGACTTGCTTGTAATCTACATTTATAACTTTAAATGTGCACGGTATGGTAAGTTCCACCAAGCGTTTCTTTATGTGCTCCCATGGCAAGGGCACCAGTAGAATTAATTTCATCGGCGATAAACTCAAGGATGAGCCGTTCAATATCGGCTAGATTGAAACTTACATGTCTAACCTTGAACGTCTATGGGACGGCAAGTGTCGTCCTTCCTCTCCACTATGGGCGCCCATGTAACATTTTTCAGAAGGGAACTCAATAATGAAGCGTTCAATATCGCTAGCTTGTAACCTATATTTGTAACCCTGAATATCCAGTTCAGCTTAAGTGATCCCTTGCAATCCTCTACTGGCTCCCATTGCATGGGCTCACTGCTTATATACTATTGCCCTCAGGACAGAACCTAACGGGGTCAAAGTTTCGATTTCTTCAGGGTAGTAAACAGTCTTTCGAGACCCTCCAAAAGTCTCTGTGACATAAAAGGCTGAAACATTGTATACTTGCTTTGGGGTGGGGCACGACACCTCAGTGGTTAGCTCGCGGGAATTTATTGCACTCCATAAGCCCGGGATCGATTCCTGCCACTGCCAAAACTGCCGCCTTGTTCACGTGGAGTACGATCATGTTAAACATGCGCGTCTGTAATTCCTTCTGAGGTTGGTTGTAGGGGAAGGAGGGTACCGTCCTTGTGGATGCCTCCTCCACTGGGTTCCGGTCCACATTGGGTGGCACTTCCCGGTCGTCCAAACAGATACATTACACCTTTCTGGTAGATCGGACGGTTTGGGTCTCAACCACAACACTTGCCATGGGCGCCCATAGGGATGCTGAACGTCACGAATATCGAACTAATGAATACTTGCTGTGAATCTCGTTCGTGAGATTGTCCCCGCTGGAAAAAGTTCTATTGACGTCCTTGCCATGGGCGCCCATAGGGGAGCGTAAGGCAGCACTTGCCTTCTCGTGAACATCAAGGTCCCAAATGTAGCTGTCAAGCTAGTAGATATTGTGCGTCTCACCCATGTGTACGCTCTTGGAAGAAACTCTATGGACGTCCTTGCCATGGGAGCCCATAAACATTTTGAAAGCCACAAACGTAAGCATCAAGATAATCGATATTGTACGTCTCGTCCTTGAGTTCGCCCGCTTTAATAAGTTCTATGGCCACCTTTGCTATGGGCGCCCATAGCAAGAGCACCAATATAACTTTTACAGGCGGAAAACTGAAGGGTGAGACATTCAACATCGGCTAGCTTGATATCTACATATGTGAACTTGAACGTCGATGGTATAGCAAGTTCCCCCCCCCCCCCCTCAAGATCCCCTTATAGGCGTCCATGGCGATAGTGTTTATAGAACTTACTCCAGCGGAGGCACATTCAAGAGCGACAATATCGACTAGCTTAACATCCTGTGGGCAACACCTTTTCATCAGCATCCCATATGGACACCCATGGCAAAGGCGTCAATAGACAATTTTCCAAGGGGGGTATACTGAAAGATAAGTAGTACAATATCTACTGACTTGATACCAACATTTGTGACCTTGAATGATCACAGTAGGGCAAGTGGCCCCTTGCCCTCCCCTGCGTGCACCCATGTTGAGGGCTCCAATAGAACTTTTACCAGCGGTATAAACACATGGATGTGACTTACAGTATTAATTAGATTGATATCTATATTCGAGTATTCTTAATATTATTGTATTAATATTAATAAATGATATTGTCCCCTATGGGCGCTTATGGTATGTGTGCAATGTTTCGGAATTTTATGTCACGCAGACTTTTGGGGGTCTTGAAATGCCTATTTACCACCCCAGGGGAAATCGAAACTTCGGCACCTTTAAGTTCTGTTCTGAGGTACAGCAAAGAGTCCTTGCAATGGGCACCCACGGGGGAGGCTAAGGAGAAACTTATACGCTCTCCTGGACATTCAAGGTCTCTAATGCAGGTATAAAGGTAGTCGATATTGTACGTATCATCCTTGAGTTTGCCCTCCTGGAAAATGTTACATGGCCGCCCATAGTGGAGGGGAAGAAGTATATATGCCCTCCCATAGGCGTTCAAGATTAGACATGTTAGCTACTCTATATTGATTGCCTCAACCTTCAGTTTATCCACCATGAAAAAATTTCTATGGGCGCCCATAGGAAAGGGCAAGGGGTGTACTTGCTCTCGCCAGGAACATTCAAGATCATAAATGTAGATTTCAAGTTAATCAATATTTTAGGTATCATCATATAGTTTGCACCCCTAGAAAAATTATTTCTATTTGCGCTTTGCCATGGGCGCCCATAGGGGAGTCAACAACATAATAAAGTTCATTTGAAACTTTTACAATAAAAGCAGGAGTAACGCCTAATACTAGTAGTTTGATAGCCTTGAAACGATTATAAATAGTAAAAAAAGATAGAAAATAAATAATATAATAGAGAAAAATAATAAAAATATTAATAATAAAATAAAATTTAAATAGAATATATATACATTATACACACACACACACACACACACACACACACACACACACACACATATATATATATATATATAAATATATAAATATATATATATATATATATATATATATATATATATATATATATATATATATATATATATATATATATATGTATATACATGTGTGTGTGTGTGTTTTCAATATCAAAATCGAACGAATAGACGAATTGAACTGTAAATTTCCATATGCAGAAACCAAAGAACTTTTATCATTCATCTGCGGCCACACATCTATATGACGTCACACAAAAAGACAAAAAGAAAATCGCTATCAAGTGGTATTTGGGCGGGATTGTAGGACTTTTCCGCAGGCTATCATTCACTTGAGCAATGTTTTCTGGTGTTTGAACTCTTTTCGGATAGTTACGGTATTTATTCAAAACAGAATCCATTTCGCGCCATTTTGCCACTAAGTTTTGCATTGCAGATCTTACTGGAGATTTTGCCAACACACTTCCATTCTTGAACTCTTGTTCAAATAGTTCAGCACAAGTTTTCCACGAATTTTGCTTCGCATAACACTCAAAAAGGAACATGCGCTGTTTTATCGATAGAACCATTTTTAGTACAGTAGACTTCAAATGATCACTAAACTTGTCTGCACCCTCTCCTCTCTCTCAAACAATTGGTTGCTGTCACGTGTCTGCGCATGTTCCTCTCACTCCCAATTGTCTCCCGATTTCCAATGACTTCCTTGCTGTTTAGATTACGTTTTCACGAAATTCCGGAAAAACTTTTCCGGGCCAGTTTTATTTTGGTCACCCTGTATGTGTGCATATATATATATATATATATATATATATATATATATATATATATGACTCAATCAAATATTTAATCATCATAATATAGTTAAAAAGTCCTTTAATTCTCCTAATGAAGACCATAATATTTATAATTCCTTCAACAATCATAAAAGTAAATCAAAAAGAACTAAAAGAGCAAGTAAATATAATAAAAAATTGCCATCATTATTTGAACTAAAAAATGCCATCCTTCAGCAACATGCAAATTTTAAAATTTCTTTTGATTGGAAACAATGTAAAAACTGGATTTTCGCAATTAAAAAACAGCAATTAAATATGGTATATAACCTTTTTCTAAGTACTGCATTTGATAACGTTCATTTTAAACATTTATTCTATGATTTGCTCATTACCAGAAGTAAAAATCTTAATGGTTATTTATATGTCACAGACGTAAACTTTAATGACGAATCAAAACAAAATACTAAAATAAACGAATATTGTACCTTGAATTTTACTAATTCTGCCTTAAATAATCTGAAGATAAATAATTTTTTAAAATCGGTTTCCAATTACTTTCCAGTCAAACATGTAAATCCTAAAATTGCTTATAAATATGATAAACCGCTAGGACGTTATATTTTCAACTATAATCAAATTGCCAAATCAGTAGATATTAATCAAAACTATGAATTGGATAAAGAGTCATATTGCCACTGTCATTTAGAAAAATACAAAGACTTCGTAGATAAACACCATGGGCATGTTATAACGGGAAATCTAAATATTATTAATTATGATGCACTAAGATCACTGATGTTACTGGGTACTAAGTACCGTCTACCTACTAAATTTAAACATAAATTAATTTGTAAAGGTTTATTTCTTGACTTAAATAAATTTATCTATAAAATCAGTTATAAATATCAAATCCCTGTAGAAGCCTTTAAACCCTGGAGAGTCTTAATAGAGCAATACTTAAATCATTATATATATAATCAGAAAATTAATAATTCATATAAACTTAATTCAATTAAAAATGATATTAAAGAAATACAAAATGATTTTGTCATTACATATGTCGATAAAGCATGTGGAAACTACTCAATTATATGTAAATATTATTATAAAAATACCCTTCAGTCACACTTACTTAATAATCAAATCCATAATTTACATAAAACTAACCTTAAAATCTTATACAATAGAATATCAGCCAAATATAAGCAAATCCATCTAAAAAATAGTTGTAATAACATTCCATATATTGTTTTAGTACCCAAGTTTCATAAATCCCCTGTTGCTTTTCGAACCATTACCAGTGGGCATAATTCTTACATTACTAATGCTGGAAAATTATTATTAAAGATATTACATGAAATATCCTTGTCAGATGAAATCTCAAATAATTGTCATATTGTAAAAAACAGTTTTGAATTAGTTAAGAAATTGAAAACTCTTACAAATATTCGTAGTATTTATACCTTAGATTTCAAAGATTTGTTTAATAATATTAATATAGATGATCTGTATAAAGTTATTTTAGGAATTTTTGAAAAATATAATATCAACCTAAAATATTCAAATTTTCTATTTAAAAAATTACTTAACTTCACTCTTTATGAGAATTATATTCAACATGGTGGTACTTTTTTTAAACAACAGGTTGGAATCCCACAAGGGGGGTGTGCCTCATCATTGTTAGCTAATCTGTATTTATTCTTCTATGAAAAAAACATTAATCCAAGCTTGCATAATATGCACATGTTTAGATATTTAGATGACATTTTATGTGTATTCCCAAATAATAATATCCCTATAGTATTAAACTTTTATCCAAAAAATTTACAATTAAATGCAAGTAATAATGACACAAATGTTGCAAACTTTTTAGATTTAAATTTAAATTTACAAAATTGTAATATGGTTATAAACTTGTATGATAAAAGACAGTATTTTAAATTTAATACATCAAAAATTCAACATTTTGACTCTTGTTTGCATATATCTGTATTTAGAAATATTATAATAAACCAGGCTCTTAGAATCAATAAAATTTGTGATGAATATTATAAAGTAGCGCACTTTATGGAATTATTGAGTACAGCGACTAATAATGCATATCCCCCCAAGTTTGTTATTAAAATTATCAACTCAGTGTATCAAATTTCACTCGATAACATCCTAGAAAACGTTCCCAATTATAGTGACTAACATACAGTAGGGGGAAAAAAAATATATATATATATATATATATATATATGTATATATATATATATATATATATATTATATATAATTATTAATTATATAAATAAAAATGAAAAATAATAAACTGAGTCAAAAACATTAGAAAAATCAAAAAATCGGAAAATAAGATGCATTAACATTAATGTTTTGAATTTTATTTTCGCAAAAAAATGTAACTTTTGTCAGTATTGAAACTACGTTTTGAGCGCCCTTATAATGGTGTGTAGTGGCATTCTCGATTATCCATTTTTCATATGAATTACTTGTTTAGTAGGAATTTTCATCTTTGATTCATATTCATATTCATGTTTGCATATTTGGGAAGTTGTATTCTGAATTGCTTGTCCAGTCTCCAGCTTAGACTCACTGGACGGGTTTGGGAGTAACTCCGTGAACGTTCGTACTGCCTCCCTGGTAGAATTTCGACTTGTTCATTCCGGTGCTTCTAGATTAAGCTGTTGAGGTTGATCGTGTATACACGTGGTAGAAGAATGGTTCATGCCGCATGGTAATACAATTTTCTTAATGTATCCTTTTTTCATTTTTTGTTGCCTGCAGTCTGAGTTTAAGTATTTATAGTAATGTACTATTGCTTAATCTGAAACAGGCATTTGTTTGGGTTAATTGGAATTAAATACTCAGACCTGACGATGAATTTAATTCTAATTAATCATCGAATTTGGGATGGTGCTGTTCTTTTCTCTTATCGGCATTATGGCCGTGAATTTGCTTCTATGGTGATGTTAATATTACTTGAATTGTATTTTTTTATTTTTACATAATTCTTATTATTACATTTCAAATATATATATATATATATATATATATATATATATATATATATATAGAGTATAGAGTATATATATATATATATACTCTATACTCTATATAGAGATGCATATATATAGAGTATATATATATATATATATATATATACTCTAAGACAAAAAAATCGACGCACCCCGCAGAATAATCCGATAGTAATGAAACTTTACATGCAAACACCTTTCGACCGAATATGCAAATGATCAAAAATTCGCATCCAATGAATGAATGAATACTCGTAACTACAGCGCATTGGAACTGAGCACCGCGGTGGTGTATATAAGGAGCAAGCCTTGCTTTCAGGAACAAAACGTGCAGTGGATTTCGATTGCGTTTACGTACCTTGATTGTAACAATGCCTCGCCGGTGAATTCGCCGCTTACGAACATATGAAGGAGTTTGAAAGTGGGATGCGCGGTGGGACTGCATGAAGCTGGATGGGCACACCAACGAATCGCTCGGCATTTGGGTAGGAGCGATACAGCAGTTAGACGATGTTGGCAGGAATAGGTCCGGAATGGCAGATTTCAGCGGCAACTTGGCAGCGGAAAGCCTAGAGCCAAGACAGAACGAGAAGATAGAGCGATTGTCAGAGCAGCTATGACAACACGAGATTCCGTGTTATCGACCATCCAACGTGTGACAAACACATAAGTGACCATTTGAACCTTTAATAGAAGACTGCGGGAGCGGAGGCTATACTCACGGCGCACATTAAGCCGCCTACTATTGTCCAGTATGAACCGGCAACAACGATTGCAATGGTGCCTTGCCCGATCAAAGTGGAATTGTTCGGATTGGGAAAGTGTTGTTTTCAGTGATGAGTCCTGTTTCGAACTAAGTCCCGACGACCAGCGCAGACGTGTCTGGAAGCAGCCTGGACATCGTCAGGATTTTGCTCTTACTGTCACACGCCACACTGCTTGACAATAGTAGGGAGTTATGGTCTGGGGTGCTATTTCGTTTGATAGCAGGACCCCTTTAAAAGTCCTCCGTGACTATGAGAGGGTAAAGGTGATAACTCCGGGCAAAGGGGTTTTGTGTCCTGCGAAATTTGAAAAAGAATTGAAATTTGAGAAAGAACGCTTAAGAAAGCTACTGAGGAAATAAAATAATCTATCTCTCCAAAAACAAATGAATTTGTTTATTGTTAATATTCATTTTAAAGCATATGACATGCACATCTTATGTCATTGCCAAACATTTTAATTCAATTTAAAATATATTATCCCAGTTTTAAACGAAAATACCTATTATTATTATGGGTATTTTATAATTCAATAAATTTTGGTATCAATATTTTATACATGCTCATTTTTGTATAGTCAGATTGATATAAAAGTCTTATTAAAATAATAACTTTTATCCTTCGGATGTCAGTATTAAAAACGTCCAAGCAAAGTCAGTCTGGTTCGCAAAACTCCCTGGTGATGAAGATCCTTGATGGACTATAAGGGGTCTCTGTCATAGTGATCAATGACGTCGAGAGTAAAGTTTGTTTTCCAAATTCGAATACTTTTAATATTTTAACTGTCCAACTAAATACTCTTTTCATTTACTGTTTATTTGCTTTCAGTCTAAATTGTTAAAAATTATCTAAAGATCTCACTATTATTAACCAATTAAAAGAATCGTCAAAAACAGACAGGCGATTAACAGATAGAATTCCTTATTCAAGAAGCACTATAATATAGAACTTTCTTATTATCTATTTTATACTGTAAAAATTCTGGAAACTACTATTGATACTCCCAAAATCACATTTAGTCTTTACTACTCCCAAAATCACATTCAGTCTTTACTACTCCCAAAATCACATTCAGTATCTGGCATTAAGTGGTTTTATAATGTGGCTTTATTATGTGGCCTTTATTATGCTTTTTTTCTATACTGGGAACCCATTTGCTGTGCCAAAAATTATATTTAGGTGGCAGTGAAAGTGCCCCCAAATTACCGTATCATCTTATTCAAATATTTAAGTAGTTGGATATAATTTTCATTTCCCCCCCATAGCAATATAAAATTTGAAAACTAAATTATTTCATTTTAGTAGCTTGGTAAAAGGAAAAAGTTATGGGCCTTGGGAAAAACAGCCAGAAATCGTCCAGTTTTTGTTAAATATTTATATCTTGTTAAAATTCATTTCACCATTAGTCCTTTGTATAAAACAGCGTTTCAAAGATAACACTGCCGTCGAAAAGTTAAGAAAGGAAATTAAATAATTGCAGTGCGCAATTGTGGTTACGTACAAAATTTCAAACTTTATTTCTTGAAACACGTATGAGGTAAAAATAATATACAAGCTAAAATGTACAAAATATTATATGTTGTTTTTCATGGCAGGATTGGAAGGAATGATGCTAACGTTTGTTCAGAGCTGTCTTCTGTTACTTCAGCATCGGTGAAGGTGACCTTTGCTTTCAATCCTCTGCCTGTCATATATTTTTCGTTCGTGTCAATGATGATGATGAAATCTCTCTCAGCCGAGGTCGCTACTGTTCCAGATGGAATGTCCTCTCCGCAGAACCTATGTGGAGTATATTACCATTTCAAAATTAGATAATAGAAATTAAGTTATACAATTCATTTTAACATCTTTAGATGTTAGTTTAATTACCTATACATTCTCTACTATTACTTTCAGATACAATTAGGTCACTTAGGACTGAACTATTTTCAGTCACCAAACAAACAGGTAGAAAATCTCTCAGTACAGATTCGTTTTACCTTTCTACCTATTATTATGTTTTAATTCCTTACGAATGAAGGAAGTTATGTTTTACCCTAAATGAAGGGTTATGTATATCATGTAAAAGCTTTAATAAAGTGGTGAGGGACCTTTCAGAGGATGACTCTCATCAGATGGTGGTCCGTGGTTGCCCGGGCTTGCTTTTGGTGTCTCGTGTGCCTCCTGCCCGCGCGGTCGTGTGCCTCGCGCGGAAGGACCACGGCCTGGTGTCCTGGGAACGCTATCGCAGCGACTTTGATTCTTTCCCGTATACCTTCGGGTGGGTCGGTGTCTTTGTTAGAGTTACCTTTCTACCTATTTATTAGTTATTTTGTTCTTTTCATAACCCAGTGGGTTATGGTTGGATGCATTTTGTAATAGAAAGTTACTTTTATCTAAAAGTTGAAAATAGATTGTTGTTTGTAATGTTTGAAATTTTAAGTTGTTGCTCTGTTCTATGGATTTTTGCATATTTAATGTTGAAATTGCAATATTGTTTTTGAAGATTCCAAGTAGGAAGGATCAAAGCGGAGTTTGAGAAGAAACCCTAAATGAAGGGTTATGTATTGTAATGTAAGTTTTTGTGAATAAAGAGTTGAGCAGTCAGAGGATGACCCTCATCAGATGGTGGTGCGTGTTTGACCCGGTTTGTTTATTGTCGTCTTGGTGCCCACGGTCCACTCGGGTTGCCGGAAGGTTTCGAGCGGCGGCTGGAGTGGATTGGTACGGGATGTCGCGGTCATTTGGCCCCTCACCAGGTGTCCCGGGAGCGCTGTCTCAGCGGCTTTGATTCTTTCCCGTTTACCTTCGGGTGGATCGGTGTTCTTCTTAGAGTTACATTTCTGCCTATCACGTTGTCATAGACTATTTTAGGGTTATAAAAACACCACGAACGGCATTGAAGCTGTATCTATATGGTATCATCAACATTCACCAAGCCAAATAAATGTGTTAACTGCATTTAAAAAGTCCAGAAACGTATCCCAATGTAATGTTTTAAACACCATGTTCAACACGAAAGTGTTCTGCGATATAATTGCAAGTAGCAGAAAGTCAAGCGTTGAACATCTGAGATTGTTTTTAGAAATAATTTTAAAACGTAGCCTGTAAATCTTCAAATTTACTTTCCTTAAATATTTTTACTAGAAATTTGAAAGGGACTCCAAGTTCTTAATCTGATGTTTCTCTTAATCTTGCTTTTCTCGCAATTAAAATTTTGTAGTCGTTTGGGACCAAAACAACAGCTGGAGAAGACATTTCTAGTAGTTTCATACTAAGTGTAAGCTACATCTGTCCTCGAAGTCGAATGAATGAACGTCGCGGTCATGAGAAAGAATTTCATCTATTTCTTCATAGTGGGAACATTAAAACTATATATGTGCAAAAACCGGAAAGTCAATGCAAACTGAATAAGATTATAGGGTATTTGAAGAGGTTTAAATGTTTATTGTTTGAAATAAGAAGGTTCATGAGTACTCACATATCACCGTCGTATAGGGTGCGTGTCCTGATCTCGACCCTCTCGTAACGGCACTTCATGTTGAAAATGGTGAGGTTGGATTCGGCTCGAGGGTGGAAGCTGAAATCTTCGAATTCCACTCTTGCGTGCTTTCCTTCCGGAGCCTGTAACAAAAGTATTTTGATACTAAAGAAATATTTGTCCTGACACAAGTCGGTACAAGTAAGCAAAAATTTTCTCTTAGCCCGTCATTACCCTGTGATACAGTACGCATGGATCAGGCTAGATCCGACCCACAACGCAGCAAAGAAAATTGTCCCACTACCCGACCGCAACAGCAAAAAACTGATGTGGGAACCACATGACTCTCCTTATATAATGCAACGAATTTACTCCTTTAACGGTGAAAAAGTGGTGAAAATATCCACTGTACAGTATTTGCAACGTTAAATTGTACATTTGGCGGGGTAAATTGTACATCCGGATGCAAACATATAAAACGATTTCGTACCAAATTAACTTATATTTTACGTAACTCTAAATTAACAATTATCAAAATTGATAGTATCCTCAATAAGCAATATAGTCGTATATTTAAATATTTTAATAATAAATTCATCAATTAGGCGTCATTTTCATTAACTTGGCGTCATTTTTCCAATTTTGACGATATTTTCGTCAATGTGGGGCTAAATATCGCCAAGTTGGCAATATGTAGAAAAACATTTCTAATATAATGAAAGATATGCCCATCATATGACGGAATTGAAAATTTGCAAAATATTGCATTCTATTTGGCGTCATTTTTATCAATTTGGCGAAATTTTTTTCAATTTGATAACATTTTTATCATTTTGTCAATAGTTTCGTCAACTTGGTGACATTTAAAATGTCGCCATGTTGACGATATGCCGCTAAAATTCGTCGCCAGAATTTTGCCAAGCATTACAGACGGAGCCTTATGCAAGAGTCCGTCTATAACTCTTTCTTTCCAAAATATTGAATTTTAATAAATTAGTTGCCATTTTCATTGATTTAGCGTCATTCTTATCAATTCGGCGATATTTTGATCAATTTAGCAATATTTTCATCAATTTGACGACATTTAAAAACTCGCCAAGTTGGCGATATTTCGCCAAATTCGTCGCTAAAATTTCATCAAGCGTAATTTTCGTCGGTTGGATAAATAAGTTATTCTTATAGCAGATAAACGACTAATGGCGTACAAATGCAAAACTGTTACCAAAGTACTATCTTCTCCTATATTAGATTCTTGTTCTTTCCAGGATATTGGATTTTCATCAATTTGTCTTCATTTTATCGATTTAGCATCAATTTTATCAATTTTGTGACATTTATATCAATTTGGCAGTATTTTCATCAATTAGGCAACATTGATAAAACTCGCCAAGTTGGCGATATTCCGCATAATTCGCCGCCAAAATTTCGCCAAGTATTGTTTATGGAGAAATAGGTTAGTCTTATGGTAGATAAGCGATTAATGGAGTCAAATTATAAAGCTATTACACAAATTGTCTTCTCTCGTGAATGGAACAAACTAGACCTATGAGAATGATGATAATAAATTTATCGCATAATATTACATATGAAAAGTGGACAGATTTCACAATAGTTAATATTTTTTTTAATTTTATGTGCTTTTTTAATAAATTTATTTGAAAAATGTGCAATATCTCGAGAACGGTTCATGCTAGCGTTCTAAAATTTATGTCAGTCGTTTTCTAATAAAAAATTACATAAGAAATGATTATTTATGTAATTTTATTGAATGTTTGATTTTTTGATGATATTTTTTTAATTTCATTTCAAAATTTAGGAGGGTTCTAAACATTCGAATACGTGCAAAAACAATAGGCTTCCAGTATTCATTCATTGTGATTTTTGTACCAAATTTTGTTCGGATCACTTGATTTGTTCGTGAGATATCGTCTCCGAAGACTCACTGACACACACACACACATACTTTCACACACACACACACACACACACACACACACATACTTTCACACACACACACACACACATCACCTCAAAAACGTCTAAATCGTGTTCAGGGATGCTTGAAACGTGCTCTCCAGCCGAAAACTCGAATTCGAATTTTCAACCCCACCACAATACTTCCCTTATACATTATACTATGTACATAAGGAAAGAAAAAAAAATTTCAACCAGTAACCTGACCGATGCCCGAGATAGAAAAAGTTGTCAGCCCGCAATATGTGATCCTAAACCCGATCTGTGTCTTGCAATGGAATTGTATGTCAAAATGCTATTCATTTCAGATACAAATGATAAAGGTTCACTACGCAAACTAGATTATAGGCCTATAAGCCAAAACAAATACAACGAAAAAAAAAGCAGCAGAAACACATACCACAAAAAATAAAATATATTAAATTATATTTAAAAAAAAAAAAATCTTTGTGCGTAATAACAGTTCTCAGCTTGTAACAGGGGGGACCGTAAAAGCGATGCGCAACGCGACACCTGTTTTCGGAATCTGCGCATGACGTCATCATCGAGTCAAAATTTCTCGATTGCTTGCTGCTCTTCCCGCCGTTTCGTTGTTTATATTGACCTTGGATTTACATATTGTTTTGTATCGTTTGATTTCTTTTACACATTCAAGTGTAGCTATTTTACTTTTATTTAGTACTTAATAATTTCATCAACATCATGCCGAATTGTGCAGTTACTACATGTAAGAACACAAATCGCAACACAAAAGGCATGGGAATTATTTTTCATAGTTTCCCTAAAGATGAATGAATCTATGCGAAAAAAATGCCGAAGATTGGATAAAGTGAATTTTTCAAATGCATGTGTATGTTCCGAGCATTTTGTGGAGGAGGACTATGCTAGAGATTTAAGAGCTGAACTTTTACGATTAGCCCCGTCAAGAAGATTGAACCTCACTGCTGTTCCATCTCAGAAATTGAATATTTCTAGTCCAAGGCCAAGCACTCCAGCAAATAATAGCTGTGATTTTTTTAAGTAAAAATTCCGAAGAAAATTGTATTGTAAACACGAAATCGGAAAGAAGAACGAGATGTGTATCCAGAGAAGTGAGGAAACGAGCTCTTTCTACAATTACTAGCATATCACCAAAAAAAAAATCTGATGTGGGCAACACATGACTTTCCTTATATAATGTAATGAATTTACTACTTTTACAGTAAAAAAATAAGTTTTTCTTATAGTAGATACTAATATTCTTTCCAAGATATTGAATTTTCGACAATGAGTCGTCATTTTCATTGATTTAGCGTCATTTTTATCCATTTGGCGAGATTTTCGTTAATTTTGCAACATTTCAAAAAGTCGCCAAGTTGGCGACATTCCGCCAAATTCGTCGCTAAAATCTCGCCAAGCGTTATGGACGAAGAAATAAGTTATTCTTACAGCAGATAAATGACTATTGGCTTCAAATACAAAAGTATTACTCAAAGTATCTTTTTTCATGAATGGAACGAGCTAGATCCACGAGAATTATGTCACTCAATTTATCGCATGGTATTACATATGAAAAGTGAACATGTTTCTCAATAGGAAATTTTTTTTTTATTTTATATGACTTTTTGATTATTTTTTTTAAATGTGCAATATCTCGAAAACGGTTTACGTTAGCGTTCTAAAATTTATATCAATCGTTTTCTAATGAAAAATTACGTAAGAAATGTCTCTTTGCGTAACTTTATTTGTGGTTTTGATTTTTTGACGATTTTTCAAAATTTCATTTGAAAATTTAGAGGGGTTCTGAACATTCGATTGCGTATAAAAACAATAGGCTTCAAGTGTTTACGGATTGTGAATTTTGTACCAAATTTGGTTCGAATGGGTCTATTCGTTCGTCAGTTATCGTCTCCACAGACTCACTGACACACACACACACTTACTTTCACACACACACAGACATCACTTCAAAAATGTTTGATTCGTGATTAGGGATGCTTGAAACGTGCTCTCCCGTCGAAAACTCGAATTCGAATTTTCGACCTCGTCACAATACTTTCCTTATACTTTATGTATATAAGGAAAGTAAAAAGAAATACGGCCAAAAAACATTGACCGAATGTGAAGGGACAAGCGTAAATAGAGAAATTTGGTGGTGAATTTCAGAGCCTAAAATTAATAAAATATTTAGTATTGAAATTCTCATGTTTGATTTTTACTTTCCTTATTTATATACAATAATGTATAAGGAAAGTATTGTGACGGGGTCGAATATTCGAATTCGAGTTTTCGACGGGAGAGCATGTTTCAAGCATCCCTGATCACGAATCAAACATTTTTGAAGTGATGTCCGTGTGTGTGTGTGTGAAAGTATGTGTGTGTGTCAGTGAGTCTGTGGAGACGATAACTGACGAACGAATGGACCGATTCGAAAGAAATTTGGTACAAAAATCACAATCCGTAAACACCGTTGGAAGCCTATTGTTTTTATACGCAATCGAATGTTCAGAACCCCCCTAAATTTTCGAGTGAAATTTTGAAAAAGTCGCCAAAAAATCAAAACCTCTATTAAAGTTATTCAAATAGACATTGCTTATGCAATTTTTCATTACAAAGGGATTGACATAAATTTTAGAACACTAACATGAACCGTTCTCGAGATATTGCACATTTTTCAAAAAAATTATCAAAAAGTCATATAAAATTAAAAAAATATTAACTGTTGAGAAACATGTTCACTTTTCATATGCAATATCATGCGATAAATTGGGTGACATCATTCTCGTGGATCTAGCTCGTTCCGTTCTTGAGAAAAGATACTTTGAGTAATACTTTTGTATTTGAAAGCCAATAGTCATTTATCTGCTGTAAGAATAACTTATTTTTCCGTCCATAACGCTTGGCGAGATTTTGACGACGAAATTGACGGCATGTCGCCAACTTGGCGACTTTTTTTAAATGTTGCCAAATTAACGAAAATCTCGCCAAAAGGATAAAAATGACGCTAAATCAATGAAAATGACGACTTATCGTCGAAAATTCAATATCTTTTAAAGAATATAAGTATTTACTATTAGAAAAACCTATTTTTTTACTGTAAAAGTAGTAAACTCATTGCATTATATAAGGAAAATCATGTGTTGCCCTCATCAGATTTTTCTTTAATTGAAGGAAAAGAACAACACTGAAACAATGTAGTAGGCCAATTAATTTTGAGGTTTGGAAGCAATTTTGTTATGTTTTGAGAAATATTGAAAACTGATTGTTATTTCAAAAAATCATTTTTTGGGGGTGAGGGGAGGGGGATTTTCCACTTGTTTGTTAGCAAACCTAAGTTTTAAGGCAATCGTATTTGCCTTTAGCGAATTTATTGGCTCAACCGATGATTAATAATATCGCAACCCTTCGCCACTGATTCGTAGTCTATGTTCAATTGATAATTTTTGCGGCAATAGTGGACTACAAGCAATGTATTTTAAATAAAAGAAGCGATAGGGGCTCAAATAACGGGCCCAATTTTGGTGGTGGTGATGAAATTTCTAATAGAGATTTTAATTTTGTCAAAATATTTTGGAAGAGACGTGTGACAAGAAGTTGGGATATTTAAAATACACGATTCTCGGGCTTCGCCGTTGCGGCTTGGCTCTGACTTACTCGATGGTGACGTCACGATCAGTAGCCAATGACAGCGAGCGCATCGCTAAAATCAACCTATTTTAGGATATAGTAACCTTGGCTTGTAATTAAAATGTTGTTAAGGCACAATAGTTTTTTTTCATCAATGTATGAATTAATGTCACTCATTTCATTATTTTCCTGAGAAAACCCATCCTTTTTCTCACAAGTTATTAAACTTACGGTATATAATTCGAAAACTATATTCTCAGTTTCTTCCGTTTAGTGATCGAACATTAAGATATTTTTGAAAATCTTATCGCTCTTTCCTCTTAATAATAGCCATTTCGCTCCTTACCAAGTAATCACCATAACTCTGAAATATGCTTACATAACTTAATTGACTTACTTCTGAAATATTCAGAAATACAACTCCTGCATTCGAAAATTATAAATCCGTTAAAACTTTTGATCCTATCAGTTTTTGTATTTTTCAATGTTTCACATTATTACCTTACATGCTATTGGCTAATTTTTGTGTAAATTTCAGTAGAAGCCACTTCGTGTTTCCTTAAATTTTCTACAATTTTTCGTGTGAATAATGTATTAACACATGCAAATCCAGAAATACTAGTATACCTGCTTTGAAAATTAGAAATACCGGAACTCTAGATGTTAAATTTGTCCAGATATTGAATGTCCTAGCAGCTCTGTATTATTTTGGGCCGCAATTAGCAGTGAGAGGCTGAATTGGGACAGTTATACCTGTTTGTCCCACGCTCCATACACATACAGATCCGACGGTTGGTGCATCTTCTTCAGTGTGCCTCATAATTCTGTTGTGAGTGTACAGACGATCTTAAACAATGTTTACAAAACTATTGACTGAAGATTCGCTGGAAAGCCACTCCATACGCACTCCATGTTCACAGTACAAGTACGGTTGAACGGTAGAACTGCTTGAATTCACACAGTCCAAACGATTTGCCAGCAAACCACCTCACAGACACCAGTTAGGTTTTTCAAGCTTGGACTGTTCAGGCCAATTGGAAGGCCAAGCCAAACTGTGCGTGTATGGCGGGCCTTAGGCAGAAGAAAGCGTCTCTTTTTCTTCCGAAACCACTGGATACCATAACATATTTTTATGCATTTCTACTAATAAATATTTATATTCACAGTTGGCGAAAATATTTCAGTGAAAGGAGTTTGGAAGAAAAAGTGGAGATGACGATTAAAAGATAAGTTAATCACTGCTGTACTAGTTGATCATAATCATTAATTACTGTATATGCAATATTATGCGTAATAGGTTAATCTGAAATAGGGTTTATCGAAATAGATGGAAAAGTTACCTGTATCCACCACGAGCAGGAATCCTTTGGGGGCTTCCTCTGGGGGTATCCAGGCGTCTGAATCGTCGTTTCTTCGGTTATATTTCCGCCACAGGGAGGCAGCTCTAGAGATAAAAAATTTCAAATTATAAACTATCTATGAAGAATCAACATTCCTCTTAATTCCTTATTAAAGTATATTGCTTATTACTAACTTGGATAAACAATTTTCGCTCTTAGTTCAGCTCAGATTATTAAAATTCAACTGTATAAGGAAAGTATTGTGAGGTGGTCGAAAATTCGAATTCGAGTTTTCGACGCGAGAGCACGTTTCAAGCATCCCTGATCACGAATCGAACATTTTTGAGGTGATGTCTGTGTGTGAGTGTGTGTGTGTGTGTGTGTGAGTCTGTGGAGACGATAACTGACGAACGAATGGACCGATTCGAACGAAATTTGGTACAAAAATTACAATCCGTAAACACTGGAAGCCTATTGTTTTTATATGGAATCGAATGTTCAGAACCTCCCTAAATCTTCGAGTGAAATTTTGAAAAAAAATCGTCAAAAAATCAAAACCTCTAATAAAGTTACGCAAATGAACATTTCTTATGTAATTTTTCATTAGAAAACGATTGACATAAATTTTAGATTGCTAACATGAACCGTTCTCGAGATATTGCACATTTTTAAAAAAATTATCAAAAAGTCATATAAAATAAAAAAAAAATATTTCCTATTGAGAAACATGTTCGTTTTTCATATGTAATACCATGCGATAAATTGGGTGACATCATTCTCGTGGATCTAGCTCGTTCCATTCATGAAAAAAGATACTTTGAGTAATACTTTTGTATTTGAAAGCCAATAGTCATTTATCTGATGTTAGAATAACTTATTTCTTCGTCCGTAACGCTTGGCGAGATTTTGGCGACGAATTTGGTGGAATGTCGCAAACTTGGAAACTTTTTTAAATGTTGCTAAATTAACGAAAAACTCGTCAAATGGATAAAAATGACGCTAAATCAATGAAAATGACGACTCATTGACGAAAATTCAATATCTTGGAAAGAATATAAATATCTACTATAAAAATAATCTATTTCTTTCTTTTATTGTAAAGGTAGTAAATTCATTGCTTTAAGGAAAGTCATGTGCTGCCCACATCAGATTTTTTTTAGAAAGCTCCTATGACGTCATCATATTTTGCTGCATAACATCTATATTTTTTGTATAAGATAATACCACATTGATGTAACATGATGTATGTGGTTTACAGTTTATATAACGCAAATACGTTGCGGAAACTAACAGGTTAATTCATTATTTTAATTTACGTTAAAACAATAAATATTCAATATTCTATAAAATCATAGAAATGAAGCTCAGGCCTTACAATGATAAGGAACATTGCACTAAGGACGACCCTTACAGTCCACATGTGGAGCCCTAATTTTTCTATAGTCCAGGGCTTATATGGTATTGAACACGACTCAATATATGACAAGTAACGTAAGAACAACAGTTTAAAATTTGTCGACGTTACAATGGAATGCAACTTTAAATGGTTGGGCTTACCCTGGCTAATACAATCATTACTTTCCTTATATACATAATGTATAAGGAAAGTATTGTGACGGGGTCGAAAATTCGAATTCGAGTTTTAGACGGGAGAGCACGTTTCAAGCATCCCTGATCACGAATCAAACATTTTTGAAGTGATGTCTGTGTGTGTGTGTGTGTGTGTGTGAAAGTGTGTGTGTGTGTGCGTGTGTCAGTGAGTCTGTGGAGACGATAACTGACGAACGAATGGATCGATTCGAACGAAATTTGGTACAAAAATTACAATCCGTAAACACTGAAAGCCTATTGTTTTTATACGCAATCGAATGTTCAGAATCCCCCTAAATTTTAGAGTGAAATTTTGAAAAAATCGTCAAAAAATTAAAACCTCTAATAAAATTACGCAAATGGACTTTTCTTATGTAATTTTTCATTGGAAAACGATTCACACAAATTTTAGAACGCTAACATGAAACGTTCTCGAGATATTGTACATTTTTCAAAAAAATTATCAAAAAGTCATATAAAACAAAAAAAAATATTTCCTATTGAGAAACATGTTCTCTTTTCATATGTAATGCCATGCGATAAATTTGACGATATCATTCTCGTGGATCTAGCTCGTTCCATTCATGAAAAAAGATACTTTGAGTAATACTTTTGTATTTGAACGCCAATAGTCATTTATCTGTTGTAAGAATAACTTATTACTCCGTCCATAACGCTTGGCGAGATTTTGCGACGAATTTGGTGGAATGTCGCCAACTTAGCAACTTATTTAAATGTTGCTAAATTAACGATAAACTCCCTAAATGGATAACAATGACGTTAAATCATTGAAAATGACAACTCATTGACGAAAACTCAATATCTTGGAAATAATATAAATATCTACTATAAAAAATAATCTATTTTTTTACTGTAAAAGTGATAAATTCATTGCATTATATTAAGAGATGTGCTTCTCACATCATATTTTTTTTAAATCTCACTGACAAACTGAAGGAAGAAGATACCATTCTGCATGAAATGATATTAGAAATATGATTTCGCATATTTATAGCTTATAGATTCATGCTGCAAAAATAACTTACCATAATATTCATATGGCTCATCTATGTTCTCACAAAACTCTCCACTAGTTCCGGGAGGACAGACACAGTGGCAGGGCTCTTGGTCGCCCCTGTAAGGGGACAAGAAACCTTCATTCTGACACATACTTTCGTTTCTGTTTGGACAACCAGCTAAAAGGATATACAATATTCTTTAAGTATTTCAGTATTTCTGATATGAACTTTTATTGTAAAATGTAGACATGTTAAAACGCCCAAATCAACTTCCTCCAAAGTGACAAAATGGAAACACTTTTCACTGAATAAATGCGTCTATATAATTATAATCACTCATCTCGGCATAACCACCCTCTGAAAATTTGACACTTTTACATATTCCCTGAATTTTCAGTTGTAAAACTTCCTCCTCTTGCCCATGCCTCGCCGTTGTTTTCGATTTTAAATTGCTTAATTGCTAAGCAATCATTCTAAGCATCATTCCCACCCGTGTTTTGATATCAGACTACAGGTCGTCACCAGTCGTGGAACACTCTACTTTCAATCTATTTTAGATATAAAATATATCCTTCAAATTTATACCTACTTTTCCGATACTCCCTTTGTCGTTTTATGAGGATTGCAACAGTTTATAGAATGTAAATTGTACGCAAAAAGAAAATTTTAGATATAAAATATATCCTTCTAATTTAGACCTACTTTTCCGATACTCCCTTTGTCGTTTTATGAGGATTGCAACAGTTTATAGAATGTAAACTGTACGCAAAAAGAAAATTTTAGATATAAAATATATCCTTCTAATTTATACCTACTTTTCCGATACTCCCTTTGTCGTTTTATGAGGATTGCAACAGTTTATAGAATGTAAATTGTATGCAAAAAGAACATTTTAGATTTAAAATATATCCATCTAATTTATACCTACTTTTCCGATACTCCCTTTATCGTTTTGTGAGGATTGCAACAGTTTATGGAATGTAAATTGTACGCAAAAAGAAAATTTTAGATATAAAATATATCCTTCTAATTTATACCTACTTTTCCGATACTCCCTTTATCGTTTAATAAGGATTGCAACAGTTTATAGAATGTAAATTGTATGCAAAAAGGAAATTTAAATATAAAATATATCCTTCTAATTTATACCAACTTTTCCGATACTCCCTTTATCGTTTAATAAGGATTGCAACAGTTTATAGAATGTAAATTGTACGCAAAAAGAAAATTTTAGATATAAAATATATCCTTCTAATTTATACCTACTTTTCCGATACTCCCTTTATCGTTTAATAAGGATTGCAACAGTTTATAGAATGTAAATTGTATGCAAAAAGGAAATTTAAATATAAAATATATCCTTCTAATTTATACCAACTTTTCCGATACTCCCTTTATCGTTTAATAAGGATTGCAACAGTTTATAGAATGTAAATTGTATGCAAAAAGAAAATTTTAGATTTAAAATATATCCTTCTAATTTATACCTACTTTTCCGATACTCCCTTTATCGTTTTGTGGGGATTGCAACAGTTTATGGAATGTAAATTGTACGCAAAAAGAAACATTGAATAAAACGTTGAAAATGTGTCTTTTGTATAAAAAGTTGTAGTCGTCCTCTTATTTGTTTTCGAAAACTATTCCTGTAACCCCCTTCACACCCCACAGTTTTATTTTTCTATGAATATATGATTATACCTCTTCGACTCCCGCTGTATTTTTTCAGATATATTTTTCTTGGGTAAGGAAGTTATCGGAATTCTAAAGTATAACGTTTTAATCACAAAATTAAAACTCTGATGTGGGCATGGCTTTCCCTGCAGACTTATATTCACGATCTCTTTATTTTAATTAAATTTTATTTACTTTTAATTCAATTTTCGTTCTCATTTGATAACTGGACTTATTTTTAAAGGTGGTGTAGAGAAAATACGAAAAAAATTAATTAATTATCTCGAGAACGGCTAGTCCTAGTGTAATGGGGTTGGTTTTATACTTTTCTTCGTTAAAAATTACGTATTATACAAGCATTTAATAGATATATTTGAGCATACGTAGTTTTTTATTTTAGATTTTGAAGATTTTTGCGGCCATCTTGCAAAAAAAGGCAGGTCATTTTTTTCCGAATCGTACCAAAATCTAATCAGCACCAGGGTGACCCACAAATGATTTACCTACCGAATTTTGTGGACTTCGGTCCTTTAGTTTTTCAGCTAGAGTTGATACAAGCTTTTGCGAGCTATTTCGCAAAAAAAAGGCCAGTTCTTTTATCCCGAATCCTACCCAAAACTAATCAGCACCAGATTCGCTCGCAAGTGACTTACCTACCAAATATTATGAAATTCGGTCCATTAGTTTTTTAGTTAGAGTGAATACAATATCTGCACAGACAGACAGACACAGAGACAGACACACAGACAGACGAAACGCTAAAAATAGTTTTTTCGTATTCTAGAGGTCTCGAAATGTGTAGATCCGTCGAAAACTCGAGTTGCGATTTTCGGCATGGTTCCATTACTTTCCCTATACATTACCATGTATTGCAGGGAAAGTAAAAAAAAATCAACCCTCTTGGATAATTTTGATTATAATAAGCTATATTCCATTTCCCTTTTTTGTTAGTTTGTTATAATCTTATTTGAGGTAGCTCTTTTCAAACAGTTTATTTACTCTTTATCATTCCTTTGATCAACCTACTGAACTGTCATATAAAACCTATATTTTATCTCCATGCAATGAAAAATTAAGAGTTTAATTGTTATTATAATGTAAAATTAGAGTCTTAATAATTCAAATATATGTTGAAATGCGTTTTGCGCTCACTCGAGAATTCGGATATTTTTCTGTAACATTCGATTGAAAACCTTTGCGTAATCGCTTTAGATTAATAAATATATACCTAGATATCAAATTTATATCTGATTTATAATTTTCTGAAATGAATACGAATCACAATCAAAACTTCATATTGAACAAGAAAGATCAATCATGCATAAAGCACTGATTATGAGACACTATCCAACTGAAATGCAATTTTATTTAAACGGCTTTGAAATGCGATACATTCAGCACTGATAATTTTTAAACTATTACACTACTACACTAATTTATTATTCCTCGAAACTTAAAACTTTATCAAAAAAGACATTGCTATAAATCATCTGCTTCTCTATGTACAATGAATATTTCATTCATATCACTTATATTCCAGACTCCAGAGCTAAATAATTTTGAGTGAAAAAATTCAGCAATTCTTATACAACTCATCTTAAAATCGCTTGATTTGTTTACATTCTGCATGCTATAAAAATTAGGCTTCGTTGTATGAATAATTAAGGATTAGTGATATAATTTAAAATAAAAAATATTGTAATTGCGTTGGCACAGAATTTAGATACGCAGGCAATATGCAAAATTAAAGGGGTCTTATGACGGATTCAACTCTAAATATAAATTTAAAAGATCTTCAAACATCACGATTTTTACACAGGGGAAAAAATGGATTCCATATTTTATTTTGAAATGAGTCACGTGATCTCTTCATATAATATGGGCTTAATCATAATTTCAAATTTTATTTAAAAACTACCTAATATATTTTGCTGAATTTTTTTTTATACATTTTACTTAAAAATTAGAATATTTCCTAAAATATTTCGAAGCAATTTGTGAATTTTAAATCCTTAAAAATGTTTGAAAAATTAGGTCCCATAGGGTTTAATGTATTTCATTTTTACAACACGGGTTAAATCCCAAATTAATTGGGTGATATTATTCATTTTCATTTCTATATGTCCCACAGCCCATCTCAATAAAGTACTAAAATTTTATTTTGATAAAGTCAGTTATTGTACGAACGGACAGACAGAATGAACAAAGTCATAAACACGTTACAATTATGTTGGAAAGTGTTAAAAAGCAAACAATTTTATACTTTAGACAGAAGCTGATAAGTTCCGGATAGTACAGTGTAGATTTCTAATAATAATAGCATGATACAGAGAACCAGTTATATGGAGGCAAAGATTGAGACTTAAGACTTCCAAAATTGTCCATGAGTATCAAGTAAAGAAAAATAAAGCCTATTTTTCGTATTTTTCTTTCATTTCATTATCTTCAAATTTCTTTGCCTAATTCAGGCGATTTAGAAATTTCACTTTTTATGTACTGGTTTTCGCATGTACTTTTTTTCCTCAAATTATGAATTCTAAACTTAGTTTCAAGGATTTGCATAACTGTTTATTGAGACGTCGCTAAAAGATAAATGCAGTAAAATTATTAAATTTTCTGTGGCTAGATAATTACAACTATTTCAATGCAATTACACTTATATATCTTTTAAAGGGTCATTTTTTGAGTATAGAATTGACATTTTATTATACACAAATCCATTTTGGCACAGTAACGAATTAATTGAATCACTGATTAGAAAAATAGGGAGGGAAGCGTGCAACCCACTTTGATTTAATTCATTCCTTTTTTCCAATCAGTGATTCAATTCTATTTAATTTCGGAAAACGAAATCATTTTTATAAATTTTAGATTTCCGTACCCTTTCAGATACTACCGCAAGCCGTATAAATATTTTTCTTACTGAATTAAAGTTATAAATATAAATAAATATGTTTTATTTTTTAACCTTTCTATTTGTATTGCAAAGGGATAACTACAGTTGTGTTGGTTTACTACAAACTAGCTGTAAAATTAAACATAAATGTGTCTATACCAGAAATTGCAGAATAAATCAATATCCATGATTTATTATGCAATTTGTTCAATTTTAGTCTATATCTGCTTGATTATCTACAAATGTTTTGAAAATGAGTAAATAATTTACATATATGAAAAGTCACAATTTTTACTGATCATTTGGATTCAAAATGTAGCAATAGTTTCTCCAAATGCATCTATATACACAATATATATTCAAATCAAAATGTAAGAAATCACCAGGTGATGCTTAAAATGTATACATAATATTTATAAGAATGTTACTCTGAAACAGTGTGCGAAACATACATTTTATGAAATTTTAAGTAGGAATTGAAAGTGGCCAGAATATAAGAGGTAAAATTGAACCGAACGTAACAATTTCGAATTTAGCCAATTTTTTAAATATGTTCAAATTACACATAGTTCACCGAGTTAGCAGTAGAATCGTACTTGAACAAAGTTTTTACTGTATAATTTTATGATATAACGGATGAATGTACTCTCATGGTTAAAACAAATTTAATGGTTTAATTGTGGGTTAGGTTTTGTTCCGACACATCAATGAATGATTGTAGCAAAGTTGTCAAAATATTTCCATCTGTAGCCTATTAAGAAGGATCTACAAGATTAACATCTGCAAGATCATATGTTAATTTTGTATCAATAATGCGCCCTATGAACTTTTATCTTTAGTGAGTCCATTGGAGTACGTGGAACTTGATGTCAGATTAGTCCTGGTTCTGAAAGTGAGAAAAAGTGACCTTTGCCATACAGCACTCTGAGATATTGCTTTAGAAAATATTCGCTCTCGTTTCCTTCCTGATGAATGGCTTCATGTTTACACTGATGGGTCTTTGATGGATTTCTCTGGGGGTGCTGGTGCGGTTGTTTTTGGTGAACTTTTTTTTTTATCTACATATTGGATCATTTACAACTCACTTCGATGGAGAACTCGAGGCTATCCATGTAGCTCTCCAACAACTTGCTGTCCATCATATTCCATTTGAGAAGATAGTGATATTATCAGATTCTACTTCTGCTCTGCAGGCTTTGACGGGCATCCAGGAGAATACCAGCACCTATGTACAGAACTGTAGAAAACTTTTGAGGGAGATTCAGAGAAGAGTTGCTTTTCAATGGGTACCATCTCATTGTGGCCTTCAAGGAAATGAGAAGGCGGATTTTCTAACAAAAAAGGGGAATTGGTATCCTTCAAAGGACTTGCAGAGACTTGCCACTCCATTCTGCTAAATTAGAGATTGAAAGAATATTCAAACAAACGTTTCGTAGTATGGCTTCTTACTCTTCTAGAGACAAACATTGGAGTGTTCTTTGCGGATCTTATTGTGTTCCCGATTCACCTCGTGCTGCAGCAGTGGCACTGTTTAGACTTTTGACCGGACATGACTGTCTTGGTGCCTATTTGTATCGTTTTAATTTAACTATTTCGCCTGACTGTATTTTGTGTACCTCTGGACAACCCATGACTGCTGCTCATCTGGACGAGTGTTCTGCACTAAATAATTTGGACTGTTTGTTGAAAAGTATTGGAGAGCTCGTGGCCTAATGATCTAGTGGTTAATGGCTTGGCATTTGTTAAATAAAAATAAATCTGCAAGATCAACATCTGCACGATCAACAACTTACCGTTTCATTACCTTTATCGAAAGATCAATTTAACAAATTTCCACCGTCACGCTTTTGTGATATTCATGCGAACGCTTCGATAATTTCTGATTTCAAAATATAAATGAAAATATTTGGGTTTATGAACCATTTCAATCTAACCACTCGAGCAAACTGTATCATCCTAAGAGTAGCAATATTTTATACTTACCACTGCAGGTATACATTTTATTGATGAGCTTTGCGTCTCGGAAGGTTATCCTCATGCCTGATCCAATGAGTGTCTGGTAATGAGGGCTTCTGGCTGCTATCGTGTTTTTCTGGAAGTGCTTTGCTGAAAAGGCCTAAAAGAAGATTAAGAACTGTAGTAGAAATGCAGCATGTCCAGTACCGTTCAAAAATATATGTTTATTTAAAATATCTGGAGTGAAATCTTCCATTAAACTATTTTATACCATAATAAACCATACTTTTGACCATGTTTTATGAACATAAAATACACAGGTAAATCAGGATGCATTGGATGCAGCCATAGAGTTATGCTATGACAATTTTAAACTTTGCATAACCCTTGTTCTAATCACGAGAATTAAAATATATTCTGTCTAGTTTTTTAACACTTTCCTATATAGTTGCAAATTTTTTATGACTTTGGTCATTCTGTCTGTCCGTTCGCACGATAACTGCCGTAAAATTACTTTATCAAAATTGCATGATTGATCTTTCTTGTTTTCATAATGTACTAGGGAGATCCGCCCTCTGCTCGCTACGCTTTGCCTCCTACAGTGTGCGTAAAAAGTATAAGGACAAGCGAAAATTCGCCTAAACCAGAAATCTTTTAGACGGAAATATATGCAAATTTCTTAAATAAAAATATTGATAAAATTAAGTTCTTTCTTTATGTAAATTAGTTAAATTTTTCAAAAATAAATATGTATAAATTTACTTTATAAATTTCAAACACATATGATCTTGGAAAAAAGTAAAAGGACAATTTTTTTTCATCTAAAATGATAGTAAAATTTGCATACTTGAAAGTAAAAAATGACCATTTTAAATATAAAGACTGGGTTTCTAAACAAAATTCACACTTGCCTCATTTCTTCACGATTTTTGTACGATGCCAAAATAAACGCATCTGTCTGACCTTGAAAAAGGAAAATTTTAAAGAATGTGGATTGAGTGGGCATGAAATTTCGAAAGAAATTAAAAGATATAAAACTGTAGTTTATAACTTCTAAAATAACCTGGAATGTATGGAATGAAAAAACGAACTGGAGGATCAGAAATTCTAACTCATAAACAGAAAAGAATGGTTGTAAGAAGATCTTGCGAAAAAAAGAAAGTGCAAATGAAGTTAGAAGAAATTTGGACATACCATGTTCCACACGAACAGTTAGTTCATAATGTTTTGTATAAACATCCGAATATTTGGTATAGAAAGTTAATGTCACGTCCGCCTCTTAAAATGTAACATAAGGAACGAAGACATGAATTTTCAAAAAAATACATTTATCTCTGTCCAAAATGGATTGATGTAATTAATCTTTTTCGGACGAAAGGAAATTCAATTTTGATGGGCCAGATGATTTTCGCTATTTTTGGTATAATCTGAGTAAAACCAAAGAAGTTTTTTTCAAACGTCAATACTGTGGGAGCACAGTAATAATTTGGGGCGCTTTTGCAGCAAACGGAACCACGCCTATAGTCTTCATCAACTACAAAATGAACTCTGACAAATATGTTGATATGTTAGACAAACATTTGTTACCTGAGGTCCCACTAATTACTTCAGGAGACTATATTTTCCAATTAAATAACGCTTCCATACAAGTTTCAAAGAGTGCAAAACTCTGGTTTGAAGCTAATTCAGTAAATTTACTTAATTGGCCGGCGAGGAGTCCCTATCTCAATCCAATAGAAATTTATGGGGCCTTCTAGCCCGACACGTTTATAAAAATGGCACACAATATCAGTGTAAACAGGATCTTGTGTTAGCCATCAAACAAGCTTGGAATAACATTTCCATAGACAATTTAAAAGAACTTTCAGCATCGATGACTTCTCGGCTTATTCAAGTAATTGAAAAAGAAGGTTGTTTTCTTGATTATTAAGAGAAATGTTAAGTAATTTAGAACATATCCTTCTATATTTTCTTCAGTGATAATCTTTATAAGGTTAACTTTTGTAAGATTCATATTTGTTGTTTTATGTGTTGTAAATGTCATTGTATAATTTCATATTAGAGGTCAGAAATATCAAAAATTCATTTTAATAAATTGAAAATAAAGTATATTTTCATTCAATTATACGTTCTCCTTATGCTTTTTTCCCACATTGTACTTGCTGACGCTTGCAGAGATGACTTCGCGAGCTATTTTAAGTCAAACTAAAGTTTAAATCGTAAAACGGTTTATTTCATCATATTCCCTTATTATTTCTGTAGAAATGTTTTAAATTTTATTATTCTGTATGCTAGAGTTTTTGCGTTATCAGACAAAGAATCTCGGTGGTCGCGCTGATACGGCAGAAAATGTTTCATTTCAGAAGTGCGTAAAAAGTAGAATAACTTGTAAATTACATCAAAATTTAAAAAAATGGCTCTATCCTGCACAAATTCACCTATGTAGGTTGCTTGCAAAAAAAATTCGTGGTTTTGCTATTGTTAGTCTGTCCTGGACGCGAACTCGCAACTCAACTATTTTGTCTTTGATATTGAATATTTCTTAAACAAAATTTTAAATCGAAAAACGGTGTATTTCAGCCTGTTCCCCAGACGATTTTCAAGTACATCAACCAGTGTACCAAATTTTATATTTTGTATGCTATAGTATTGCGGTACGAAGCAGAAAATCTCGAGGAACGGGAAATTTATCAAATAGCGGCGACAGCTACTTTTTTAAATATATAGTAAGATTTAAACATGAAATGCACTAGCGATACCGGAATTCGCTCTTAAGTTATCTTGTCAAAACCTCGCATCTTAAATCAATTCATGTTCGAATCATATTAATTACAAAATATATTGTTTCTAATTTCATTTTTTCTACACAGCGTATGTCCCCATAAAATTTCATGGCCATAAGTGCATTTACTCTTGATTTATCGTGTTTACACCTCAAACATACATAAACGCATACATACACACATATAAGAACACATACTCGTACACAATACGTCTGCCCGAAAGTGTTTGAAATGTGCTCAGGAGGTTTCAAAATGTGTACTTTTTCGTCAAAATATAGATTGCAGTAAGTTTTTGGGGAAAATTGCTGTTTTCTCAAACCAATAGTTTGAAAAAAAGGGGGGGGGGGGGATATTTTCTCATAAGAAAATAATATTCTTAAAATTTTAAAAGTAGTTTGTAAAGATGTCCAACATGCACACAGAATACTGTTTAATAACTAAAATAGATTATAGTATTCCTTTCAACCACAGACAGAATTCTTTACATTTCGATTATTTGTTATATTGCAATTATCAAATCGACACTGATTGGCGACATTTAAAATTTCTGGAGTACGCCAAAGCAAAACTTTCTTGAAATCCATGGCTTGGCTATAAGTCTTCCTACTTAAGTTTTCCTACAGAACTATAGCCAGTTCCAGAACTATTGTATTTCTGAGTAATATGCAACTTTCTTATAAATCATTTGATGAAACAAACTAACCCTGCTTTTGTTACTGTGCTCCTTTCTTTAATCGCTAAAATATACAGAAATGAATGAGAGTATAACTTATTAATATTTTCATTTTATCGTGTGAATTTTCGGATTAGATATTCTTCATGTTTATATAGATGAATGACGAAAATCCACTTCACTTTTTTGGGCTGTAACCGTATTTCTATTTCCCAATAGCGAGTATTCTTAAAGAAGATATCAGAGGTTACTGTTTACCTTGTAATCCAAGATAGAGACGAAGTGGATGAAGTAAATAAGTAGATAAAAATGCAGGGTGGATAAGAATGTAAAGGGTAGATATTTATTTTCTCACACTTGTGTATAGTGAAAGCATTTTCCTCGAAAATTTTTATATTCAAGATTTTTGACGGAACATCACGGCTTAAAACCTCGCAATCACATTTGGAACATTTATGGAAATGTAGGTGTGTGTGAGTTACGGGCATGATCAATGAAGATCCAATACTGATACCACTATGAAATTTTATATGACTACATAATATAGAAAACTAGAACAAGATAGAAACCTTTGTAACTCGTGTCATTAGAACACGAAATATTAAAATTTAATATTTTCATAGATTATTTGCCTCAGCGATGGTATTGTTTATATAGGAAAATGATAGTTTAAAGTACGCTATAGATGAAAAGGGTATTGAAAAAGCATATTTTGACACATATCAGCTAAATGTGTGTAATTAACCGACGTGATGAACCTGCTGCCAACTTAAAAATAAAAAATATCTTGAATTAAAATAATAACAACTTTATAACGAAAGCTTATATAAACATACATTTTACTTTCTTCGCTCAGATCAGGAGAAAAGTACTTACATGATAAGAGTGGTTGTGATTTGTACCACTTTTCCTGATAGATATGCTTTTAGCAGTTCGTTACTAATTCCCCCGTGGTGAAAGGGCGCTTACGCACCACGTTCACAAGACCCCTGGTCCCATGGCGAAGGGGAGAAAATCTTCACTTTTATAGAGACTCCCCGAAGGGCGGAAGTCTGACTTGGCCTCGGCAAGACAACATCCATGCCCGCTGGCGGGATTCGAACCCGCAACCCGGCAATCCACTGATCAGCGGAAACGCATGCCCCTGACTGCTCGACCACCGGAACGGCGCTTTTAGCAGTAGAAAAAGTAAACATTTTTTTTTAACCGATGTATGCCTCCTGGATGTATCTTATAAATCAAGGCCGTGGTTGTTTTTTGCCTGCTGACTGGGCATGGCTGTCTTGCTGCTCATTTGTGCCGTATTGGCATTTTACTGTGGATGCCTATCCGCTGTGTGATACTGATGAATCTATTGACAAACCCCGCCTGCGTCGCTGTGGAGTCAGTCCTCTGTGGTGTTGCTGAGGCTCCCAGATATTGAGAGGCGAAAGGATTATTTTGCGGCGATATCTTTCGGTTACCTTTTGAACGCTTGTCGTTTTTCGCAATTTTTTATTTGTCTATTTTTGTTCTTGTTTTTTATATTTGTATTTTTGCACTTCTACATTTTGTTCATGTGCCCCAGTCATTGGAAAAAAAAAGTTAACCGACGTAGTCTAAAAAAAGTATGGTAATCTTGATTTAATCACAATGCGAGTTTTCACCGTAAATGCGTCGGTGGTATCCTTAAATTCCAGAAATAATTTTCGTGGGTGGGTGTCAAAGCGTTCACTTTTTGTAATCTCAAAAACCGCAGAACGATTTGGATCCAATTTATGGGACACGTGCCATATATTATGCAGGTGTGAAATCAGAAAAAAAAATCAGAAAATTGTATACAGTTTGGTTATAAAACGAGATTTTGTAAAAATCAGTAATTCCTCGCAATATCAAAAACCGTTGAAGCAATTTGGGCGGTATACAGCGTATATTGCGTAGACGCGAATCATAATCATCATCACTCATCGCGCCTAGTGGCACATAAGGTTTTTAGCTTGCGTCGCCACCCTGGTCGATCCTGTGCCGCAGTCCTTTCTTCGGACCAGCTCGCCCATCCTATCCGATTTTTCTCTTGTTATATTTGTCACCTCCATGTTAGCTTGGGTCGACCCCGAGACCTTTTTCCCTCGGGCTCCCAAGTAAGTGCCACAGCAGGGATATTATGCAGTGACATTTTTAAGACATATTCAGTCCATTTCCCTCTACGTTTTTTTTCTTTTTCTATTGCTTTCTGTCCTGTATTCTAGTAGAGTTCGAAGTTAGTAATAACATAAGGCCAAAATACTCCCAACATTTTCCGCAGACATTTAGTCTGCCAGGCTTGGTTGGCCCTTTTTTAATTTCCATGTTTCGGCTCCATGCAATAAAAGGTCCATTACAAAGGAATTATAAAGGTTGATTTTGGTTTTTAAATTAAGGTTAGTAGCTCTTCCTACTTTATTTAGTTTTCTAAAAAATTCTGAGCTTTTGCAATTCTGAGATTTTACGTGAATACAGGAAAGAAAATTTAAAAAAATGTATATAGGGTAATTCAGAACTCTCTGTACAAACGTTAATGGAAGATAGGGAACAGACAAACAGATATTTTTCAAATATGGATATATGTCCATGGACACAACTCTTTAGTGATAGAGGACTCTGGTACCTAAAAAATCTGATGTGGGCAGTACATGACTTTCCTTATATAATGCAATGAATTTACTACTGTTACAGTAAAAACAAATAGGTTATTCTTATAATAGATACTTATATTCTATCCAAGATATTGAATTTTCGTCAATTACTTGTCAATTTCATTGACTTAGGGCCATTTTATCTATTTGACGAGATTTTCGTTAATTTGGCAACATTTAAAAAAGCAGCCAAGTTAGCGACATTCCGCCAAATTCGCCGCCAAAATCTCGCCAAGAGTTATGAACGGAGAAATAAGTTATAGCAGAAAAATGACTATTGGCGTTCAAATACAAAAGTATTACTCAAGCTATATTTTCTCATGAATGGAACGAGCTAGATCCACGAGAATGGTGTCACCAAATTTATCGCATGATATTACATATGAAAAGTGAACATGTTTCTCAACAGCTAATATTTTTTTTAATTTATGGGACTTTTTGATAAATTTATTTGAAAACTGTGCAATATCTGAATAACGGTTCATGCTAGCGCTCCAAAATTTATGTCAATCGTTTTGTAATGACAAATTACATAAGAAATGACTACTTACGTAAATTTATTAAAGGTTTTAAATTTTTTATGATTTTTCAAAATTTCACTCGAAAATTTAGGGGGATTCTGAACATTCCTTATACATTATATGTATATAAAGAAATTAATGAACGGCAGAGATTGTGACCAATATTTTAGCATACGGCAGTTGTACACTTTCACAGTAGTTTTACAGTAGTTGTTCAAAGGAGAAATCGCTGACAATAATGCATGTTTGCGACTCGCTGATTGTTGTACATTTTCAAATATTTCTAGTATTTCACAAACACTACAACAGCTTTTCCGTTTCAATTGGCAGCCCCATACGCTAGATGCATGCCATCTACCTGAGTATTCCTTCTTTATTTCAACCCAGCTCCTCCGACCTACTCGAAAGTGTAAGGTATCTGTTTGGAAGGCCGGGGATGTATCCCTTAGTTTAGACCAGAACGCAATGTGATTGTAACTCCAGAGACCATACTCTTTTTTCCTAACCGACCACTTTACTGACGCACTTATGAACCTACAGATTTATCGCGTCGATAATCCGCGTAGACACGAGAATAATTATGGAATGCGTCGATGACCGATACGGAACTACCGCGTGAGGTAACCACTGGGCTATCTTGGTCCTAGTCATCTCAGTATTTGTAGAATACTTCATGTTACACGAAGTCCCCATTAGGAATAACGGAGGTGAAAATAGCTAATTAACGCTTCGACCAAGCAAACCAACGCCCTCTAGCTCCAAAGGTCTGCGAACGTACATCCATAAAAGAAATTACTGTACTTTAGTGTTCGCTACCTACATCAAAGTTTGTACAGATAGCTTCGAATCATTCTATATAGTTTGACTCAAGGGTCAAACGCTCACTTGTTTTGTCTGGAAGTTCACTGGATTTTCTTGGTCTTCTAGTTTTGCAATACGGCGCTAATAGTAATCAGAATTGATTGTAAATAAATTTCAAAGAAATTCTGGAATACTTTAATATTTTGCTCATACTGTTACAAAAGACGTGTTAATTTGAGCACTTTTTCCCATCTTAAACCGGTTGATTCCCTTATTTTTGTGCTTCTGTTTTACTAGCGAATGTCGTATATCCACAGAAATTATGGAAATTTTTCATAGGTTTATCAATATTAATCCACGCAAAAGATTGACGTGGGCTGACACTTAACCCCCGTTGCTAAAGGTATGCTGTGAAAGCGGGATCTACCACCGGTCAAACCTAAGCAACGGCGCTAGTCACAATGTGGCACTTATAACTCCCTATATTCCAAAAATAAATATTTTAATGTTAAACTTTGCTTCTTCATACTATTGTATACAGAAAATACTGTTTTCCGAAAATATATTGAAAGGTACCCATACTCACCATGGGACCGTAATGCATGACGGACGTGTAGTCGTACTCCACACCTCGGGGACTCTCTATACCTCGGTCAAACTGCGAATATTTGTCAGCAGGCATATTCCTCCACAGGATGTTGATGTGTCCGTCTCTGTCATTCCTGGACTGTTCGTGGTAGAAGCCTATCGCATGACCGATCTCGTGCACTATTATATAGGTCTGGATGAACGGAAAACAAAAACAAAAATTATTTTACCAGAAACACATATGAATAAGTAATGAAAATGCGAATGAAATATTTCTGTGATATGGGATGGAATAGAGCAATTATTTAACAGAGATTTTGCACTAGTTCAAATAAGATATGTTTTTTAAAGATTTTCTGGTAGTCCTGGTCAGGGAGTATTTGCAAGGTTTTCAACTGTGTGTAGTCAAATGTCTATCATGCTTTATTTACCACAGTAGAAGTTTTAACCATTTAAAATTCAACTGTAAAACTGTCGAATATTCACCCTGTTATAAGAAGTCTCATTGCGTGCCAAAATAGCCCATTGGTATTGGTTTCGACTTAAATTCGAGCAGTTTGAGTTCTACCCTCCGATTATGCTGAAGCTAAAGTTCTGCTCCAATTTAATGACAATTTAGCTTATATATATTTACTCTTGCGTCCCCAATCCCAGCTTTGAATTTTTCTACGTCCAATAATTTTCTTAATCCACATCATTTTAATAGAAATATATCTAACACAGATTGAGGATTGCTCGAAGTGTTCAAAATATATTCTCGATAAGAGTTGGATTGTACACTTACAATGTTTTATACGTATGGATATCTTAATAAATGTTATAAAATTCACAGGAAACGTTCTTGTTTTAATTTTATTTTCTTCAAGTGCATCTGAAAATTAATTTCGGGGTTTTATCCACCCCCTCTTTTTCCCCCTGATAATTTAAATCACCGGGTCATCAACTATGGACCGACATCGTTACTTCGTCACCCTTCGCGAAGGAGTAAATTATTATATAAATGCGAAACCTGTTCAAGTATAGAGATGAGATGACCGATAGAGCACTTTTACCCTTTTTTTATTACTTTTCCTGCAATACATGGTAATGTATAAGGAAAGTATTGGAATCATGCCGAAAATCGCAACTTGAGTTTTCGACGGATCTACACGTTTCGAGACCTCTAGAATACGAAAAAACCATTTTAGCGGGACGTCTGTGGGTGTGTCTGTGTGTCTGTCTGTGTGTCTGTCTGTCTGTCTGTGCAGATTTTGTATCCACTATAACTAAAAAACTAATGGACCGAATTTCACAAAATTTGGTACGTAAGTCACTTGTGGGCGAGTCTGGTGCTAATTAGTTATGGGTACGGTTCGGGATAAAAGAACCCGCCTATTTTTGCGAAATGGCCCGCAAAAATTTGTATCCATTCTAACTAAAAAACTAATGGACCGAATTTCACAAAATTCGACAGATGAGTCATTTGTGGATCACTCTGGTGCTGATTAGATTTTGGTATGATTCGGAAAAAAATAACCTGCATTTTTTTGCAAAATGGCCCACAAAAATCGTCCAAATTTAAACTAAAGAACTACGTATGCTCAAATATATCCATTAAATGCCTGTTTAATACGTAAATTTTAGCGAAGAAAAGAATAAGACCAACCCCATTACATTAGGACTAGCCGTTCTCGAGATATTTTAGTTTTTCGTATTTTCTCTACACCACCTTTGAAAATAAGTCCGGTTACCGAATGAGAACGAAAATTGAATTAAAAGTGAAATAAATTTAATTAAAATAAAGAAAACGTGGATATAAGTCTGCAGGGAAAGTCATGTGCTGCCCACATCAGATTTTTACTTTCCCTGCAATACATGGTAATATATAGGGAAAGTATTGGAATCATGTCGAAAATCGCAACTCGAGTTTTCGACGGATCTACACGTTTCAAGACCTCTAGAATACGAAAAAACCTTTTTTAGCGGGACGTCTGCGTGTGTGTGTCTGTGTGTCTGTGTGTCTGTCTGTCTGTCTGTGTGTCTGTCTGTCTGTCTGTGTGTCTGTCTGTCTGTCTGTGCAGATTTTGTATCCACTGTAACTAAAAACCTAATCGACCGAATTTCAAAATATTTGGTAGGTAAGTCACTTGTGGGCGAGTCTGGTGCTGATTAGTTTTGGGTACGATTCGGGATAAAAAACCCGCCTATTTTAGCGAAATGGCCCACAAAAGCTTGTATCCACTCTAACTAAAAAACTAATGGACCGAATTTCACAAAATTCGGCAAATGAGGCATTTGTGGGCACCCTGATGCTGATTAGATTTTGGTATGATTCGGAAAAAATAACCTGCCTTTTTTTGCAAAATGGCCCTCAAAAATCGTCAAAATCTAAACTAAAGAACTACGTATGCTCAAATATATCCATTAAATGCTTGTTTAATACGTAATTTTTAGCGAAGAAAAGAATAAGACCAACCCCATTACATTAGGACTAGCCGTTCTCGAGACATTTTAGTTTTTCATATTTTCTCTAAGACACCTTTGAAAATAAGTCCGGTTACCGAATGAGAACGAAAATTGAATTAAAAGTGAAATAAATTTAATTAAAATAAAGAGAACGTGGATATAAGTCTGCAGGGAAAGTCATGTGCTGCCCACATCAGATTTTTCTATCTGTTGGATGAAAGCCGCTCTGTTTTATCGCTTTGCTGGAATGAAATCGTCAGAATTGCTACCAGAAAAGTTCTTAAATTATTTTATATAAAAAGTTCAATATTGTACTTCTTTGATGGAATGTCTTCTGAGCATGTGGAGTCTTCTTGGAATGGAATGTCTCCTTGAGCATATCTGAATACAAATCAGCCACTTTTACTGATAATTCTGAACGTAAGTCTGTAATGCGATAGCTTTCGAAAAGAAAAAGAACGATTCGAAATTTTATGTGTGTCAAGAAGTCATGAATTAAAGTACCCAAATGCAATATACACGACGGATCAGATAGAAATCTCTTACAGCATCTTCCGACATTATTGATGAAATAGAATGGCTGGAGCATGAGTGTGATGTCTCCTTAAATGGTGATTGAAAGGGTGTAGAAAACCCAGGCCGTCCGACTCATCCAGAGGACTTGAGCAACTATTTGGACGACCGGATTGAAAGGGTGTATGAAAACTGAAGTTTCCTTTGGAACGAACATAATGCTAAATGGTGCAGATCAGATGAATATAACGTGTGATATTGAAGCTCTTTTATTTGCGCTGGACATTACATCAGTATGATGTGATACACTTGATTATAGAAATTCAGAATACATGCGTATCTAAAGTAGGAATGCGATATGTTTTAATATTTACCTTATTGCATCCAGGTCCGATGGAAACATCTTGTGGTGAAAATGGTGAGTTAATCCTTCCGATCATAGACCAGCATCTACAAAGATATAATGAAAAGTGTTGTAACATATAGCGTGGTTATTACAATAGTTCTTTCATGGTTATTATAATAGTGCGTTCATATTTTTCATTACGAATTTCTGTGTAATTTCTTTCGGTGTGAAGTTAACTCATTTAGTTCCAAAACAAGTTTTTCCTTTATTGGTAGCAAAAATTTTGCCATACTGTTGTTTTTACTAAAAAAAATTAAGCATCTATTTCTCCGGATTTGCTATAAATAGATATTAGATGATATGGCTGATACCGTATCAGATGATTAGATGATATAGCTGATACAGCATCAGCTGATTAGATGATATGGCTGATACAACATCAAATTTTGGAGGTGATAGAAGAGTTCATTAAGAATTTCCACTTCCCATTTATTTCCATTTCAGGTTAAAAAAAATTTCATTTTACTTCAAACATCTTTTTTCAAACTTGGTTATACATAGAACTGAAAGAATAACTGATAAAGACCCAGCTTCAAATTCCAAAGAAGGTAAGGGAAATTACAACAGATCAGAAAATTTCTTTGAAAATTCTATTTCATAGGATTGACTATAAATAGAGATCAGATGATGACTGATATGGATTCAGAATCATATTCTAAAAGGGATAGGAGGATTCACTAAGGATTTCCATTTTCAGTTTCGGAGGTGTCAGTTTCAGTTTTCCCTAAAACTTGCATGACTGTACGAAATAAAGGTGAAAAGGCAATAAAAATACCTTATAGTTCTATCAAATGATATTTATACTCATTAAAGCGTACATATCATTTGACACCATGTAAATGTTCTTATATAATTTTTTATTATTGTATAATACTTAATTCAATAGTCTCGTATCTTTAGAATTGATTTTAGGTGCTTTGGGAGATTGCTTTGCTGTATTCTTGCTGTTTGTTTACTTCGTTTCATTCCGTTTTGCTTTGTTCGTTTCATTTTTAGTTTCTGCTCTGTCAACTATTTTGAATCACATCACGTGAACACATTTTCTTTTAATAGACGTTTTCTTGCTTTTGCTGAGAAGCAACTCTGCCTCACTCGTCTTGTAGAAGCAAGAAAACTATTGATACGCACAAACGAAAAAATATTTGAATTAGGTAAAACCGTCAGTTTTCAGAGGAGGAAATACTCCGGTAGAGGCTTTATGGAATCTACGGTAATATCATGGACAGAGCAAGAATAAACGCAGAAGTGAACTCACCCCTCTTTGTCGGCACGAAAACGAAGGTAGTTGAAGTCGAACACCTTCTCTGTGAACTTCAAGCACGAGTGTTTTTCCCACTCCTCCATGCCGACAACGATATGTGCCTTCAGATTATCGTCCACGGCTGGAAACATTCCAAAGCAAAAAAAGTTCGTTACAATATTTGAACACAAAATTTAGGTTTAATAGTTTTCATTTACGTCACAATCGCAAGATAGATTGCAAGTTCATTCAATAGATGTATAATGACAGACAGCATGACCGCAGAATTTGTTTTTGTAAGCATATTAGGATATTTGCTATGTCAGGACTGACGTCACATAAAAACAAACCCATCTATTGTATCTTGCATAATAAAGGAAGATGTTTGTTCATGTGTCTCTCAGTGTGTGTCCTCTATAGAGGAAAATAGAAGCTTTGGACAGCGGCAAATAGTAAGAAGGTACTTTATGTTCTCGTTGTTCTATGTCGAAAAGCAGTTTTGAGCGATTTATCCACAAATTGGTTTCTGAGATCGAAAATATTATCCCATATTTACCATCTTGGCACTATCGGAAAGATGGAAAGACCGTTCTTTTCAACGATTTTCGAACCAAATCCATAGGTAAATCCATTCATATGTATATATTTATTTTTACATACATCGAAATATACATGTTTCAGGTTATCTGGTTTTCATTTCACCGCATCTAAAAATGGATTTACAACATTATGTCCCTTGACATAAATATGGATTTATGTCTTCGCATTATAATAATTTTGTTTTAATTATCTGCTTTGTTAATTTTCAGAACTAATATTTTTTTATCAGACATTCGGCAGAACATTCAAAGATATTCCAGATTTTCCTCTCGGTAAAAAGGTCAACACAAAATCAAAAATCACTCAAGTAGTATATATTGCCGAACTGATTATAAAAATTACAAACATACATTCCAGATTTTACAAACTTTTTCCTAATGTGTTACACCTATTAAGAAACGGGGATTAAAACTAATAAAGGAACTCACAACATATTGAAATACTGATAATGGCTGTCTCAAAGCGCCACTATTAACCATAACCAAGCGTAATACTGAGGCAATGAACAAAGATCATACATTGGGTAACATTGACAATAGGATTTTTGAGGCGTAAAAACTTTTGCAACGGATTAAAAAATCAATGATTTCAAAGTTATTGGCTGAATAACAACAAATTAATACATAATACACTGAAAACATAACAAAACATGCATTGGTACTCGATAAATAGTTTTTATAAAGTTACCGTGGGAACTAAACTGATACTTTCTGGAATATTGACCGTCATATATTGATTTTGATTAGTACACAGCTTCTTGACCTAACGAACATGGGCTCATACTCTAGAAGTAACTGTCATATTTTTTTAAGCCTACTTATATGTTCGTTTCAATTGTGATATATTAAATGGTAATGGAAATAAGCTGCAATTGGGGAGGGGACACGTCACTGAAGCGTATTTCAAATACGTTAATAAAACTATTATCTAAATATGTATGTACTATTAATAAGGAAAATAAGAAAAACAAAACAATAGTTTATTCTAGAGTTACTTATTAATACTAAAAATTGTACTTGTATCTCATCTTTTCAACAGACATTCAAATAGCTGTTTTATTTGAATTTCAATTTGAATTTCAGAAATTTAGACTGCTGTGTACGTTTTTCATCTTTCATTACATAAGGCCAGTAGCCGATCCAAAGAATTTGCAACTAAGAGTTCCTCGTCACGGAGCGCGGATGGGAAATAAAAGCAAGGATAGCTTTGAAGAACCGTGTTGAACCCTAAAATGCTAACGTTATTTGGTGATAGCGTATTGGCAGTTACACAAAATTTACCTCTTGCATTTAAACTCTAAAGTAAATAGACAATTGTGGACTATTAGTCATAAAGCAGTAGCAGAAATAATGTATGCTGAACCAAACCTGGGCTAGTTCATTCCACTTACACCCACATCCTTAACAAAGTGCTAATGTAAAAGCAAACTACAGTAACAAAGATTTCAAAAGTTGTTAGTTTACAGAAAATATTCGTTTAGCATGTTGTTAGAGGATTTGAATGGAATGATAAAGCCATGTTTTGTATCCAGGATGCATCACTGATAACAGCATTCAAACCTCTAAGTAGAAGGTGTATGCCAAAATATATACTTACAACTATGGAAGTTATAGGACACTCTGCCATTCGGCCAGTACGTCATGATATTGATAATACCCTTCAAGCCCTCCTTTCTTTTCCCAGGAGGCACCACGATATCACCCTGGATGATTGGGTCACCTCGATCCGTCTTATCGGGATTCAGTTCTGTTAGGATATCCTACGAAGCAAGAGTAAACAAATTATAAAAGTTCTCTCAATGAAAAATTATTGATTCAACAATTGTTTTCTAAATTATTTGTTTGCTTTCATATTAAAATGTATCACACTGTACATGGGCATGTATTCTTTGAAAGGAAAAAAAAATATTGATCTATCAAAGTAGGCATCTGTTGGTATATTTACATAAATTGTGAATATAGTTTGACGTCAAAAACATTGTTTCTCCAACATATACAAACCCTTTTTTCTAGGAACATTTTACTGTTCGCTATCAGGGCCGTTTTACCTTTGCCGGGGTTCGTAAGCAAAAGTAAATTTTAGGGCCTCTCATACAACAGTTATAGCAAAAAGGATACGTTAAGAATGGAAGGGGGTCCTACAGAGCTTTGCGGATCCCTAGCATTTGCCTATACTTTGCCTATAGTCAAAACCGCCCTAATTTTCGCAACTTTGCGCTTCTATTCTCGAAGACATTTTTATTGATTTGTAAAAGAGGTGTCTACAGTCTACATTGCGCAATTCATATTTACGTTCTCTGACAAACAAAATATATTAATACACTAATATATGGAATAAGAACAAATCAAAATAGATTTTTGTTGAAGTTAAGGGTCTTATGTAGTACATGTGGACTACAGTTAATCAAATTAATTATAGGGATTGCGCTAAACAGCTAATTGTCTTGCTGTCCGTGCATGTATAAGCTTTTTGGTCCTGAAGAATACAAAAAAGGGCGTAATCGGTTTTCGGATGTTGATCGCTGTTTTGTGTGACTACAATCTATATTACAGTTTCACTAACACTTTTATCCAAATTCAGCATTCAGAGGGGAACAATGTGAAATAATCTTGAACGAAATGAACTGCCCAATTGCCAAAATCACTATAATTCGAGTAGTATGAACTACTGTATGGGTTTTGCCCTTTTCGAAAATTAGAGAGGGTGGGGGGTGAGGTTAGTTTATGGAACAATATAAAATATTTTAACTATAATTCTGTTCCCAAAAAAGATTAACGGATCCATTAAGCCGTTTTTAAGTTATCAACGATCATGATAAACAGATAGAGAAAAGTTGATTTTGAAACTTCGCTGTAGGGTAATAAAATCAGCATCAAAATATCCCCTGAAATCATTTTTTTTGCCAGAAAAAAGTTCATCAAAATTTATTGCCTAATTTAGATGGTATTTAATCCAGAAAGCGCATCATAATTTTACTTTCTCTACAATACATAATAGTATACATGGAAAGTATCGCATTCTTGTCGAGAATCGCAACTGGAGTTTTCGACGATCAACACATTTCGAGCACTCAAGAACTCAACAAATAAATTTTAGCTTAGCTTCTGCGGGTGTGTGTCTGTCTGTGCATATAATCAACTCTAGCTCAAAAGCTAATTAACCAAATGTTACAAAATTTGTTAGATCAGTTATTTTTGGATTACTCTTATGCTAATTAGATTTTGGTATCAATCGGAAAAAAGAACTAGGCTTGTTTTTGTGTATTGGTTCGCAAAACTCGTGAAAATCTAAAATAAAATACTACATATCTTCAAATAACAAAGCCTAGGAGATATAGTTGTGTCGACGAAGACGGAAAACGGTTCTCTAAAAGTAGTTATCACCAGATAGCGCTGGTCTCGAATAAAAGATCAAATGCCAAGGCGTTAACATTAAAACTTATCTGGATTTAATGCAAATGAAATGACCGATATCTTTGGATATAACTGAAGAACTTGTGAAATTTGGTTTGATTATTGCAAGTTGTATACACAAAAAGTCATTTGATTTTCAGAGAGATGGAGTTAAGAATATATTTGTATTTTTAAAATTATATTTAACTTGATCAGGTGTTTGTTCAAACTTTTGAAGTCCAAAGGAATCAGGTTCATTCATCACAGTAACGTGAAATTCGGTATGAAGTTTTCTCTTATCGTGCATTTCAGTTCTTTCAATTTTGAAGCTTATCGGGCTAGCCCGTCCTGGGCCCGCCATAGGACTGTGACCGTTTTTAGAGAATAACTCAAAAATCAGAGCAAGTAGGATATCTAAATTTAATATATCCATTTCTTTTGGGATATATTTTAATTCTTTCGATTTTGAGTAGTATCAGGCTAGCCCGTCATGGGCGCGACTTAGAAAATAACTCGTTTTCGAGGAATAACTCGAGAAATGAAGTACCTAAAAGATCCATGTTTAGAATGTCGTTGTCATTTGAGATATATCTTAACTTATTGGATTTAAAACATTATCGGGCTATCCCGTCCTGGACCCAACAAAAGGAATGCACTGGATTTTTTGCGAATAACTCCAAAACATTAGCCGCTAGAATGTCTAAATTTAGTATATACCATTGTACTTTAAGGTATATTTTATTTCTTTGGATTTTGAATTTTATCAGACTAGCCCGTCTTGGGCCCGACATAGGAATATACTCGTTTTTAGAGAATAACTCGAAAATCAGAGCAAGTAGGAAATCTAAATTCACTATATCCATTTCTTATGGGATATATTTTAATTCTTTCGATTTTGTACAGTATTGGGCTAGCCCGTCATGGGCCCGGCTTAGAAAGTAATTCGTCTCCGAGGAATAACTCGAGAAATGGAGTACCTAAAAGAACCAAGTTTAGAATGTCTTTGTCATTTGAGATTTATCTTAACTCATTGGATTTAAAACATTATCGTACTATCCCGTTCTGGGGCAACAGATGGAATGCACTGGTTTTTTGCGAATAACTCCAAAACTGCAGCGGCTAGAATGTCTAAATTTAGTACATACCATTGTAATTTAGGGTATATTTTATTTCTTTGGATTTTGAACCTTATCAGACTAGCTCGTTTTGGGCCCGACATAGGAATATACTCGTTTTACGAGAATAACTCGAAAATGGGAGCAGCTAAAAATCAAAATTTAGTATATCATTTTCCTTTGGGGAAAAGTTTAATACTTTGAATTTGAACTATATCGGGTAAGCAGGTCTTGGGCCTCCCTTAAGAATCCTTTCGTTTTGGGGGAGTAACTCGAGAAACGGTGTAGAGAAAAATTCCAAGCTTAGCATATTATTATTTTTTGTGAAATATTTTAAAACTTCAAATTTGAAACCATATCGGGATAGCCCGTCCTAGGCCCGACGTACTAATGTATTCGTTTTTTATAAGAAACTCAAAAAGCAGGGCAGCTGGAATATTTTATATATCATTATCTTTTTGGGTATATTTTAATTCTTTGGATTTTGAACCTTATTGGACTAGCCCGTTTTATGCCCGCTTTAGGAATGTGCTCGTTTGGGGGGAATTTATGGAGAACGGAGAGACAAATAATTCCAAGTTTAGCATCTCGTTGTCTTTTGTGGTATATTTAAACTCTCTGGATGTAAAACCTTATCGGACTAGCCCGTCCTGGGTCCGTCATAGGAATGAACTAGATTTTCAGAATAATAAATCGAAAACCAACACAGCGTAGAATGTCTAAATTTTGAATGTCTGAATTTTTATATATCATTATTCTTTGGGGTATACATTAATTATTTGGATTTTGAATCTTATAGGACTAATCCGTCTTGGGCTCGCCATACGAATGTATTCAGTATTTTTAAATTACTCAATAACCACACGAAAGTAGTTAGAAATACCAAGTTTAAATATTATTGTCTTTTGTGGTATGTTTGAACTCTTTGGACTTGAATCCTTATCGAGCTAGCTCGTCCTAGACCTGCAATAAGAATGTATTCGTTTTTTGAGAATATCTCGAAAACCAAAGTAGATAGAAAACCTAAATTTGGTACATCATTTTCTTTTGAGGTATATTTTAAATCTTCAGATTTTGAACCTTATCGGACTAGCACGTCTTGAGCTCACCTTAGGAATGCACTCGTTTTTAAAAATAACTCTGGAATCGGAGTAGCCGAAAATTCCAATTTTGGTATGTGGTTGCACTTTAACGGTATATTTTAACTTTTTAGATGTTGAATCTTATCGGGCTAGACCTAGAGCGTATTGAACCCGCCATCGGAATATTCTCGATTTTTGGAATAAGAGTCGAAGTAGCTAGAAATTCCAAGTTTAGCTGGTCGTTATCGTTTGCGGTATATTTTAATTATTTAGATTTAAATCCTTAACGGGATAGTTCAAAATGTGCTTGAAAACCGGAGCAACTAGAAAGTCTAAATTTAGTATATTATTCTCTTTTGGGGTATATTTTAATTCTTTGTATTTTAAACTTTATTAGGTTGCCCCATCTTGGCCCCGTCTTGGTCCCGCCTTAAGAATGCTAAACCTAAAATTTTTAGATGCTCTTGTTCCCGAGTTATTCCTCAATAACGAGAGAATTTCAAAGGCGGTCTAAGACGGGCTAGCCTAACAAGGTTCAAATTATAAAGATTATAATATACTCCAAAAGACAATAATATATTAAATATTCTAGTTGATCTGCTTTTTGCGTTATTTAAAAAAAAAAAAAAAGAGTACATTAATATGTTAGGCCCAGGATGGGCTATTCCGATAAAGTTTTAAATCCGAAGAGTTAAAATATACCACAAAACATAACGACTTACTAATCTTGGAAATTTTCGATACTCCGATTCTCGAATTACACCCCCAAAACGAAAGGATTCCTAGAGGCGATGAAAAGCGGGCTAGCCCAATACAGTTTAAATTCGAATGTATTAAATTTTACTCCAAAAGGAATTGAAATACTAAATTCGGAATTTTTTTTATCTACTCCGGTTTTCGAGTTATCCTCAAAAAATGAGTATATTCCTATGGCGGGTCCAGCAAGGGCTAGCCGAATAAAGTTCAAAATGGAAAAATTAAATATACCACAAAAGACAACAGCAAGCTAAACTTGAAATTTCTTGATCCAGTTATCGAGATATTCATCAAAAACGAGTGCATTTCTAAGACGGGCTAGCCCGATGAGGTTCAACATCTAAATTAACCCAAAAGAAAATGATATATTAAATTTAGATTTTTAGTTGCTCCAATTTACGAGTTATTCTTTTAAAACAAGTACATTCCTATGTCGGGCCAAAGATGGGCTAGCCCGATTAGGTTCAAAATCCAAAGAAATAATAAAATATACCCTAAAAAACAATGATATACTAAATTTAGACATTCTAGCTGCTACAGTTTTGGAGTTATTCTCAAAAACGAGTGCATTCCTTTTGTTGGGCTCTGGACGGGCTAGCCCGATAATGTTTTAAATCCAATGAATTAAGATATACCGCAAATGACAACGACATTCTAAACATGAAACTTTTAAAAAACCCGGTTCTGGAGTTATTCCTCAAAAACGAATGAATTTCTAAAGCTGGCCCAAGACGGGTTCGCCCGATACGGCTCAAAATCGAATGAAATAAAATATTCCCCAAAATATAAGGATATACTAAACTTATCTTTTCCAGTTAATCCAATTTTCCAGTTATTCTCAAAAAGGGGGTCCATTCCTTTGTCGGGCCCAGGACGGGCTATCCCGATAAAATTCAAAATCGAAGAAACTCAAATATTCCACAAAAGCAAACGACATGCTAAACTTGGAATTTTTAGCTACTTCGGTTTTCGAGTTATTCTTCAAAAACAAATGCATTCTTAAGCGGACCCAAGACGGGCTAATCTGATGGGGTTCAAAATCTAAATTAAAATGTATCCAAAAGGAAATGATATACTAAATTCATATATTTTAGCCGCTCCGATTTTCGAATAATTCTCAAACAGTGAGTAAATTTCTATGGCGGGCCTAAGACGGGCTAGCCCGATAAGGTTCGAATTCCGATGAAATACAATATACCCCGAAAAACAATATATTAAATTTAGACATTCTAGATGCTCCGATTTTTAGTTCTTCTCAAAAAACGAGTACATTCTTTTTGTGGGGCTCAGGATGGGCTTGCCCGATAAGGTATTTGGATTTAAATCCAAAGGGTTAAAATATACCACAAATGATAAGGATATGCTGAACTTGGAATTTTTAGATAACCTGTTCTCAAGTTATTCCGCAAAAACGGGTGAATTTCTTAGACAGGCCCAAAACGGGCTAGCCCGATACGATTAAAAATCGAAAGTATTAAAATATATTCCAAAAGGAATGGATATATTAAATTTAGATTTCTTACTTGCTCTTATTTTCAAGTTATTCTCTAAAAACGGGTACAGTCCTATGGCGGGTTCAGGACTGGCTAGCCCGATAAGCTTAAATCGAAAGAACTAAAATGTACCGCAGGAGAAAACTTCATACCGAGTTTCACATTACTGTGATGAATGAACCTAATTATTTTGGACCTCAAAGTTTTAAACGAACACCAGATCAAGTTAAATAAAAATTTAAAAATACAAATACTATATACTTAGCTAAATCTCTGAAAATCAAATAACTTTTCATGTATACCACTTGCAATAATCACACCAAATTTAACACACATTCTTCAGTTATTTCCAAAGATATCGGTCATTTCATCGGCATTAAGTTCAGATTAGTTTTAATGTTAATGCCTTGGCTTTTGATCTCTTTTTCGAGACCAGAGCCATCTGGGGTGGCTGCTTTTGTGGACAGCTCCCAGCATTGGTGAGTATAGGCGATCGGCACCCTATTACTTCTAGGCACTGTACTAAAATGCATCAATTAAACGCTTGTTTTATATGTAATTTTTGACTACGTGAAAAATAAAATCAACCCCATAACTCTAGACCTAACCATTTCGAGATATATTACTCCCATTTTCGCAACGTCGCTTTTGAAAGTACGCCCTGTCAGCAAATGAAAAGGATAGTTGAATTAAAACTACATATTCAGTGTAATTTCAAATAATTATCCGTATTATTTTGTGCAATTAAACTCAATATAAGAAATTATGAAAGAAATAAAGAAAACATGAATTTGGGTCTATGGGGAAAGTCGTGTACTGTCCACATCTTTTTTTTCTTTATATATATATTAGATTATATTATTGCAATTTTTTATTGCTGTTGGAAACAAAAGTTTTAAAGTTCAAACACTCTAAATTTGCATTTTTGGGTAATTTGAATGTAGAATGAAAATTCGTTTAGTTACATTATTAATTTGGAGACTGTCCTTTATGAATTTACATTCTCTAGCTTTGGAACTCGCTTTGCGACCTCTTCCAATCCGACTGGCGCACACGCCCAGCTACGTGACCTGTGCTAGCTAATGCTCATAAAACTTCCACCCTCTATGCTTGCTGCTCATTAATTGGAGCTCGTCGCAGGCGTGATATACCCGTTTGTTTGTTAAGCAACCCATACACTAGACCAGTGATATTCAAACTGGGTTCCGCGACTTTTTAATAAAATTTTAGATTTTTGTTATGTTATAAGATTTTATAACACTTTTATTAAATTTTTTGTTATTCAAAAATTTCGATAATTAAATTAAATTTTTTTTAAACAAAATTTCATTATCGAACATTTATCGAATTTGCAGGAAAGTTTCAGAGAATATTTTCCGACTCCCAAACAGTCATATAACTGGGTTCAAAATCCATTTCTACAAGTCGAAGATGCTGATCCACCGCCGATGGAAAGAGAACAACTGATTGATATATCCATGGATTCGACTTTAAAAATGCAATTTGAACAAGAAGAACTATTGGGTTTTTGGCTGAAAGTTTACAAAGAATACCCGGAAGTGTCTAATCGAGCAGTAAAAATTCTTATGCCCTTTGTTACTACCTATCTTTGCGAATGATCTTTTTCGAGTTATGTCAGCACTAAAACTAAATACAGGAACAAATTAGATGCAGAATTTGAAATGCGTTTGATAACAACAATTAAGCCTGATTTTCAAAAGTTGTGTAGCAAGAAGCAAGCGCATTCAAGTCATTAAATTTAGTTACTTCTAGTATTACTTCTGAATTAGATATATTCCGAATTTTGTATTTTCTTGCATTTATGCCTACAAATATGCTTGTATGTTTCACTGCAGTGGCGGCTTTTTAGAGCCAGCAAATTCACCTCAACTGTATTCAATAAAAAATCTGAATAACATCTTTTTAACAATTTATTTTTGTATTTAGTATTTGGTTTTATGATTATAATGGTCCAAATTAATTTGCAGTCTTCGGTAGTTAATTTTTGTAAATGTAGCCTCAAAACTTTTTTGCAGAGGGAGAGGGGGCACCGAGATTTTCTGTTACGTCACGTCACTATGCTTGCGGGGCATATTTTTTGTACTAGGGTTCCAAAAAAAATTTTTTTAAGCGTAGGGTTCCGAAGGCGTTAGAAGTTTGAACACCACTGCACTAGACAAACAAAGAGACGAGGAATATTACCAGACGATACGGGAACTACAGGGGGGTCTGTCGTCCTCCGTAGACTCCCGAGGTCATCAATCTTGAAAGGTCCCAGAAAGTGTGCTGATTTGGAGGGTTATCGCCAAAGAGTGATAAATAATAACATTGGCTATCGCTTTCTGTTGTGAGTTTTGATATAAAATAATTAATATATTTCAAATATACTACTGGCATTCACTATTGTTTCACATCCAAACTTTCAAAAACGAATATAAATATAAAAGTGTTTTTGTGTATTACTTATTATAGTGCTCTTATTATATAGTCGATAAAAACTGTTAAGAAATGGGCTACCTACTACAATATTAATTTCTTCATGACTCAGCTGCATAGAACTTGTTCCAGGACAAGCTTCTTTAATGTCTCTCAAAAATTCCAATTCTGGTAAATACCATCCCATCGAGCAACACAAACTGCCACTTCTTTTCGAATCCACCACTTTTTTTTTCTCTCGATTAAAAGTAGATTTTAGACTTCTTAACAATTTTTTCACGTCATCTATAGTTGCTTTGATGTTGTCCTCCTTTAATTTTTGTAGTAAATTTTCATTTTCTGTTTTTATCTGTATAGTTTACACGTCTAATGTCCCAAAGACATTCTTCTATTTTCCATGCTTCAATCAATTCAGTTATTCAGTTATTGTTGATTTCTTCAAGTTGTGGGACATGCTATACGTATAAAAGAGTAATGAATGTTTACACCACAACCTATAGTTACTAAATCGAAATTGAAAATGTTCTTCCAAATTCTAAACCCACAGCTTGTCATTTCCACTGATTATCCCCATAAATATTTGTTTCTCACGATTATTCAGACACATACTTTATCCACCTGTTTCTCTGTTCTTGAAAAGGTGCCGAAAGCAATTTTTTAACGAGCACCCAAAGGAAGAAAAGACACCATCCTCCTGTCTTCCTAAACGTACCTGGTTGGTGATTGGACCTAGTTTATATAGTGGAAAAATGTAAAAAGGGTATTATATATTTCAAATACATAATTCTCTAATTAAACGGATCAATGAAAATCTACGTCACACTATTGCCACATTCTACAATATATATATATATATACATATAGTAAATAGAATGTTTCTTTAATATGAAGCATATAAAAGGAATTAGGAATAAGGATAGTTCATAAATGAAAAGTTAGATAAACTAAACAGCGTAGTATAAGAATGTGAATGACAATGCAATATTTTTTCGAAATGAACTTATCGTAAGCCTAAATCTCCTCCATGTGCAAGCTTTTTTGCTTGATTTTTTTGTTTTCTTATTTGCATTCCTCATTTTTGAAATTTGTTGATTGTCTTTGTCTTTATGACTTGCATTATGCTTTATTATTTCCTCTTTTTGTCTTAATTTCTTTTATTTCTTTGTATTTTGTAGAAAATTTTGGAATAGTGTATTATGAGTTACTACATACATTCTAACTTTGGATTTAATAATTTATATTTATATATATACATATATATATATATATAACCACTAGGCTTGAGTTTGATACTGCTTGCTATTTTTGAAAGACTACTTTTCACTTGTCCTGAGTCCTATGCTGCTTACTATTTTTGAAAGTCTTTATACACATTATTTTTCGTTCAAGTGTATTCATTCCGGTGTCCACTCGCTTTGACGAAGAGCTGTAAAATGCTCTGTCCAATGTTCCTCTGCGAACATGTAGACTCCCACGTGGTGTTTGTGCCTGTGAGTTAATATTTCTGTTTTTATATTTCTGGTTTATAATTCACTTGGTTTTTATTATTTGTCCTTCCACTAGCCAGTAGACAGTTCCAATGGTGTCCATAGCTAAATACTATCGCCATTGTTAGAAACTGGCTATTCTATCGGTTTTAATTCAAATAGTAAGGTTGTCCTGATGAGAATGCAATTTCGAACTAACCGCCGTTTTTCGTGTAATTTCATTTGATTGTTCTCCATGTCTTGATCTTCAATCTTGAGCTATTTATTATTGTCTTTTCTCAATTTTGCCGTGTTTGCATTTTTATTTTATATATATTTATATATATATACCATCTTAATTATGATTTTTGTATACTCATCTTCCCCTCACCCCCTTTCCATTATAGTGATAAGTTACCTTATGTTTTTAACCTTAGTCTTGGTCTATAGTTACTTATTTGTAACAGATATGCTAGGGATGGGTTTTTTTGTACTTACCGTAGCTTATACATGGTTTTCGATTAAAATTTTCAATTTTTATTTATATATATATACATATATATATATATATATATATATATATATATATATATATATATATTTATATATATATATATATATATATATATATATATATATATATATATATATATATATATATATATATATTTATATATATATATATATATATATATATATATATATATATACATATATATATATATTCTTAAGCCTAGAGCTCTTCCACTTGCAAGCTTTTTTGCTTGATTTTTTTATTTCCCTATTTTTATTCCTCACCTTTGAAATTTGTTGATTAATTATAATTTTCTCTTTATGGTTGAATGTCCTTTATTTTATTGTATTTTGTAGGCAAATTTTAAAAAAGATAGTGTATTCTGAGTTACTACTTACATTCTACCATTGGATTTACAATTATATATATATATATATATATATATGATGTTCACAAATTTATCGCATAATAATACATATGAAAAATGTACGTATTTCGCAATCATTTTTAACACTTTACAACAAAGTTGAAAAGTGTTTATGACTTTGTTCATTCTGTCTGTCTGTCTGTCTGTCTGTCTGTCTGTCTGTCTGTCTGTCTGTCTGTCCGTTAGCACGATAACTGCCGTAAAAATGAGTTTATCAAAATGAAATTTTAGTATGTTGTTCAGACGGTCTGTAGGACCTATGGGAATATAAATAAATAATATCACCCAATTAGTTTTTTATTGAACCCGGGTTGAAAAAATGAAATACATTGAACCCTATGGGACCTAATTTTTCAAACATTTTTTAAGTAAATTTAAAATTCACGAATTGCTTCGAAATTTTTAGGAAATATTCACATTATCCCATAGAATATATAAAAAAAAATTCAGTAAAATATGTTAAGTAGTTTTTTAATTAAAAAAATTATTTAATATAGGGAAAAAAACAAATTCAATTAAATTCTGACTTTGGGATATCTTCCAGAAAGAAAAGAGAGAGATATTATATAATAAATATCTCTCCATTTGTTTAAACGTTTTGCATATGGGAGTGGCTTCATATTTTAAAACAAATTTGGTAGATAACAATTTTTCATTTTTTTTAAATTTTATATAACTCTTCATGATAAATTTAATTGATGGCATTTTAAATGCACTTTCCTACGTCCTAGAGAGTTAAAATTTGGTACACAGCTTAAATTTGTTGAACATTTTATTCGACAAAAATTTGATGGATCTTTAAATATAGATCATACATTTTTTTCGAAATGGCCTGAAAATAATCCCCGTTCACTTCTATAAATCATTGGTGTAATATTGTTAAAAATTCTGATGTGGACAGCACATGTCTTTCTCTGCAGACTCATATTCGTTCTCTTTATTTATTCAATGATAATTTGAGGTTATCTGCACAACATAAGTATTTTAAATGACATTGAATTTACACGTTAAACTTAAATTTGGTTCTCATTTGATAGCTAGACTTATTGTCAAAGGTGGCGTAGCGAAAACGCGAAAAAACTAGAATATCTCAAGAACGGCTAGTCCTAGAGTAATGGGGTTAGTCTTATTCTTTTTGTTGTCAAAAATCACATATAATATAGGAATTTAATTGATATAATTGAGCACACGTAGTCTTTTATTTTTATATATAACGATTTTTACTGGCCATTTCGCAAAAATAGCCCGTTCCTTTTTCCCGAATCGTAGTAGAATAACCTACAAATGATTTATATACAAAATTTGGTATATAAATCACTTGTAGGTTATTGAAATATTATACTCCAAATTTTGTTAAATTTGGTTCATTAGTTTTTAGCTAGAGTGGATAAAGGCAATTTCTGCGGCCATTTCGCAAAGAAGGCAGATTCTTTTATTACGAATCGTACTATAATCTAATGAACATCAGGATTTCCCACAAAAAACATACCTACCAAATTGTATGAAATTCGGTCCATTAGTTTTTCAATTAGAGATCCACACAGACACACAGAAACATACACAGATACACCCTTACACACACAGACGTCTTCCTAAAAGTAGTTTTTTCGTGTTCTAGAAGTCCCAAAACGTGTAGATACTTTGAAAATTCGAGTTCCGATCTTCGGCACGATTCCAATACTTTGAGTACATACACATACACATATATATTATCTGTGTATTATCTGTGTATCTAAATTCCGTGCCTATGCAATTACAATAGTTGTGATTTTAAATGATCCCTAAACTTTTATTATTTCTTCAAGGAAGCCTAATTTTAACATATGCAGAATGCAAATATCTCAAGCGATTGTAAGATGAATTACATAAGAATTGCTGAATTTTTTTCACACAAAATTATTTAGCTCTGGAGTCTGGAATACAAGTTATATGAATGAAATATTCATTGATTTTGCATAAAGAATCAGATGATTTATATTTCGATACAGTTTTAAATATTTAAGTATAATAAATTACTGTAGTACTGTGATAATGTAAAATATATTACCACTGAATGAATCACAATTTAGAAATTTTTAAATGAAATTACATTTCAGTTGGAAAGTGTTTCATAATCAATGCTTATGCATGATTGATCTTTCTTGTTTATTTTATGTGATTTTTTGATACATTTATTTGAAAAAAGTACAGTTACTCAAGACAGGTTTGTGCTAGCGTTTTAAAGTTTGTGTCAATCGTTTTCTAATTAAAAATAACATAAGGAATGGTTATTCATGTAATACTATTGACGGTTCCGATTTTTGGATAATTTTTTTCATTCGAAAATTGGTGGGGGGGGGGAAGTCTTCCGGACATTTGCTTACGTTTAAAATCAAGAGACTTATAGTAGTCACTGATTGTAGTTTTTGTATCAAATTTCGTTCAAATCGTACCATTCGTTTGTGAGATATCGTTTCCACAGACTCACGGACACACACACATACATATGATCTGGTAAAAAGGGTATATGGCCGAATGGAGGGCCACCGGAATTAATTTTTGTTTTACAATATGGATGCTTTTGGATAAGTAATGCAATTTTTCCATAATAAGGGTGAAGCACATAATAACCTCTCCCTTCCTTTTTCGTGTAAAAATGCAATTTTTAAGGAGAGCCCTGAAAAAAAGTATTTTCAAAATTCGATGGTTAATGTACGATTTTTCGAAAAAGTTGAGTAAAAAATAATGCCCAAAATAGCTTTATAGAAATTAAATAAGGTCGGATTGAAACGATATGCATTCATTCTCTATTTATTTTTCATCTTAATCAATAGCTCATAAAATTATAAGTAATATTGTTTTTACAATTTCATTCGAAAATTGGGGGAGGGGGGAGTTTAATTCGGTTATGTCCACGATACCACAAGTGTGCAAAGTTTCACTCTACTAGAATTACTTAAGAACTTTACATATTTTCGCAGTTGAATTCAGAAGCAAAAATATTTTAGCTAAATGAGTATTTTTTTTAACCCCGGCGAAAAAAGACGCCAAAGGAAAATAAAACTGTGCCAAACGGTCATTAAACATATAACCCTTCAACCGCAGCCCCCCCCCCCCCCCCCCCACTAGACCATCCAAATATCAAGCAAGACGAAGAAAAATGTTTCGCGTGCTCTCACTACCACACACAGGGACATTTTAAGACTGTCCTTTGATATACTATCCCGCTGTATGGAAATAAAAATCTAGGTGTATGGGCAGCTTTAGACCCAGACCGTCCAATCTACCCGAAGGTATAAGGTATCTGTTTCGATGGCCGGGAAGATCCAGTGGAGGAATTCTAATGGTCAATACATTAATACATAAAGTAACTAACGCTTTTCAAATGTATATTGTCAACATATCTAGAAAATATAATTTTGAATTTTAATCATGTCACTTACCAATCCATCTGGATAGAAATCATCCTCGACTTGTAACTCATCATCTGCCAAACCATAAAGAGTTATACAATTGTAAAAACATATTAAAACAAATATGGTCCACAATCTGAGCATGCTTCTTTTCGAGGTGTTTTTTGCAAGACTTCAAATTCTCTGTCTTCCCCAATATATTTATCTCACGAAAATTCTGTGACGTCACCAGGGCCCCCATGCAAGCCATTCTCAGCCGAAACTTGAAGACAAAGGTGGCCTTGATCACTTGGCTGATAAAGGGTTAATGAGATCTGTTAAGCATTAATTGTTATTCGATTATCTCTTTTTTATGGGTCTTTCACTGCCAATAACCTTGAGTAAAGGTGCTAGAAATGATGTTTTAATCACATTGCGGCGTTTGGCATTTTTTCTTCGTGTAGGGGTATACATTGACGATATATACACACACATATATATATATATATATATATATATATATATATATATATATATATATATATATATATATATATATATATATATATATATATTTATATATATATATATATATATATATTTATATATATATATATATATATATATATATATATATATATATATATAGATATATATATATATATATATATATATAGATATATATTCTAGGGGTCCTAAGAAGCATAACAGGTCGTAAAATCGTTTAAAATGGTACCGTATTGAAATCTTACCATATTGAAAAGGTATCCTAAAAATATCAAAGCTTTGTATTTTGTATTTCAGAATATGCACCATAAATTGTGCACTATAAATTTTGTGCACTATAAACTTTGAACACTCATTCCAGAAGATTTTATCACAATAACTTTTCCACTCGAAAATGTTTGAACTAATCGCAGGACATCCTTGCATGTAGACTTCCAAAGAAGTTTTTGAATCTAGAGTAGTACTTTTGATAAGAATATATTTGTATATAATACTTTAAATAGATCATTTGAAGGAAGCCATTTAGTACTGTTTTTGTGGCAAAAATATCACATACATTTAAAATTGAATAGAACAAAAGCAAAAATAGTACGTAATTGGAACGAATTTGAATTGTCTAAAAATAATTAAAAAATCTAATGTAAAAGTTGTAGATATTGTATATTTACATAAATATATTTAATTTTAAATAACAATTATTGCAGGGTTTGAAGATATTATTCACAAAAGTTATAGGATATTTAATGAAAGTAAATACATTCTAAACTGTGATAATGGCCCTTTAAATATTAGAGGATAACAATTTATTGGTTTTATAATTTTTATTGCTGGGTTAAACGATGCATTATGAATGAAGCAAATGTATAAAAATGTGCAGACACATTAGCAGTATAACTTTAAAGAAAGAAAAAATAATTATATTTTTGAAGACTTATGAATCCCACTGAGACAATTTGCTAATATGTTGTGGAAAACGGCTATTTTTGAGAAATTATTTTGTTTTTTAAATTGTTTTTCATTAAACTGTCAACAACATTTTAACAAAAAATAAGTAAAAAACATGCAGCGAAATTAATCACACACACACACACAAACAAAGGCGCTTTAATCTTCTATTTTTCTTAGATTGATATGTAGAGACAATAAACATAATACCTAGAATCTGGAATTCATTTGTCTTACTAAGTGGTGTTGTGAAACTTTGTCCTACTGTTCTTAATCCAGGATTTTTTTCTTCCCATAAAGTATTATTTCGCAAGAAAATTTTCAAATTTGATAGTTTGATAAGGGGGGTTAGATATGAAATCCTGACCATATTAGATACTAAATATGTGTATGTATGTGTTAGATGTGTGGGTAAAATAACTCAAAAAACAAATTTAGATACCGTTATAAAATTTTGTTATTATTATAATTCAAATAACAAGAGTAGCTCAAGAAGGGACGCATACATACACGGCTTCTATGAAATGGTATGAAATGTTTAACACAGTAGCTATGTTTATATGAAAAACTTATACTCGGAAGAAAATGTTAGTAAACAGTACGATTAGTAAATAGTACGATCTTCGACAATTCAAAATTTAAAATTATTTTACTATTTATTCATCACTATTATTATTTTCGTAATAATAGTAATGATATTATTATGCTAGGTATATTACGATCTGCATAGGATCCGTTACGTATTTTTACGCGGTCGTTAATTGTGTATTTTATTTTTACAGGGGAAGTGTAATCTATTTCAAAAGTTTGCTCTAACACGATCTTCTGCAAGTAATATTAGTTTTCGAATTTCCAGCTATGGTGGATGTCCTTGACGGAACAGTTTGACTGATGCATCATTGCTCGAATTACGTATTTTGAATATCGTATCTGCATTTGGGAAAGCTGATTATTTTGCACATTCTTCTGAAGTAACGTTTGCAGAGTAGTTTGTGACAAATTAGCTGATTTATGTGTTTCCTGTCTTTCGAAACTCTGTAAAGATCACGTAAATCCACATTTGTTGAGGTATATTCTTAATCAAAGAGATTTTATAAATGTTCCCTTTAAAATAAGTTTAAGCTCATTTTTGTGAAGTTCCTTTTTATTTTCCTTATATACATACTGTATAAGGAAAGTCTTGTGACGGGGTCGAAAATTCGAATTCGAGTTTTCGACGGGAGAGCAAGTTTCAAGCATACCTGATCACGAATCGAACATTTTTGAAGTGATGTCTGTGTGTGTGTGTGTGTGTGTGTGTGTGTGTGTGTGTGTGTGTGTGTGTGTGTGTGTGTGTCAGTGAGTCTGTGGAGACGATAAATGACGAACGAATGGGCCGATTCGAACGAAATTTGGTACAAAAATTACAATCCGTAAACACTGGAAGCCTATTTTTTTACACGCAATCTAATGTTCAGAACCCCCCTAAATTTTCGAGTGAAATTTTGAAAAAATCATCAAAAAATCAAAACCTCTAATAAAGTTACGCAAATAGGCATTTTGTAAGTAATTTTTCATTAGAAAACGATTGACATAAATTTTAGAACGTTAACATGAACCGTTCTCGAGATATTGCACATTTTTCAAAAAAATTATCAAAAAGTTATATAAAAATTAAAAAAAAAATTTCCTATTGAGAAACATGTTTGCTTTTTATTTGTAATACCATGCGATAAATTGGGTGACATCATTCTCGTGGACCTAGCCTGTTCCATTCATGAAAAAAGATACTTTGAGTAATACTTTTGTATTTGAACGCCAATAGTCATTTATCTGCTGTAAGAATAACTTATTTCTCCGTCCATAACGCCTGACGAGATTTTGGCGATGAATTTGGTGAAATGTCGCCAACTTGGCGACTTTTTTAAATGTTGCTAAATTAACGAAAAACTCATCAAATGGATAAAAATAACTCTAAATCAATGAAAATAACGACAAATTGACGAAAACTCAATATCTTGGAAAGAATATAAATATCTACTATACAAATAATCTATTTTTTTAACTGTAAAAGTAGTAAATTCATTGCATTATATAAGGAAAGTCATATGCTGCCCACATGAGATTTTTACTCTCCCTACAATACATGGTAATATATAGGGAAAGTATTGGAATCGTGTCAAAAGTCGCAAATACGTCCAGTTGTTGACATATGCACTCGTTTCGAGCATTCTAGGACCAGAAAAAAAAATTATTTTTAGCTTGATGTATGTGTATGTATGCACTCTAGCTTAAAAATTGACAAAATTTCGCAAAATTTTGTAGATAAGTCACTTATGGGCTACTCTGATGCTAATTAGATTTTGGTACGGTTCGGAGGAAAAAAATGTCACTTTTTTGCGTAATATCCCGCAAAATGTAGCCACTCTAGCTAGAGAAAATGAATTTGTGTCTGTAGCGAAAGTCATATGCTGCCCCACAGATGGTTAATAAGTGCTTTTGTTCTAGTTAATTCAAGTATGCATTATAAGGGAAGATATTTTAAATAATGCGTTTAAGATAATGTATTTAAGAAAATGTTTATTTCAAACAAGGAATATTAATCATGCATAAAGCATTGATTGTGAAACACTTTCCAACTGAAATGCAATTTTATGTAAACATTTCTAAAAGCGCTGATATTTTTAAAATTATCTCAGTACTACAGTAATTTATTATACTTGAAAAGTTAAACCTTCATCGAAAAAGACAATGCTAGTTACACAATATTAAATTAATTTAAATGATGTCATCTAAATATAAACCGTCTTCCTCTTTATGTAAAATAAATGGATATTTTATTCATATTACTTATATTTCACGTTCCAGAGTTAAGTACTTTTGCGCGGAAAAAAAATGCAGCAGTTCTTATACAACTCACCTTAAAATCACTTGATTTGTTTACATTCTGAATGCTATAGTTTAGCGTTAAAATTAGGTTCGTTGTAGGTATAATCAAAGTTTAAGGATGATTTAAAATAAAAAACATTGCAATTGCGTCGGCACAGAATTTAAATACACAGGTAATACTCTAAAATAAAGAAGTTTTGTGACGGACGCAACACTAAATATAAATTTAAACGATCTTTAAACATCTACGGTTACAGTGGGAAATGGAAGCCATATTTAATTTTGCAATGAACCACGTGATCTTTTTATATATCACGGGTGCAATTATTACTTTAATTTTTATTTCATAAACTATCCAACATATACTGAAATTTCTTTTACGCGTTTTATATGATGATTTGAATATTTCCAAAAATTTTCGAAACAATTTGGGAATTTTAACTTCGCTTAAAAAATGTTTAAAAAATTAAGTCCCATAGGGTTCAATGTATTTCAATTTTCAACCAGAGTTAAATCCAGAACTAATTGGGTGAAATTTTTCATTTTCATTCTCAAACGTGCTGTAGACCATCTCAATAGCATACTAAAATTTCATTTCGATAAAGTCATTTTTACGGCAGTTATCGTGCGAACGAACAGACAGACAGACAGATGACCATCAATGTCATAAGCACTTCTCAACTAATGTTGGAAAGTGTTAAAAAACTTTATTGTTTACGATTTTTATAATATTTTTTTAACAAAAGGTCTCGACTAGCATATTAAACCAAAATGTAGGTCGAATTCGTAAAATCTTTCACATTTGATTTTGATTATTTAATAAATCTGTCTATTTGCACCATGTTCTGGGAATGTACAAGGCCTGCTTTTGTTATTTTTTTAAACGAAATATTTTTTTTAGTAAAATTAGTCTATATTGGTCACACTTGTGTTTATCATGCTATGTCCCATTGCTATATTATTTGAATATTTAAAAATAGTGTCCAAGAGGAAACAAACGCTGAATGGTCGGACTTGAAAAAAAGTCGCTGAACGGACTTGGAGAAAAGTCACTTGAAGAATTATTCACACCAAGTTGCAAAAATTTCGCAACGAGTTCAGTTGGCAAGTATTATTCTAATCGGCTAGTTTTTCTTAAAGTATCACAGGAATTGTTCTGATACGGTAAAAGTTATAGAAAAAGGATTACGGTTAAAAATTAATTTTTACTTTCCCTGCAATACATGGTAATGTATAGGGAAAGTATTGGAATCATGTCGAAAATCGCAACTCGAGTTTTCGACGGATCTACACGTTTCGAGACCTCTAGAATACGAAAAAGCTATTTTTAGCGGGACGTCTGTGTGTGTGTGTCTGTGCCTGTCTGTGTGCCTGTCTGTCTGTGCAGATTTTGTATCCACTCTAACTAAAAAACTAATTGACCGAATTTCATAAAATTTAGTAAATAAGTCACTTGTGGGCGAATCTGATGCTGATTAGTTTTGGGTACCATTCGGGATAAAAGAACCCGCCATTTTTTGCGAAATGGCTCGCAAAAATCACCTGTATCCACTCTAGTTGAAAAACTAATGGACCGAATTTCATAAAGTTCGGTAGATAAGTCACTTGTAAGTCACCTTGGTGCTGATTAGATATTGGTATGATTCGGAAAAAAATAACTTGCCGTTTTTTGCGAAATGGCCCGCAAAAATCGTCAAAACCTAAAATAAAAAAACTACGTATGCTCAAATATATCCATTAAATGCTTATTTTATACGTAAGTTTTAACGATGAAAAGAATAAGACCAACCCCATTACACTATGTCTAGCCGTTCTCGAGATATTTTAGTTTTTTCGTATTTTCTCTAAACCATCTTTGAAAATAAGTCCAGTTACCAAATGAGAACGAAAATTGAATTAAAAGCGAATTAAATTTAATTAAAAAAAGAGAACGTGGATATAAGACTGCAGGGAAAGTCATGTGTTGCACACATCAGATTTTTTCTGTTAGTGTCCAAAAATTCTAAATTATTGCATTTTTGCTCACAGGACATTGCATACAAAAATCAATAGAATTCACAAATGAATAAAATTATTTTGTCTTACTGTCTATAATTAATATTCATAATTACAGAGACATGAAGAAAATTTATATCATTTGAAGTGATATCTAGAGATTCCCTAGTGTGGTATGCTGACTTTGTAGTATATACGATTTTATATTGGACCTCATTTGTGCGCTAAATTTACTCGAATCAAAGTACGTGCGATGGAAAACATGTAAATTCTCATTACGTCAAAAGTTGAAATATACTCTTATGGCAACTTAATTTTAATTTTTGCAGATATTCTGTATAACGAATTTGTTTGTTATTCAACCATTCACACTCCTAGTCGAATGAAGCAAGCCATCGATGAACAATGTTATGTCATGTTTTTTTTTTATTTTATTTATTTTTATTTTTTTATTTATTTATTTATTTATTTTTATTGGGCAGTGGCGCATAATTTGTGCAGTAGCACGAGAACTCGTACAGTATGAAACTGCCATACATCCAGTGTGAAAAATAGGCTTTTTATTTTCTTTTTCAGTGCTGCTGTTGAGATTTGGTAGGTTTGGTTCATAATGATTGAGTGTTGCTGTTGAGATTTGGTAGATTTGATTCATAATGATTCAGTGTTGCTGTTGAGATTTGGTAGATTTGGCTCATAATGATTGAGTAGTGTTGCTGTTGAGATTTGGTAGATTTGGATCATAATGATTGAGTGTTGCTGTTGAGATTTGGTAGATTTGTTTCATAATGATTCAGTGTTGCTGTTGAGATTTGGTAGATTTGGTTCATAATGATTCAGTGTTGCTGTTGAGATTTGGTAGATTTGGTTCATAATGATTACATTTGTTAATAAGATTAAGCACACAACTTTGATAGAAGATTTTTTATTACACTTCTTATAAGACGTACAAAATGGGAAAAGGCCAGAGTGCTTTCGAGCGTTAATACGCTCTTCATTAGTGGCTACATGGAAAGTGAAAAGGATCGTTCATATATGGACTAGTAAAGATGACAAATTTGCATAAATACAATTAGCAAGTGAACATTCGATTATCTAAAGAAAAATACACAAAAAACATAACATACTTTTTAACGGATTCAAAAACGAGTATATCTCAAGAAAAGTACAATTAAAAATACTATTTTATTACAGAAATTTTTATCTACCTTGCTTGGATTTGTAATTTTGACCCCGTTCAAATTTTAAGCTATGATTGGTGACTCATTCTCGACTCTATGCAATTTAAGTCTCTCCATAGTTATCTTTGACGTGATCCTCATGGGGATTAGGCTGAACTGTCCTTCCTGAATTTGTTTCCTGTAATAAAATAGTATTTTTAATTGTACTTTTTTTTAGATATACTTGTTTTTGAATCCGTTAAAATATATTTTATGTTTTTTTGTGTATTTTTCCTTAGATAATCGAAGGTTCATTTACTAATTGTATTTATGCAAATTTGTCATCTTTACTGGTCCATATATGAACGATCCTTTTCACTTTCCATGTAGCCACTGATGAAGAGCGTATTAACGCTTGAAAGCGCTCTGGCCTTTTTCCATTTTGTACGTCTTAAAAGAAGTGTAATAAAAGACCTTTTATCAAAGTTGTGTACTTAATCTTATTATTTAAAATCAGACGTGACACCAACTTATTTATTACATTTGCTGTTTATTCTACTGTTCTTAAATGTTTTAATTAAAATTGAAGAGTTTGGGTTGAAAGACTTTCCGTGAAAGTTAAACTCTTTTATTCAGCGAGAAGAGCACGGTGCTTTTTATGTGTATAAATAAATACTTCATCTCAAATAGAAAAAATAAATAAATGCAGTCACATAAACACGTTTAATATTTATCTCACTCTAATTTTTAAGCCTTATACAGATCTGCTCAATGTCTATGAAATACAGAGTAAAATTTTCAATTTTTATTGCAATTGCGTATTTCATTAATTATCAATCAGTATTCGTTAATTTTTAAATAAATATTGGTTATTTAGTTAATTTTAAGTATGTTATCTAAGAATTAGCTTATTTTGAGGGCCGCTATTTGGATAATTCTGCATTAAGACTTAGATTTCATGACCAAGTTATCTAAGGAATGGCGGTATATTCCCCCCTCCCCCTTCCTTGAGATGGATAATTTAGGGTGTTTTATAAAATAACTAGAACGACTTACTCAGACCAGGTCCCAAATAATCGCCTGTTACTTTAATAATTCATTTAGAGTAAACACCACTCCCTTTCCAAATCAGTTTCAATCTCCCTCACCACGAATTGTTAAATCTTAGGCCCATGCACAGTTCAACGCTCCACACACAAAAAAATAATAATTATTTCCATGCACGCTAAAAATGTAATATAATAATATAAAAATAAGTAAAAGAAACGTACATGTGAGAAGGCGTTTATTAAATCTTCCTAGGCATGCGCTGAAATATCGGGAGAAATGTGGTATTGAGAACTTTAGTCCGGAGAAAAGGGTTTGTTGCTTTTATGGGGCCACTTAAAAATAACCAAAATGAAAATAACGAATTGCATTTTTTGTTAGAATGCGAAGATATATATTCAACTTTTTCCCAAACTGTAGAATTGTGTTTAGTTTTATGGATGCGACGATCAGATAACCTAAGAAAGAAAAAATTATACCAACTTGATAATTATTCAGATTTTCTATAATAATCAATAGACATCACGTTGCTATATACTGAAACAATTTGATGTGGGCAGCACATGACTTTTCTTACACATGTAATGCAATTACGTCTGATAAAATTAGAAAACGACACTTCGCACTCTTGTGTTAAAAGTAAAACAGGTCATAAAGTGTAATTTTAGGAGCCATAACTGAGATGGAAGGTAAATTATACCCACAAGCGATTGATTGATATTTTCCATAAAAATCAATAGACATCACGTGTTTCTCTATAGAAATAATCTGAATTGGGAAGTGTTTGACTCTTTTTACGCACCATAGGGAAGTTAGGCGTGATAAATTTTAGAAAATACACATGGCAGCCTTGCTTTAAAATGGAGCCCGTCGAAAAGTTTAATTTTAAGTTAAGTTATTAAATGTCATCTAATCAATTCGCAAAAGTGTACTAACTTTTCCTCTTAATTGGTTCACTAATTACTTTCCTTATATACATAATGTGTAAAGAAAGTATTGTGACGGAGTCGAAAATTCGAATTCGAGTTTTCGACGGGAGAACGCGTTTCAAGCATGTCTGATCACGAATTAAACATTTTTGAAGTGATATCTGTGTGTGTGTGTGTGTGAAAGTATGTTTGTGCGCGCGCGCGTGTGTGTGTGTGTCAGTGAGTTTGTGGAGACGATATCTCAAGAAAGAATTTAGCGATTCTAATGAAATTTGGTACAAAAATCACAATCTGTGAATACTAGAATCCTATTAGTTTTAAACACAATCGAATGTTCAGAACCCACCTAAATTTTCGAGTGAAATATTGAAAAAATCATCAAAAAATCGAAACCTTTAATAATGTTACGGAAATAAATATTTCTTACGTAATTTTTCCTTAGAAAACGATTGACATAAACTTTAGAACGCTAGCATCAACCATTCTCGAGATATTCTACATTTTTCAAACAAATTTATCAAAAAATCCCACAAATTAAAAAAAAAATATTAACTGTTGAGAAACATGTTCACTTTTCATATGCAATATCATGCGATAAATTGGGTGACATCATTCTCGTGGATCTAGCTTGTTCCATTCATGAGAAAAGATACTTTGAATAATACTTTTGTATTTGAACGCCAATAGTCATTTATCTGCTGTAAGAATAACTTATTTCTCCGTCCATAACGCCTGACGAGATTTTGGCGATGAATTTGGTGAAATGTCGCCAACTTGGCGACTTTTTTAAATGTTGCTAAATTAACGAAAAACTCGCCAAATGGATAAAAATGACGCTAAATCAATGAAAATAACGACTAATTGTCGAAAATTCAATATCTTAGAAAGAATGTAAATATCTACTATAAAAATAATCTATATTTTTTTATTGTAAAAGTAGAAAAGTCATTGAATTATATAAGGGAAGTCATGTGCTGCCCACATGAGATTTTTACTCTCCCTACAATACATGGTAATATATAGGGAAAGTATTGGAATCGTGTCAAAAGTCGCAAATACGTCCAGTTGTTGACATATGCACTCGTTTCGAGCATTCTAGGACCAGAAAAAAAAATATTTTTAGCTTGATGTATGTGTATATATGCACTCTAGCTGAAAAATTGACAAAATTTCGCAAAATTCTGTTGATAAGTCACTTATGGGCTACTCTGATGCAAATTGTTTTTTTCCTCCGAAGCGTACCGAAATCTAATCTTTTATTTTGCGAAATATCCAGCAAAATGTATCCACTCTAGCTAGAGAAAATTAATTTGTGTCTGTAGGGAAAGTCATATGTTGCCCACAGATTGTTAATAAATGCTTTTGTTCAAGTTTATTCAAGTATGCATTATAAAAGAAGATATTTTAAACAATGCATTTAATGTATTAGGAATACTATAGATTATATATTTTAGATACTATATAATATTTAAGAATCTACTGTAAGAAAACCTATTTTTTTACTGTAAAAGTAGTAAATTCATTGCATTATACAAGGAAAGTTATGTGTTGCCACATCAGATTTTTCATACTTATGAAGATGCTCAGAAAGGGATAAGTACGATTTACAAAAATGACAGTCTAGTAAATAGTAACATTAAAGTTTGCTTTTGTGTACGAACAAAGCATCAAAACTGTCACAACTTAAAATAAATGTCGTGTACGAGCAAAACATCAAGTGTCACAACCATGGAGTTAGAAAGAAGGAGATAAAACTCCTACGGATGAAAAGCTTGAAAATGCCATAATTCTTTGAGAATTATATCTAGGTGCCGCTAGTGTTAGTAAAGTAGCTGCTATTGTTGGTTGACACTATAGAAAGGCGTAGTATTTAGTATATGTATTTTTAATTATTTTTAAATTAAAGGCTGCCTTATTATGAGTATAATTAACCAGTATTTTTGCATAGTTGTAGGAAAGAGTACAGAATACAGGGAGATAAAAATTAATTGAAAAGTAAAATTATTTTAAATACTTGAGAATATTCTTTATTGCTTCAGTTCTACTTTTCATTGCACTAATAATTTATTTTTACAAAATTGACAGTTTAAATAAATATTTTAGGTCTTTCGCCATAGAAATGCATACATACAGGACTACTTATCTTATCCCAGCGCCACCTGAATTATTGTCTCAAACGATATTGACTTTTTCTTAATATGAAGATTTAACTCCTTACTTTTACCTCCATGGTCACAACTCTAAAAAATCCGATGTGGGCAACGCATGACTTTCCTTATATAATGTAATGAATTTACCACTTTTACAGTAAAATAAATAGGTTTTTCTTATAATACATACTAATATTCTTTCCAAGATATTGAATTTTCGACAATTAGTCGTCATTTCATGGATTTAGCGTCATTTTTATCCATTTGGCGAGATTTTCGTTAATTTGGCAACATTTCAAAATTTTCGTTAATTTGGCAACATTTCCAAAAGTCGCCAAGTTGGCGACATTCCGCCATATTCGTCGCCAAAATCTCGCCAAGCATTATGGACGAAGAAATAACTTATTCTTACAGCAGATAAATGACTATTTGCGTTCAAATACAAAAGTATTACTCAAAGTATCTTTTTTCATGAATGGAACGAGCTAGATCCACGAGAATGATGTCACCCAATTTATCGCATGGTATTACATATGAAAAGTGAACATGTTTCTCAAGAGGAAATCTTTTTTTTTTATTTTATGTGACTTTCTGATAATTTTTTTGAAAAATGTGCAATATCTCGAAAACGGTTCATGTTAGCGTTCTAAAATTTATGTCAGTCGCTTTCTATTGAAAAATTACATAAGAAATGTCTATTTGAGTAACTGTATTAGTGGTTTTGATTTTTTGACGATTTTTTCAAAATTTCATTCGAAAATTTAGGGGGGTTCTGAACATTCGATTGCGTATAAACACAATAGGCTTCCAGTGTTTACGTATTGTGATTCTTGTACCAAATTTCATTCGAATCGGTCCATTCGTTCGTCAGTTATCGTCTCCACAGACTCACTGACACACACACTCACACACATACTTTCACACACACACACACACACATACTTTCACACACACACACAGACATCACTTCAAAAATGTTTGATTCGTGATCAGGGATGCTTGAAACGTGCTCTCCCGTCGAAAACTCGAATTCGGAGTTTCGACCCCGTCACAATACTTTCCTTATACATTATGTATATAAGGAAAGTAATGATAGTGGATGAACAAATTATTCAAAGCGTCTTTTATATGCACACGACAGCTACATTTACCGATTATTACAGTTTAAAGGTAATTCCGACCCACTATATCGTGCACGTAGGGCTCTGTACCTGGTATTAATTAACTAAGAAATATCAACGAAAGTTTTCAATGCCCATAAACTAAAATTACATAAAGAAAATCATTAAAAAAGTGTTAGTGACAACAACCATGTTGTTGATCTTTGCTAAATTAGCAATGGAACCTTAATTACACATCCAACACTTAATGGTATACATAAAGAGCTCATATGCCCGCATGCATGAAGTTGCCAGGTGATTGAACGTTTCGAACATTTCTTAAAAAGGTGAACTTAAGTGATAGAAGCGGCCCACATTCATGCAGATAGCAATGATGGAGGGTTACTGTTGGTTATGCGGGAAATGTTCCAGTGGCTTAGTGGATTTGATTTACGAGAAGTTTTTAGAAAAGTTACCTGGGATACAGCTTGAGACAATGCCTTTAGTTTAGTAATCAACATCAATAGATCGGTTTCGCTCATGTTCACCAGCACCCATTACTTGTAATCGGTGTTTGTTTTTTCGGATTTTTACTTTCCTTATATACAAAATGTATAAGGAAAGTATTGTGACGGGTCGAAAATTCGAATTCGAGTTTTCGACGGGAGAGCACGTTTCAAGCATCCCTGATCACGAATCAAACATTTTTGAAGTGATGTCTGTGTGTGTGTGTGTGTGTGTGTGTGTGTGTGTCAGTGAGTCTGTGGAGACGATAACTGACTAACGAATGGACCGATTCTAACCAAATTTAGTACAAAAATCACAATCTGTAAACACTGGAAGCCTATTATTTTTATACGCAATTGAATGTTCAGAACCCCCCTAAATTTTCGAATGAAATTTTGAAAAAATCGTCAAAGAATCAAAACCACTAATAAAGTTACGCAACTGGACATTTCTTATGTAATATTTCATTAAAAAACGATTGACATAAATTTTAGAACGCTAACATGAACCGTTCTCGAGATATTGCACATTTTTCAAAAACATTATCAAAAAGTCATATAAAATAGAAAAAAAAATTTCCTATTGAGAAACATGTTCACTTTTCATATGTAATATCATGCGATAAATTAGGGGACATCATTCTCGTGGATCTAGTTCGTTCCATTCATGAAAAAAGATACTTTGAGTAATACTTTTGTATTTGAACGCCAATAGTCATTTATCTGCTGTAAGGGGTACATTTATCTGCTGTAAGAATAACTTATTTCTTCATCCATAACGCTTGGCGAGATTTTGGCGACAAAATTGGCGGAATGTCGCCAACTTGGCGACTTTTTGAAATGTTGCCAAATTAACGAAAATCTCGCCAAATGGATAAAAATGACGCTAAATCAATGAAAATGACGACTAATTGTCGAAAATTCAATATCTTGAAAAAAATATTAGTATCTACTATAAGAAAAACCTATTTTTTTTTACTGTAAAAGTACATTCATTACATTATATAAGGAAAGTCATGTGTCGCCCACATCAGATTTTTTTTTTTTTTTTTTTTACAATAAATAAGGTGAATGAACTCAAGTGGATAAGGGGAGCAGTCTAAGGGAGCGGGGCTAAGTGTCAAACAAAGGTACTTTATTTTTATTTCTCTAAAACTAAATATTAATTAGCGTTTATTTATTTATAATTTAAAAATCAGTTTTCTTTATACGACAGACTAGCTCGTTAAGATTACTTCTATCACCATATCGTGATAGAAGTTAAGTTCACTCACAATGCATATAATAGAGGATATATAGTAGCAATTTCACACCGGAGTGGCTACCTTTCTTGGATGTCTCCTGAAATGTACCATTACTGGACAAAACTCAATTCATTAAGATATGAGGAGATATGAAAGATTGAAGATTATCTTGAAAAATAAAATTAAAAAAGAACTTTCTTCACTAATTTTAATAATTTATAGCCTCGAAAATTACAGAAAAAGTTAAAAACTTCAGTTACAATAATTACACTGCTATTCTATTATCCAGCCACGCATCTGTTTAGTTTAGGTAAACTGGATGATTGTTTAAATATGATAAACTGCTAATCAAATATTTCCACAGGTTGGCAATTTCTTCTGCTTTCTTCGTCCCTTTTCCTTATTTCGTGTCTATGTCAGAGTGACGCTTATGAAGTAGTCCACAGTGGCGTGCCTTCATGGTGCGGAACGGAGCGTTCGCTTCAAGATACCGCAGAGAAGGGAGCGTCCTTTACACTGAATGCATTTAAGAACCAAAGACTATGCATTACGAGAAAGGACGCCCTGAAATTATTTACTCTAGGCCATCAAAGTCTAGTTATGATTAAAAACTTTGTAAATGGGGTTCAACGATCTTGATGAACACGAGAGTTTTTATGTTGTCCACAAGAAGAGCATCCGTGTCTGGTGTTACAATTACACACGCCTACACACACACCTGGGCAATTCAGAAGACACTTTATGAACTGCTGAAGAGTCGAGGCATAGTCAGGATCTCAGAAAAAGGAGGGTTAGGAGCAAGGGCGGCTCGTGCATAGGCGCTGCGGCACTGCGGGAGCGACAGTGCTCTCTCCCTCTTGCAGCCTCGCGTACAGCTTCGTATTTGTGCATGTGCACAACAGTAAAGCACCACACTTCACAGTTCCAGCGGCGTGGTGTTTGACTGTTGTGCGCATGCGCAAATAGGAAGCTGCACGTGAGGCTGCGAGGGAGAGAGCACTGTCACTCCCGCAGTGCCTATAGACGAATCGCTCCTGTAAGTGACCACGTTGGCCAGTGAAAAGGTAACGTCTGGACCAGGGGCGGGTCATGCATAGGCACTGCGGCACTGTGGGAGCGACAGTGCTCACACTTCCTCGCAGCCTGCCGTGCAACTTCCTACTTGCGCATACGCACAACAGTCAAACACCACGCCGCTGGAACTGTGAAGCGTGGTGTTTGACTGTTGTGCGCATGCGCACATTGGAAGCTGCTGCACGCGAGGCTGTGAGGGAGAGAGAGCACTGTCGCTCCCGCAGTGCCGCAGTGTCTATGCACGAGCCGCCACTGGTTAGGAGTGAACAAGAAAGGTGCCGTGTTGGATTTCGTTTTCCATTATGGACCCTGTTGAATGAATGAAAGTAGAAGCATGCACAACTCAAAAATATATTTCACTCACTCAAGTGTCGATTTATTAATGGACTGTAGTAATAATGCACAAATGGAAAACGAAAGCACAAAGATAATACACTCATGTATACACACACTGAAAAAGACGCTACTCTCGAACTCAGATCCTCAAAAAAACAAAAACCCGATGTAGCGCGACTCATTTGGAGAAGCGCCATCTCGTGGCACCAAACAGACCCTATACTATGGAATGGGGAACTGTTATAATTTTTCAGCCTGTTGGGGTTCTGTGTACGCCTCTGGATGTCAAGGGTCACAAAAATCAGTTGTAGATGGCTAAAAGTTACCCTTTATCTCTTTATAGCAGTGTTTCTTAAACTAAAACAGTGTTTCTAAAATCACAAGAGTTCCCCTTTAAAGATTTTTGATATACAATGATTATAAGAAATTGATTAGTTCTAAAGTAGAACACAAAAATGTATCAATAAATATAAAAGCTGTATAGTAAAAATTTATGTACGGAAATAATTAGGAAAGTTATAAGAAAATGTTTTGGGCGTTGCCAAGATTTATGAAAGGATTAGTTAAATTCATCGCGAAATATTTTCGAGGTCTTTCCAGGAATATAGCTAGTCCTGTTCGAAGCTTATATTTTCTGCTTCAGATGACATACACAAACATACAAACACATTTTTTTACCGTGTACGATTAAATAATTGTAATTTTTATGTTTGCAATTTGCTACGAGTCTACAAATACATTCAGGTAAATTAGGACATCAAATATATACATGGTATTCATATTATTCAGAGATTAAACGACAGAAATTCTCCAGAGAAAATTGTAAAATTGACTATTTTGAGCAATTTTGTGCTGCGATTTATTATTTTATAATTTTATTACATCAAGAGAATTTTATATTCAATTTTCCTCTCAGTCATCCCTCCCCCGCCCCCCTACAAATAGGTACATATATCGCATAATTCAGTATACATTAATCTAAAAATACATTACCTGATTAATTTGAGAAAAATCGTATAACATACTTTTACTTTCTCTACATTACATGATAATGAATAAGGGAAGTACAGGTATCGCATCGAAAATCGGAACTCGACTTTTAGCAGATCTACACTTTCAAGTACTCTGAAACATGAATAAACTATTTTTAACTCGACTGTGCTGACCACATAAGATATTTCATTTACAAGTTCCGGAATATTTAAAATAAACGTGTATGACCCAAAACAAGCATTTATTTTTACTTTCCTTATATACATAATGCATAAGGAAAGTATTGGGACGGGGTCGAAAATTCGAATTCTAGTTTTCGACGGGAGACCACGTTTCAAGCATCCCTGATCACGAATCGAACATTTCTGAGGTGATGTCTGTCCGCGTGTGTGTGTGTGTGTCAGTGAGTCTGTGGAGACGATGTCTCACGAACGAATGGAGCGATTCGAATGAAATTCGGTACAAAAATCACAATCCATGAATACTGGAAGCCTGTTGTTTTAAAACACAATCGAATGTTTAGAACCCTCCAAAATTTTTCGAGTGAAATTTTGAAAAAATCATCAAAAAATCCAAACTTTTAATAAAGTTACGCAAATAGACATTTTTTACGTAATTTTTCCTTAGAAAAAATTGACATAAATTTTAGAACGCTAGCATGAACCGTTCTTGAGATATTGCACATTTTTCAAATAAATTTATCAAAAAGTCCCATAAATTAAAAAAAATATTAACTGTTAAGAAACATATTCACTTTTCATATGTAATATCATACGATAAATTGGGTGACATCATTCTCGTGGATCTAACTCGTTCCATTCACGAGAAAAGATACTTTGAGTAATACTTTTGTATTTGAACGCCAATAGTCATTTATCTGCTGTAAAAATAACTTATTTCTCCGTCCATAACGCTTGGCGAGATTTTGGCGACGAATTTAGCGGAATGTCGCCAACTTGGCGACATTTTTAAATGTTGCCAAATTAACGAAAATCTCGCCAAATGGATAAAAATGACGCTAAATCAATGAAAATGATGACTAATTCAAGAAAAATCAATATTTTTGAAAGAATATAAGTATCTACTATAAGAATAACATTTTTTTAAACTGTAAGAGTAGTAAATTCATTGCATTATATAAGGAAAGTCATGCGTTGCCCACATCAGATTTTTTACACTCGGAATTGTAAAGAGCTGAAGCATAGAAAATTGTGAGAGATTTGTTAGATTCAAGAAAAATATTTAAATTATGTGACTTTCTTATTATATATAAGCAAAACTTGAAATTAATTCCACAAAAATGTTCACTTAATTTGTCAATTATTGAAAGTAAAAACCCTCCGAACGATGAAATATGCCTATCACAATGTGACTTATTTATTCATATGCATTTATTATTGAATTTAATATTGAAATCTATATTAGTCTCTATAAAAATTCGATAATTTTGTGACTAATAAAATTTGCACATTTTTAATAACAGTTTTGTAAATTCATATGCTTTAAAATGCTATTTCAATAGAACTTTAAATAGAACAAAATAATTTACAAATATTTAGTAAATTTTTCTAAATGTCGATCCATCATTAAAGTTTAAACTGCGAAGGTGCCAGATTAGCTAAAACGTATAAAAAACGCGTAAAAATGTTTATTCCCATCAAAGTTTTCAATACTATCAAAATTCCCGGGTTTATTCTGGCTTCTCAAAATTGTCGTGTTTTTCGCATTTCTGTCTCTAATGCAATGAATTCAATCGAATAACATTTTATATTAATAGAATAATTTTAAACTATAGCTATATCAATTTCTGATTAGCTCATCGTCTTAGTTTTATCAGCTTTTTTCTAATGATTTGACAAAAATATTACTCTATTTAGAAATTTCATGAAATTTTATAGATTGAGACTTATCCACCTGACTGTTGGCAAACTACGTTTTGGAACGCTTTAAATAATATTCTCGTTTCTAGTATAAATGATGGAGCTTTATCTGCAGTTTTATGATTGGGTTTTAATTATGAAACATCCAGTCAAGAACAAAATGTAATGAAAAAATATTTTCTTTGTTCTACAATAAATAGTCTTCATGAAATAAACATACTAAAAAAGTTTATCATCCAGAAATATTCATAACTAGAGAACAATTGTTATATATTTAAAGACATATTTTTACTTTCCCTAAAACACATGGTATTGTATAGGGAAAATATTGGAATCATGTCGAAAATCGCAACTCGAGTTTTCGACGGATCTACACGTTTTGAGACCTCTAGAATACGAAAAAACTATTTTTAGCGTGGCGTCTGTTTGTGTGTCGGTCTGTGTGTCTGTGCAATGTATGTATCCACTCTAACTCAAAAACTAATGGACCGAATTTCATAAAATTTAGTAGGTAAGTCACTTGTATGTGAGCCTGGTGCTGGTTAGTTTTTGGTAGGATTCGTACAAACAGAACCCGCCTTTTTTTGCGAAATGGCCAGTAAAAATTTCATTTATCCGCTCTAGCTAAAATACTAATTTACCAAATTTCATAAAATTTGGTAGATAAGTTACTTGTGGGACACCCTGGTGCAGATTCTCTTTTGGTACGATTCGGAAAATAACAACCTGCTTTTTTTTAGGAAATGGCCCGCAAAAATCGCCAAAATCTAAAAAAAAAAAAAAAATACTACGTATGCTGAAATGTATCAATTAAATTCTTGTTTAATACGCAATTTTTGACGAGGAAAAGAATATAACACACTCCATTATACTTTAGGACTAACCGTTCTCAAGATATTTGAGATTTCTTGCATTTTGGTTACGCCGCATTCGGAAAAATGTCCAATTACCAAATAAAAACAAAAATTGAATTAAAAATGCAAATTTAGTGTTATTTGCTGCAATTAAACTCAATCTTATGAATTATTAAAGAAATAAAGGAAATATGAATTTAAGTTTGCAGGGAAAGTCATGTGCTGCCCACATCAGATTTTTACATTGGGTTCGAGTATTACTCTGAGCGTTCAACGTATGCCCTTGTGCATTGCAATTATTTGAAATATCGCTGCAATTGCTATTTACCGAGGAACTTAATTGGATATCACAAGGTTACTATATTCATATGCACTTTAGGATAACTCATTCTGAAGGGGAAGAAGGATATTCCACCGGTATCTTTCCCAGGGCATATTCATGGATCTTTCAGAGTTTTCAGCATCTTCTATGAACATGATAAAAAATGTGGTAACAGCGGTTTCTCAAATATGCTTCATGAGCGATGACGTATGTCGCAATGCATTGAATCCACAGGATCAACTGCCTTGCTGTTTTCCATCTATTTAAATTGCACGGAAGATAAGGTTGAGCTGATACACGGAAGGTGTGCGAAGACTCGTGTCTGGATACGAATCTGGCATGCCTTATCTATCCCTGCCTTGCTCTTAGTAATCTAACTAAATGAAAAGTGGCTAAGGTTGGGAGATGCACTAAAAGGTCAGCATGGTCTCAGACCGGCTTTTAGATATCAATCCTGTTGACAACATCTATTCTGCTTTACTCTTAGCAATCTATTTAGATTGTGCATTAGTTAATGTAGTTACGATACGCGATAGGATTGTATGGAAACTGGTCTCAAATCGGAGACGTGCAGGCTGAAGATGTGACGGAGACGTGCAGGCTGAAGATGTGACGGAGACGTGCAGGCATCGGAGACGTTCATCGCTGAATTTTATTGTGACGAGTTGCAGTGCATTAATAATTTAAGTATTATGCTGACGACATCATGTCGTGAAAGACAATCAAAACACATCAAAGAAAATGCATAAATTTGCGGTATTTTTGCCTTATATAAACTAAAACAACATTTACAAATATGGAAGTATAAATATTTAAATGAATTTTAATTTATAAATAAAAATACAATAATAAAACGTTTAAGTATTTTCATTGGTAGGCCTCGTAAATTAATAATATATGTAAAGCAATTGCATCTATTGAATATTCTCCAAATGTGAAATGACATATATAATTTTAACAGGAATAATGTCAAATAATACAAGAATATTTTTAGCTGTGTTAAGGGTTTGATGCCAATTTTATTCAGAATATAACTCTTTAGGCTTGATTTTATAGCCGCTTAATTTATCCATTTCTCATTCCGTTTACTGTAAGACTGAATTCATATATCAAAGTTGGTGGGAAAGATATCGTTTTAGTATCGTAAGATTTTTGAATTTTTTGCTTTATATTTTCTTTAAATTTTATACAGGCTATTACTCTTGGTAATTACCTTTTAAACCAATAAATAATACTCAGAGGAATAATTAAAATGTTTCCTCAGAGTTGTGTTCTGCGCACATACCAAGTTATAATAGCGTAGATGTGGTTCTGAGGATGAGAGAAATGCATTGCATACATATTTTCACACCTCTATCTTATGTTCAGATTAATATCTAGTGACGAGAAAAGCGTGCATCCCTTTTTTGAATGTTTAGAATTTATGTCCGACTGATGAAGTTACTCAAAATGTCTTCACATGCCTGATTATCATTAAGTCGTTACTTCTAAGCGCTTGATTTTCTTGAACATGTTATGCATACGAATCTCCGTTTGAAGAAATGATAAATGGTGTAAAAACTTCAGACATATCTGCTATATACCCGAACATACATGTTTAGTTTTATAAAAAATAGATTTTATGATCAATGTCACTTATTGCAAATTTCGATTTTTTCCCTGAACATTCACTGTTACAATTTAGTCAATCTCCTGATGTATTTTCCTTATATTTTGGGCAAATTAAGCCGATCATATAAAAAAATTTTTATGGTACAATTAACTTTACAAAACAAAATTTTAGTTTACTAAAATAATAAACAGAACAGTTTCATATACATTTTCCTACAAAATCTCAGTTAAAAAACCCGTGAAAAGGACTTTCTTATTCCAACAATTTAAACACTATTTACATTCTGTACTATTTTGTCACATTTGATACATGACGAGAATATTTTTTATCTCACTATTTTTGAGAGAACTGTATGGAATGTTTTTAAAAGGTATTTTATCTATATTATTCGAGTTCGTTTGGATGCATTGCATCTCTGAAATGAAAGCTATCATATATACCCTCACAGCAAAGATCGTCGCATGTGTGACAGTGACGTTGTAGTCACGTGACACATGGGTCACAATGGGACATCCTATTTGTGACTTCTAAGCGACGTTACGTATTAGTAACTTTGTAACCTTATTGTGACTATATTCTGTGACGTTTCCACAATTTAATTAACACGCACCAATGTGACGACCTTACGATGGCACTTACAATGTGACGTCACAAACAAGTTAATATGCGACGTCACAAACGACCATGAAAATGACCAAAATGACTTCGCTGTGACCTCAATATGATATTGCCGAGACGTACTGCGACGTCCTGTGACGTCCCAAAGTCACAGTGTGACGTAAATCTTCACTGTGAAAAAAAATGCTGTTAGGGTATTAATTTTTGATTCCATATACAATCTCGCAAACTAATAATATCTTCTCGAAATGTTTATATCCACCTTTATGTCACAAAATAAATAGGTCGCCGATAAATGTGATAAAATCACTTCATTATTGTGAATGTTAAACTGTAATTAGAGTTGAAACCGGGTTTTTAGGGAAGGGAGTTTTGTGAAAGCTGGAAACTTTCAAGTCATTGCACTTTGCAGTGTTAAATACTTGAATTTATTCACTATCTTCCAACCATACATCTCTGTACCATAAATTCTTTTGTAAACACACAGGGGTACTTCTACCACGGGTAGGGAAACTGTTTTATTGGATAACACCATCCACAGACCCAGATCGCGCTCATCAGCTTGAAACAATAGTTGCAATGGCAGTAAAAATACTTGCTATATGCTATGATTTTTAAAATCTGTATGAGAAGTGACAAATTCAGTTCTATCGCATAGCCAGTTTCGTGGTAATTCAATATTAAGCTCAGGTTGTAAGAGATTGTAACTGCTAACACAGTTAAAAATACACTGTCATTGTAGATAACAGCATTGGGGAACCGGTTTCTCGTAGTTCGCAAAATTGTGATACATACATTTGCGTATTTAGGGGGGAGGGGGGGTGCCAAAGCAACTCCCTGGAAAATTGTTAATTTAATTAAAAGCCAATATGAGAGAAAAAAATAAGAAAAATTATGTTTGGAATTAGAATATTTAACCACAACTGTGTGTTTAATCCCATATGTATATCGTTAAAAACAATTTAAACTTATACATAAATGAAAAATTTAGGTTATTGCATTTGAGATGTTTATGAATGTCCAATATGTTAGTTTAGTTGCTCTGTCTCCAGGAGGGTTAGAATTCTGTTCAAAAGGGGGGGAGGGGATATATTTTAAAGGTGGTTCACACTAATTTTTAAAAATATTGGCACATACAAATTTTTAAAAGTGCTATACACATTAATTTTTAAAATTTGATACGCATACCATTCATTTAAATTTACTTTGCTACGATACGTATTGCGAGGTTGGGCGCGGTAGCCCATTGGTTAGCGCGCTGGAGTTGCACTCGGTAGGCCCGGGTTCGATTCCAGCCACTGCCAAAACTGCCGCCGTGTTCATGCGGAGTACGATCACGTTAAACATGTGGGTCCGAAAGTCCTTCCGAGAGGTTGGTGGTAGGGGAAGGAGGGTACGGTCCCTGTGGATGCCTCCCCCACTGGGTTCCGGTCTAAATTGGGTGGCACTTCCCGACCGTCCAAACAGTTACCTTACACCTTTCTGGTAGGTCGGACGGTCTGGGTTTCAACAACAACAACGTATTGCGAGGTTGATAGTAATATCTAAATTTTGAATGCAATCAATTTTAGTACCCCCCCCCCCCCCTGGAAAAAATCCTACATACGCCCATGGAAACGTAGCCTGCCTGATCAAGCCAAAGTGAAGCTTTGGTCTTATTGTTAAATCTGGGTAACCATACTCATTCCAAACACATACAAAACATCAACACAACAGAATTTGGGGGGGGGGGGGGGCTCAATCTCACAAGAAGGTCTTTTTGTGCATACAGAAAACTTCAATGTAAACAAAATCCTTTAAAATCTTAATATATTACTGTGAAGTAATATATTAGTTGCAAAAAATATCAAAAAGAAATCAGAATGACAATTATAGTGCTGCCATCTATCCTATTTCTTTGTTACTAATTCTTTTTATTCCAATCGACATGACATAACTGACTCTAATAGCTCTAAAACTGTTAAGCTATTTGATTTGATGAATTTTAAATTATCTTTTCAACTACTACCTTTTCTCCAAGATAATAAAATGCAGTTTCATCGTTATAGTATGTAAGAAGCGAGATAATAATTTATTATCAAGATGTATACTAAGAATTTCGTTTAGGAATTTCACAGTTCTATCCAGGGACTACAAGGTTGAATAGTAGCAATTTTTCTTAAACATGCAGTGTGAAAGATTTTATTTTCCAAAGTTCTTGAAATAGATAGGGATTTTTCACGAGGTAGAGTCACTTTTGGCTCTCGTCTATAAAATTCCTTCTATAAAATTTTTATGCTAAACCTGAAAACCCATGAGAATTTAAATTAGTATAGTGGAATTCCCCACTTAAGCTTTTATTAATATAAAATTAGTTAAGTTTCTCTGAGTTCTGTAATTTGATAAAAGGATTTTATGTGTTCTATGATATTGGAGATTGAAATGAATAACATTCAAAATTCCTTGTCGGATTTTTTAAATTGAGAAAATTTACTCACGTTTAGATAAATATATTTTCAACGAAAATAATCAGTATTTAGCAGCATTAAGTGAAAATAAATTCGATTTTCGCTAGATGAAAATTAAATTTTTATCTTGAAGTGAACTAAAAAATTTGTTTTATTGATATAAAATATCAAGATATGGCACCACCACCAACTATATTTTACATAAATTTTATTTTGCTTTATGAGTTTCTTGGATCAGTATGAGAATAAAATCCACTGGACCCAAATATGTATTAAATAATGCTTAAGAAAATAATCAAAATATCGAAAAATAAATATCAAGCAGAGGGTTTACTTTAGATTCCCACTACCATAGTTAAATTTGAAAAAAATTGACAAACCAGTTTACGACGATCTGTACCACAATCAGAATCAAAATAAAGAATAATGTATCGTTTATTAAGCTTACATTTTTGTAAGCTTTGCTACCTTTTTTCATTTTTGCTTGCTGTTCTTCAAAAACGAAATTTTTAATTCTTAAAAGGAAATATAAGTTGACATTAGTCTCTTCAGCAATACTTACCTTACATTCCACATCATACCCATACGCCCATTTTTCTGAAAGTATGTATTCAAAATACAAATACAAAACGAACTTATATTTGCTCTAGGAAATTCAAACGTAATAAAAATGATAACAGTAGACATACGTTTAAGAAAACCTTGGATTTCCTTCTTCAATACGAGCTGTAATACTGCATAATCATACTTAATTTGTTTCTCTAACTTATTTTTCTCTATACTTTTTTTCATTATCAGGTTGGGGTTTTGGTTACTGTCTCTTCGTATTAGTTCTCTCTTATGACACTAGGTGACACCACCACGAATGTATTTTTACAACTAGCTATTTGTCTTGTTTGGTATTAAGACTGTCAAGTAAGTAGTACCATAACTTGAAGTAATTAATATTAACAGTGACTTAAGCATTATCAAGCGCAGTTAAGCGACACTTAAGGCCTATGAAAAATGAAGGCCCTGAGCAAGCTGGAATATTTGCTTTGCTCAGAACAACTTTCTAAAAAAAATTATTGAAAAATAAAAGTTTTTTTATTGTTATTATAACAATTATACGTATTTAGTTATTTATGACTAATTACACTGATTCTTATGCTAAGTGTGAAAATAATTTCGCACGAAATATTCATTACTTGTTAAATATAAACAAGAAAGATCAACTATGCATAAAGCATTGATTATGAAACACTTTCCAATTGAAATTAAATTTTATTTAAACATCTCCAAAATGCGACACATTCAGCCCTGATATATTTTAAATTATCACAGTACTATAATAATTTATTATATTTAAAAACTCAAAACTTCATTAAAAAATGAACTTTATTCAAATGAGTCATCGAAATATAAATCGTCTGGCTCTCATGTAAAATCAATGAATATTTCATTCATATTATTTTTATTCCAAACTCCAGATCTGTAATTTTGTTTGAAAATAATTCAGCTGTTCTTATACAATTCATCTTACAATCACTTGTTTACATTCTGCATCCATTAAAATTAGGCTTTGTTGTAGAAATAATCAAAGTTTGATGATCATTTGAACTAAAAAATATTGTAATTGCGTTGGAGCAGAATATATTATATGCACAGAAAATACGCAAAAATAAAGCGGTTTTAGGACGGATGCATCACTAAATGTAAATGTAAAAAAACTTTTAAATCATGATATTTACATTGGGAAAAAAAGATGGATGCCATATTTACATTGAAGTGAGTCACGTGATCGCTTCATACAATATGGGTGTAATTAATATTTTAATTTTTATTGAAAAAACTACCCAACATATCTTTTACTGAAATTTTTTTATATATTTTATGGGACTATTTGCGTATAATTATCTGAATTACAATTTTAATTTTCGAAGCAATTTGTGCATTTTAACTTCGCTTAAAACTGTTTGAAAAATTATGTGCCATAGGGTTCAGTGTATTTCACTTTTTCAACCAGGGTTCAATCCAAAACTAATTGGTTGATATTGTTCATTTACATTCCCATATGTCCCACAGACCGTCTCAACAACATATTAAAACTCCATTTTGATAAAGGCATTTTTATGGCAGTTATCGTGCGATCGGTCAGACAGACAGAGAAAAAGAACAAAGTCAAAAACACTTTTAGCTATGTTGAAAAGTGTTAAAGAGAACGTTTATTTTCGCATTTATAATGTTTAAATTATCTTCAATTGAATTCAAATATAAAACACTTAAAACACTTTTATATATAAACTCCGTGATTTCAGCGTTTTAAAAATTAAAATACTTCTATGTTGGCAATCCCTTCTATGTGTCGAGTTTCTTGGACTAGAGTTTGTGACGATATTTATAAAGTAAACAAAATTAAACCTTCCATAGAAACAGCATTATGCAGACTATTATTTTCCGAGACTTTATTTGAAGAAAATGATATCATGTTGCTTAGAAACGGAATTAAATCAAATATGTTTATACGGCAGACGATTTCTATTTAATCTATACAATTTAAATCCAAGAAAGATCAATCATGCATAAAGCATTGATTATGAACCACGCAATTTTATTTAAACATCTCTAAAATACGATATATTCAGAGGTGATATTATTTACATTATCACAGTACTTCAATAATATATTTTATTTACAAACTTAAAACCATGAAGGTAAAAGTACTCTCAAATTCCATGCTTAAAACTTCATCGAAAAAGGCAATGCTATAAAATCGTCTGTTTTTCTATGTAAAGTCAATGAAAATTTCATTCATATCACCTATATTCCAGGCTCCAGAGCTAATTAATTTTGCGTTAAGAAAATTCAGCAATTCTTTTACAACTCATCTTACAGCTTGATTTTTGTACATTCTGCATACGTTAAAATTAGGCTTTGTTGTAGAAATAATCAAAGTTTGATGATCATTTAAACTCAAAAATATTGTAATTGAGTTGGCGCAGAATATAGATGCACGATGAAAAAAAAAAAGCGGTTTTGGGACTAATGCAACACTAAATATAAATTTAAAAGAACTTTAAAAACGATTTTGACACTGGGAAAAAAGATTGATGCCATATTTTATTTTCAAGTAGTTCATGTGATCTCTTCCTATAATATGGGTGTAATTATTATTTAAATTTTTATTTAAAAAAACTATAGAACATACTTTTGTGAATTCTTTTTTATATATATTTCATGGGATAATTTGAATATTTCCTAAAACTTTTCAAAGCAATTTGCGAATTTTGACTTCGCTTATAAAATGTTTGAAAAATTAGGTCCCATAGAGTTCGTTGTACTTCACTTTGTAACCCGGGTTCAATCCAAAAGAAATTAGGTGATATTAGTTATTTACATTCCCATATGTCACACAGATCGTTTGAACAACATACTGAAATTTCATTTTGATAAAGTCATTTTTACGGAAGTTATCGTACTCGGACAGATAGATAGAATGACCAAAGTCATAAACTATTTTCAACTATGTTGGAAAGTGTTAATAAAAATGTTTCTATAAGTTAGAAAAACGTTTGTCCCTATCAAACGCGGATTGAGAGTCGGAACAAAGCCCGGAGCGTGCCTATGTATGGCTTTACTTTGTAATTGCATTCTTTTTACAGCGGGGAATAGCACACGAGCTGTAAATGGTCTAAGGTTCGAACGGGATTTTAACACTTTTTAACATAGTTGAAAAGTGTTTATGATTCTGTTCATTCTGTCTGTTTGTCTGTCTGTCTGTCTGTCCGCATGATAACTGCCGTAAAAATGACTTTATCAAAATGAAATTTTAGTATGTTGTTCAGACGGTCTGTAGGGTATATGGGAATATAAATGAGTAATATCACCCAATTAGTTTCGAATTGAACCCGGGTTGAAAAATTGAAATGCATTGTGCCCTATGGGACCTAATTTTTCAAACAATTTTTTAAGCGAATTTGAAATTCACAAGTTGTTTCGAAAATTTTAGGAAATATTGAAATTATCCCATGAAAATTGAAAAAAAAATTCAGCAAAATATATTCAGCAGTTTTTAAAAAAATAAATTAAAATAATAATTACGCCCATATTATATGAAGAGATCACGTGACCCACTTTTAAATAAAATATGGCATCCTTCTTGTGTCAAAATCGTAATTTTTAAAGTTTTTTTTAAATTTATATTTAGTGTTACATCCGTCATAAAACCGCTTTATTTTATTTTTTTCTGTGCATCTATATACTGCGCTAATGTAATTACAATATTTTTGAGTTTAAATGATCATCAAACTTTGATTATTTCTACAACGAAGCTTAATTTTCACGTATGGAGAATGTAAACACGTCAAACTGTAAGATGAGTTGTATAAGAATTGCTGAATTTTCTTAACGCAAAATTATTTAGCTATGCAGTTTGCAATATAGCTGATATGAATGAAACATTCATTGATTTTACATAGAGAAGCAGACGACTCTATAGAATTCCACTTTTTTGATGAAGTTTTAAGCATGGAGTTAGAAAGGTTCCTCCATGGTTTTAAATTTTTAAGTAAAATAAATTATTATAGTATTGTGATAATTTTAAAAATATCGCCGCTGAATGAAAGGAATGGAAAAAGTTAATGAATGAAATATTCACTGCTTTTATATAGAGAGCCAGACGGTTTATATTTCGATGACGACATTTGAATAAAGTTAATTTGTTTTCGATGAAGTTTTCAAATATAATAAATCATTATATCACCGCTGAATGAAAGGAATGGAAAAAAAGTTTATGAATGAAATATTCACTGCTTTTATATTGAAAGCCAAGCGATTTATATTTCGATGACGCCATTTGAATAAAGTTCATTTATTCAAATAACGATGAAGTTTTCGAATATAATAAATTATTGTAGTATTGCGATAATTTTTAAAATATCACTTCTGAATGTATTGCATTTTAGAGATGTTTAAAAAAATTGTACTGCAGTTGGAAAATGTTCCATTATCAATACTTTATACATGATTGATCTGCCTTTTTCTTAAATAATCTAAAGTAGCGAATAGTTTATCGAATTATTTTAACACTGTATTTGAAAATGAGTTTAATTCAATTACCTATGGCTGACAAAATTTTAATTAAACTAGTAGAGCTTCAAGAAAGAGAGTAAAAAAAAAAAAAAAAAATTCAAAAATTTCTATTTGTTGAAATGCCTTTCCCCCACCTAAAAGGCTAAATGAGGAGGTGCTAATGTTTGAAGGGGGAGGGGGTGTATTATCAACGCAGGGTAGTGCTGGTGCTGCTTCTGCAACAGGTTCATATAGATAGAGGAAGATCCAACAGGTCCATATAGAGGAAGATCCAAGATCCATATAGAGGAAGCACCGCAACAGACATATCAATATGGAAACACCGCAGCGCATTCATCGATATATCATATAGGAAAACAGGCATAGTTAAAATTACTTCGTACCAGGCGCCAAATAGAGCTGCTGTGACACTGCCTTTTATATATTGTTCTTAAAACAGCGCTTCTCAACCTTTGCAAGACCGCGGCCAGGCAAATTCCTTTTTTTAAAACGAGGGCTCGGTCCGAACAAATTGATTCGTAAATACCTTTCTAATTATTTTTTGAAGTCCATACATTAAACTAATTTAAGTATTAATAATTAATCATGGCATAATCATAATGTGTATTAGTACATTTATTTATATACGGTGTGGTATGTTGGCAAATATAAAATGACATTTAATTAAGTTATCAATCATTAGACTAATGAAAACATAGCATATTGACATGTAGCATATTGTAATTTTCTCAGGCTAACATCATAAAATTAATGTGTGCTGATTTTCAGTGACATATATCATTTTTATCACAAAAAAATGTATAATGTTATTCAGTATGAAATGAATTATTGTATTATTAACTCGATTTTAATGATGTCGGTTTAAAAAAAAATCTGATGTGGGCAGCACATGACTTTCCTTATATAATGCAATAAATTTACTACTTTTACAGTAAAAAAAATAGATTATTTTTATAGTAGATATTTGTATTCTTTCCAAGATATTGAATTTTCGTCAATAAGTCGTCATTTTTATTGATTTAACGTCATTTTCATCCATTTGGCGAGTTTTTCGTTAATTTGCAACATTTAAAATGTCGCCAAGTTGGCGATATTCCACCAAATTCGTCGCCAAAATCTCGCCAAGCGTTATGGACGGAGAAATAAGTTATTCTTACAGCAGATAAATGAATATTGGCGTTCAAATACAAAAGTATCACTCAAAATATCTTTTTTCATGAATGGAACAAGCTAGACCCACGAGAATGATGTCACCAAATTTATCGCATGATATTACATATGAAAAGTGAACATGCTTCTCAATAGGAAATATTTTTTTTTATTTTATATGACTTTTTGATAATTTTTTTGAAAAATGTGCAATATCTCGAGAACGGTTTATGTTAGTGTTCCAAAATTTATGTCAATCGTTTTCTAATGAAAAATTACATAAGAAATGTCTATTTGCGTAACTTTATTAGCGGTTTTGATTTTTTGACGATTTTTTCAAAATTTCACTCGAAAATTTAGGGAGGTTCTGAACATTCGATTGCGTATAAAAGCAATAGGCTTCCATTGTTTACGGATTGTAATTTTTGTACCAAATTTCGTTCGAATCGGTCCATTCGTTCGTCAGTTATCGGCTCCACAGACTCACTGGCACACACACACACACACACACACACACACTCATACACACACAGACATAACTTCAAAAATGCTCAATTCGTGATCAGGGATGCTTGAAACGTGCTCTCCCGTCGAAAACTCGAATTCGAATTTTCGACCCCGTCACAATACTTTCCTTATACATTATACATATAAGGAAAGTAAAAATGTATAATGTTATTCAGTATGTAATGAATTATTGTATTATTAAATTGATTTTAATGATGTCGGTTTAAAAAAAAAACGGTATTGAGAGAGAAAAATATTTACCCATTATAATTCACCATAGAAGTCAGCTGAGTAGTATTTTATTCATATTAAAATTTCAATGCGGCTTAGTCACCGACATTTGCTGCAAAGATGTTATTTAGGCGTTCTGGTTTTGAACTTTTCTAAAATTGGCTGAAACTGAATTAATTCTTGGCTAAAATTCTTAATCAGCCGCTGATCTAGGCACTCTAGTTTGCATCGTAGAAGGACATTCTAAAGCAAATATCGAGCGTAGCTGTCATTACAGATATTTAAAGTTAATTTATTTTAATTATGGATAATTAAGAGAATAATTCTTACTCTAGAAAGTTATCTGAATAGCTATAATATCTCTTTAATATGCTGATTGAAAAATAACAAAGCACGTTAAAGGTTCTCACTTAAAAATACATTAAAACTTTTCAGAGCAGTTAAGCTTTTACTGCATCTTAGTCACGGCTATCATTAAGACTTATTTAAGCATTTTGTTTTTTTTTAATTGTGAGATTGTTTACATTTTGCACTTCCTTCACTGTATAGTCTATGTAAAGGAGAGTATTGTGGTAGACAAGACAGCTTTCAACCATAGGCACAGTAGACTAATACTACTGTCGCGAACGTTTTGGTATACTCGACAGAGAAGACAAAGTTTTGAAATCAAACACATTTATTAAACATGAAATAACAAGGCAGTTGATCGAAAACAGTGGAGTACAAGCATTTCTCGCAATAACTCAGAGTTACACTCGGTAGGGTGACCATTAAGAACACCCCTGGAGGAAGAGGAACCAAGAGAATACACATATTTTCTGATACATAAAATAAACACGATATTCCTCATATTATACTTGACATTTATATATCACATTTGTATACTTTGAACATATACGACATTTTCATATAACATCATCAATGATTCGATGCTCACGAGGATTTGACAATTAACACTCTATTCGTTAGGTGGAAGACTAAATATATATAAAACTTTACCTCGTCTCTTTTAAATATAACATTTACAATTCTGTACCATGGGAAAGGATATCAGGATGGACTCTCGGCATAAACTCATCGAGATTCTTGCGCAGAACAAAATCCATAATGGTCGGGAAACTTGACTACACAACATCATGCTGGCGGAATTCGACATCTTGGTTGGTTAGAGATTGGTTGATTCGTACCTTAGGACACAAGGAGGAGTCAGGCAAATACAAATCGCTGTAAAATGAGCTTTCCCTCTAGCCCTATTAGCGATTCAAGCCGACCAGTGAAAGAACCATTTTCTCTTTTCACAAGATTCATTATTCCATTACTACCAGGCTGATTCATTTAAAAACACGAGTGACTCATCTCTGAACCGAGCCAAACGACTCTACGCACAACTTGTCGAACTATGTTACATATTTTAATCACATCCTTCCACTTTCAAAATTAATCCACCTTTTCTTAAAATTCGCGATCATACGCGAATCAAACACACACGTCTACATTTCTCCACGACTCCTTCCACACTGCTTCCAAAATCCTTTTTCAAACGCGCGCGTGCGCAAAACCTGCAAGTTCCCAACTAGCGACTGAGAAGCGAAAATACAAAACTATTACTATTTTTCTGGAACATAAACACTTTTGCGATTTTAGAGTTCACTTCCCTTAAAAGTCAATGTAATTGAAAACATGTAGAAAAGACATTTACATTTCGAAATTGACACTTTCAATCACACAGAAATAAAACAATACTTTAATATACAATTTTAACACAGAGGTGTGAAAGCCTTATCACACTCCTTCGGGGCCCGGGAGAAAAATTTCCTGCAAAGCGGGGAATTTTTCCGCACAATACTAGGAAAATACCTGCATTAAGTTCCCAATGACATATGTTCCATTGAGAGGAATTTAGTGTAAATTTTGAGCGATGTACATGTACATCAAAGAAAAAAAACAAAAACAAACAAGATCATGACCAGCATAATAACCAAAATCCAAGAGTGGCCTAAAGTTTGACTCGTGAGTCAAAAAAAAATAAGTCTCAATACAAGCATAGACCTTTACAAGACAACACCAAATTAACAAGACACAAATGATGAAATTGCCCCTTTTAAAACTTAAACACTAATACATTTTCTGGTGAGTACCACAGAGACATGAAAATTTAATTTACTCAACTCACAAAAAGTTTAACTAAACAAAAAGTTTTCTTTCTTCAAAAATTTTACAATTAAATTCTATAAATTTACTTTTCACAGAAATCAATTTATTAACTATTATCCAACCTTGCCAACAAATTACTTTAAAGGACATTTAAAAAAATTACTAATTTAGAAAATGAGACAAATTTTCAAACCAAGAATGTTGATCAGGCACCCAGGCAAGAAACAAGTCCATTAGAAAGTTGCAAACCTAGAGGTGGCGGTACCCCCAACCAATAAGTCAACAAACACCAAATGACAAAAAAAATTTCTAAAATTTACTAGACCTTTAAATTAAAAAAAATCATTCACACATTCATAAAATAAAACAGAGATAAAAATTATCAGTTATCCTTAAAAATCCTTACCAAAACTCTAATCCATCAAGTACTTAATTATCTTAAAATTACTTTAAAACATTACTGCTTATCATTAAAGTAAAGCAAAAAAAATTATTATTTAAGTATTTAGAATTTTAAAACACTACTTCAACCTGATTAACATGGCACTCACATTCAGAAAGCTGCACTGGCACAGAACTTGCAGTACAGAACATTCAGCTGACTGACACATAAAGCAAATTACACAGAAGTTCAGAAATATCGGATCCATTTTAACATAGCATACAGTTTTGCAAAACATTTTGTGAAACAATTGAAAATATAATATTATGAAACATAATTGTCCATCTCACAACAATATCAGTCTTTTTTTTTTTTTTGAAAATGTGAGAATTTCATAATCTAAACATTTTACTTTACTTTTGAGCCAATTGCTCTCTTGACATATTGCCTTAATTGACAAGTAACTTTAATGAATAAATTGGCCTCTTGGGCGCAAGTCATACTTGTGTGAATTAGGAACATTTTGAGTTTTAACCCTATTTTGATGGTTTAGAAAATATCTACTTTTAAATTGTCTTGTTTCTTGAGTTGAAGAATTATCAATGTTATCATTATATGTGCTAGAAATCAATTCACTACGTCTAGGAGGTAAAGGAGTTAATCTATTAACGTGGACCAATTGCTGATTACATGGATTGTTTTTGTGTTGAATGACAAAGTTAACCTCAGTACCACCTCTAACATGATTTTGCTTTTCCCCCATATGCAAAGTAACCTTCTGTGCATTTACTACCAAATCTCTAAAAGATTTGCTTCCATTTTCCAAATCGTTAATATGTACCTCTTCACTACCCAAATGTGGCACTACATTATTTTCCGAAAAATTTCTGCTCACATACTCTTCCCGAATGACCTGAGACTCATTCACTACCGGTGCCAGATCTGCTTTGCATTTGGCACATGCATTCGTATGGAACTCTTTCGGTTTACAGTCCTCTACCACACGAACATTTTTTCCACTACTCATCTGCGAGTCAGGCACAGCAATACGCTTTGCGACACTACTTAGGTTTGAGTCTGCAATTTCCGACTCATTTGCCGGTTCATGATTTGAAATCGAAAGTAAATTATTCGTACATTGATAACCAACAAAAGGAATGGAAGAGTTTGAAAACTTAAAACAGAAGTGATTATAATCTATAATAGCATTATGTTTATGTAAAAACTTGTTACCAAGGATTACATTATATGAAATAGGAGCTGGTGATTTTAACACAAAAAATTCGGTAGGGAATCTTTCTTTTCCCAAATTTAGCGAAATAGTGGCTAAACATTCAACTTTAGTATCTTGTGAACTAAAGCTACGCAAAATTGTTGGTTTGTATGTTAGCAACATATGTGCAATGGGTACAGTATTTAAAGCTTCCTCATACACTAAATTAATTGAACTACCCGTATCAATCAATATTGACACCTCACTGCTCACTAATTTTCCTTTTATAATAGAAGAAGATGACAAAGAATTTGTAATATTATGACAAATATTATTTTCCTCAAAATGTGATGTTTGCCTATCAAAAGTTTTTCTATTATTATAATTGTGCATGGGATATCTACTCTGATTCCCAGAAGAATGATTTTTGGAATTTTTCAAAGATTTATATGACTCCTTATTTTTATAATTTTGCGTTCCTTGCTTTCTATACTTCCACTCATTTGCAGACATTTGCCCTCTGTGTCTTTCACCCTGGTGATACCTAGTTCCAGGACTGGTATAAATTTTCCTACATTTTATACCGTACACATCTCTTTTTTGAAAAACCTTTTTCCAACACTGTTCTTGAACGTGACCTAATTTACCACATTTGTCACACTTTGGACGCGGTGAACGCTTTTCGTTAACTTTATCTGAATTAAACTTAAATTTTTCTATTTTACCCCTAAGAAATTCAATGTCCCTTTTCTGTTCTAACACTTTTCTTTTTAAATCTGACATACTTTCACTTTGATCTGGTGTGAGAATATATTTTTCTGGTGTGAGAACACCTTTTTTTGTAAGTACCGGATTAGTCAAGTACATAGCATTATTTTCATTTAAAATAGATTCCTCAAGAATTGCAAGTTTTCTAGCCGAATAAAAATCTCTAGGGTTTTGTGACAACACCAATCTTTTTAGTTCCGGATATAACCCATTAATAAATGAAGTTTTTAAAAGTGTTTGCCTGATTTTATTCTCACTTTCGGAATCTACATCTTCCGGAACAACCTTAAATGAAGCAGCTTCGATTCTCATCGAAAACTGTTTAACCGACTCATTTGGTCTCTGTGTAAAGTTCACGAGTGAAATTATGTTTTTAGTAACATTTTCGGTCACTTCAAAATGATCTTTCAAAATGTGAATAATTTCCTGCAAATTTTTACAATTTCTGTGCTTTGGATTCTCTTCAATCAATCTATTTGCTTCCCCCTCTAAATTCAATCTCAAACAAACTAATTTGTCACACTCACTCCAGTTTGCATGAGTGGCTACTAAATTTAACTTTTCCAAAAACTGTGACAACGAAAGCTCTGAATTTCCCGAGAATTTTGGAATATGATGTGCGAACTTAGGTGTGAAAATATGGAATGATTTTAACATGTTATCATTTACCGATGAAGCACTGTTTTGATTTGGCAAAGTGCCAGAAGAAGAATTCAGACATACCGGCGATTTATCTGATATATTTTCCTCATTAGATTTAGCTTTGTGGCTAACATTTTTAACTTTACTTCTAGAATTAACAGAATCCGACTCAGTAGCAATATCAAGCGACAAATTCAAGGAGGAATTTAATTTTTTTACTTGAATTTTTACTCATCTTACCAACATTTACTTTTTTGTTTCTAGTAATTGGAGCCATTTTGCATAACAATCAAATATACTCGTATAGTTTAACACAATATGCAATTGCAATGTTCTTAAACAGTATTTACAATAAAACCAGTTTTTATCAAATCAAATGACATAAATATGCAAACAAATCAATTTTTTTTATCAAATGGCACATATCAAATTCCAAGAACACTCGTTTTTGAGAATACCGAAAACAGAACATGGAACTCTGTTTACTTAAGAAAACACTCATTTTAGCACAACGGTAATTTTTAACCTTCAAAATTTCAATTCTTAAGAAAATTTTTAAAAATTTTAATTCTCTCAGCTCTTCCCCACTCACCGAGAAAAGTAACGGCACCAATTCTGTCGCGAACGTTTTGGTATACTCGACAGAGAAGACAAAGTTTTGAAATCAAACACATTTATTAAACATGAAATAACAAGGCAGTTGATCGAAAACAGTGGAGTACAAGCATTTCTCGCAATAACTCAGAGTTACACTCGGTAGGGTGACCATTAAGAACACCCCTGGAGGAAGAGGAACCAAGAGAATACACATATTTTCTGATACATAAAATAAACACGATATTCCTCATATTATACTTGACATTTATATATCACATTTGTATACTTTGAACATATACGACATTTTCATATAACATCATCAATGATTCGATGCTCACGAGGATTTGACAATTAACACTCTATTCGTTAGGTGGAAGACTAAATATATATAAAACTTTACCTCGTCTCTTTTAAATATAACATTTACAATTCTGTACCATGGGAAAGGATATCAGGATGGACTCTCGGCATAAACTCATCGAGATTCTTGCGCAGAACAAAATCCATAATGGTCGGGAAACTTGACTACACAACATCATGCTGGCGGAATTCGACATCTTGGTTGGTTACGGAGATTGGTTGATTCGTACCTTAGGACACAAGGAGGAGTCAGGCAAATACAAATCGCTGTAAAATGAGCTTTCCCTCTAGCCCTATTAGCGATTCAAGCCGACCAGTGAAAGAACCATTTTCTCTTTTCACAAGATTCATTATTCCATTACTACCAGGCTGATTCATTTAAAAACACGAGTGACTCATCTCTGAACCGAGCCAAACGACTCTACGCACAACTTGTCGAACTATGTTACATATTTTAATCACATCCTTCCACTTTCAAAATTAATCCACCTTTTCTTAAAATTCGCGATCATACGCGAATCAAACACACACGTCTACATTTCTCCACGACTCCTTCCACACTGCTTCCAAAATCCTTTTTCAAACGCGCGCGTGCGCAAAACCTGCAAGTTCCCAACTAGCGACTGAGAAGCGAAAATACAAAACTATTACTATTTTTCTGGAACATAAACACTTTTGCGATTTTAGAGTTCACTTCCCTTAAAAGTCAATGTAATTGAAAACATGTAGAAAAGACATTTACATTTCGAAATTGACACTTTCAATCACACAGAAATAAAACAATACTTTAATATACAATTTTAACACAGAGGTGTGAAAGCCTTATCACACTACTATCTTCCGAGCTCAATACGCCTTTTCTTTCCCAATATATACATAGTATAATCTACAATGTATAGGGAAAGTATTGTGACAGGGTCGAAAATTCGAATTCGAGTTTTCGACGGAAGGGCGCGTTTCAAGCATCCCTGAATATGAATCAGACGTTTTTACGTTTTTGAGGTCATGTCTGTGTATGTGTGTGTTAATGTATATGTTCTCACGAATAAATGGAGTGTTTAGAACGAAATTTAGTACAAATGCCAACTACCGATAAATGTGTTCACTTTTCATGCAATGTAACACCATTCTTGTGGATCTAGCTCGTTCCATTGACGATAGAAGATACTTGTTGTTGTTGAGACCCAGACCGTCCGACCTACCAGAAAGGTGTAAGGTAACTGTATGGACGGCCGGGAAGTGCCACCCAATTTAGACAGGAACCCAGAACCCAGTGGGGGAGGCATCCACAGGGACCGTACCCTCCTTCCCCTACCACCAACCTCTCGGAAGGACTTACGGACCCACATGTTTAACGTGATCGTACTCCGCATGAACACGGCGGAATTTGTGGCAGCGTGCAAATCTAGCGCGCAAACCACGGGGATACCGCACCCGAGATGGCCAACAGCACGCGGCGTTCCGAGGTGGTCACCCACCAAGTACTAACCGCGCCCGATGGATAGAAGATACTTGTGTAATAGCATTGTATTTTACGGGAAACAATTTACCAGTATTTATTTATATGTATGTCATTTATATAATAGGCATTTATAATCTTCTCTTCATTCGTATGTAACGTTTAGCGATAAATTTAGCGACATATCGCCAACTTGGAGATATGTCGCTCCAGATTGATGAAAAAATTGCAAAAATGACGCTAAATTAACACAAATGACGCCAAGTTAATGAATTAATATTTAAAATATTTTAATATGTAGACTGTATCTGGACTATATTGGCAATTATCAATTTAGACTTGGGCGAAATATAAGTAAATTGTGTACTGGAAATACTTTTGCATGTTGTCATCCGAAAAAACGCCAAATGTGCAATTCAATATCAAAAGCATTGTGCAGGTGATATTATACATTCTTTTTCCACTGTGAAAGAAGTAAATTAATTGTATTATATTGGAAAAATCGTGTGCAGCCCATAGCAATTTCTTTACTAAAGTTTTATTTGGGACGTTAGAATTCACTTTTGCCTAGGAGAACATAGGCATGGGTTGTTGGGCACTGTTGGTAGAGGTGAATTGTTGAATTAAATTAAATTTTGAAGGATATATATGTTTTGGGAATTCCTGAACATGTTTTTCGCGAATGACGCATGCGATTCAGTGTACATGTCTGCGATTTTGCGGCAGGATATTTGAAAAGAATGAATGTTCGATATTCATTCAACTTTTTATAAAAAAAACTTAGTTCATTTAGTTGAGTTCACTGAAGCAATAGTTCTGATGACTTTCAATTTCAGAGGTGTAACATTTTGCTTTATAATTGGTTTATTAAAAATATGAAAAAGTATCGAGCCGTCTTCGATTTATAAATTATTGTATTATTGACAAAAGCAGATATTTTAATTCCAGTTGGTCCGCGGGTAGGTGTAGGTGGATAAAACGGATATGGAAATACGCTGGATAAATTTTTATCGAAATAAATAGCTGATTCAGGTTTTAATTTTAATGAGTATTTTCGATTTTTTTTTCCCTTTCCATTTTTGCATTGAAGCGATACAAAAACTGATGTGTTTTAGACATAAACTTGCTCTGTATTTAAGTTTAACAAACCAGTGGATAAAGTATATAAATCCGTTGGGCCCTCTCGAGTTATAAGCGGTACGATAGACAGATATGGAAACATATTTTTAATTCTAGTTATTTCACAATTCGCTGTAGAGCGACAACACTTACACCGGTTCGATTCCAGCCACTGCCAAAACTGCCGCCGTGTTCACGCGGAGTACGATCACGTTAAACATGTGGGTCCGTAAGTCCTTCCGAGCGGTTGGTGGTAGGGGAAGGAGGGTACGGTCCCTGTGGATGCCTCCCCCCACTGGGTTCCGGTCTAAATTGGGTGGCACTTCCCAGCCGTCCAAACAGTTACCTTACACCTTTCTGGTAGGTCGGACGGTCTGGGTCTCAACAACAACAACACTTACACCAGAGGGAGCGGTAGCCCAGTGGTTAGTGTACGGGAAATGCACTCGGTAGGCCCGGGTTCGATTCCCTTCGCTGCCAAAACTGCCGCCGTGTTCACACGGAGTACGATCATGTTAAACATGTGGGTCCGTAAGTCCTTCCGAGAGGTTGGTGGTACGGGAAGGAGGGTGAGTTCCCTGTGGATGCCTCCCCCACTGGGTTCCGGTATAAATTGGGGGGTTCTGCCCGGCCGTCCAAACAACAACAACACCTACACCAGAATATTCTCTGGTCTCAGCCTCATCTCCTAGAGGGAAAAAAATGTACTGGAGTGTGGCTTAAGTCGACTCTCTAATACCAGAATTCCTCTTTAGTAGCTATTTTTTCCTTTTTCAAATTTTAGAAGAAAAATTTGTGAAAAATCGTTATTTTATGTCCAAATGTTTGCAATTATAGCGTGCTACCCTACACATTAAAGGGCTTGAAAAAAAATCTTTCGATTGATTCCATACTTGACCATATACCCCCCCCCCCCTCCGAGGGGTAACTTGCATACTCCGGGGGGGATGACGTCAAGAACAAATAATATCTCGGCTATTTTTCATAATAATGATTGAAGTTATTAAGTCTCTTGATGATTGAACCATATATAACCCGCTTTATGCATGTTTATACCAAATTCTGTAATATGCTGCCATGTTAAAAAATATAAAATTTCGAATAAATTGCGAAGTTTTCGCTCGAATTTAAAAACATTCTATCTAGTTTTCTAAATTTTTTTCATAGTAAAGCCGAATATGTAGTTTCGTGAAAATCTATTGATATTTGTGGTCGCTATTACGGGCATCTACTACTACGGGCATAATAATCATAACGTTTTCAGTAGGTTACATATATTAGCATAAAATTCGAAAATTTTCGTGAAAAAAAATATTTTCTATGTACTATATTACATAGTACGGGAAAGTAAAAGTCATCAAAATCGATGGCATGATTTATATTAGAAGCGTACCTTGCCATTTCCTCTTTTATGTATTTGATTTAGGTGTTTTAAAGAAAATATAACTTACTTTAATAACTTACATATTTAATGTAGGTAAATAATAATAATGTAGGTAAATAATAAAAATGCAGGTAAATAATAATAGAGGATTTTTTTTATTTACCTAGAATTCATAATTTTTTTTTTTTTAATGTATATTGTTATTCGTGTTTCGTCAGTATGCATTTCTTGTAATTATCACGTGTTCAATAATTGATAAATGAAACTATGTTTTATCTCTATCAATACTGGGATTGAGCCCCGCTCATCATATGAAATACATCATATTGTTCACTTTTCTAACCCCACCCCCACCCCCAATCAAGGAGGGTGGGAGCGGAAACGTGCAATGTTAAATGCTCTCTTGACGCCGTCATTCCCCAGTTCGAGAGTCAAACCGGAGATTTTAATTTATCAACCCCCACAGTCTATAGACTTCACCCCGACCCCCCTCAAACGCCCCGATTCGTACTATGGTTAAAAAAAAAAGAAAGAAAGAAAGAATTAGGATGGGTCAGTTGCAAGCGCCACACAGTGGATGAACACGTGTCGCCTGGTGCCGATGATTAAAAGAGAGGGCGGATAAGTGGGCATCAGCGCCCCATTATGAAGTTCAGTACGATCTCTCCAAAATGGGGGGCCGTTGTTTAATTAAAAGTAGATTATTGTAGATCAGTATTTCCTAAACTGCGTTCTGCGGGTCACTCGTGTTCCGTCAGAAAATAAGAGGTAATTTATTTTATTTATTTGATTTATAAGAGGAATTTATTTAATTTTGATAATTTAGAAACATTCGGAATTTAATAATTGAAATTAAAATCACAGAAAAAATTAAAAATAAAATATCAGTGTTAAATTTCAAGTAAATAATACCTAAACAATACCTATTGACTTTTTTTTTTTTGACTCGGCCCAACCCGACCCGAATTTAATAAAACGTGACCTGAGCCAGGCCTAAGAGCCAGGTTGGGCCTAGGTCATTAGGCCCGTCCCGAGCCCGTGGGCCAGATCGGGCCCAAGCTTGCGAACCAGGCCCGATGCCGTGCAGACCTCTAACTTGGACTTTTGAGATTGATATTTGAAACTGAAACTCCCTCTAAATTGAATTTCAAAATACACCACTGGTTAAAACATTATATATTTGTATTATTTACTTGTGGTTTAAATGTTTACTTATCTACCATTGAATACATTAAACGTCCCATTATTCAAACTTGAGATTTACAAAACTATTTCATAAATCTCAATAAAATGAAACTCGATTATTTTCTTTCTCATGCTATTATATACGTATATACCGGGTGGTCAGAATTAAAACACCCTTACTCTGAGCTCTCTATAGATCGAACTACTCAGTGTAAAGGCTCCAAAATTGATGAACATACTATTCAAGACATGGGGAAAGGGATTACGCGAAAAACAAAGTTAGTTCCAGAAGCACCGATAGGTTGCGCTGTACAACAGAAAATACGCTGAAAAGACACAGAATACACATTTGTAGCACATTTTATTCGAACGTACGAAACATTCATATCACAAGGACCTTATCGATGCAGGGAATGCTGCATATAACGTTATCCATTGATTGTTCAACAATAGCGGTGGCATCATCGTCAACGACCAACGACATCTGAACGAGTCGATTTGCGTCCTCGACCCGGCTGAATTCCAAGATGTCCAGTTTTCTCGAATCGAGCAATCATTCTCCTGAGTGCTTGTGGAAGTAATGGTCCTTTGCGCAAATTCTTAAGTCGACGAAACTCTCCAAGTGCAGCTGCAGCATGTCCTTTGTTTTCATAAAACAGCTTCACAAGCAAAGCGCGTTCTGGCAGTGTGACAGCCATCGCTGATAAGAATGAAAATTTCCCAGTTGTATCCCCTTTTATGCCCAGAACATAGTAGTTGCAAACCAAGGGTTTATGCAAATTTTTGTGCTTACAGTGCGAAATTGCAGTTACAATGACAGTTTAAGTTTCTTCACTTTTTATCTTCTTTTTTTTTCATATCAGCAAGAGAAATTAAAAAGGAAAATTCCATATCGCATGTGTTTGTTTCTTTGTGATTATTTTGTGTCTTTTCAGCAAATTTTCTGTTGTACAGCGCCACCTATCGGTGTTTCTGTAACTATTTTTTTTTTCGCCGCGTAATCCCTTTTCCCATGTCTTGAATAGTAGGTTCAACAATTTTGGAGCCTTTACACTGAGTAGTTCGATGTATAGAGAGCTCAGAGTAGGGGGGTTTTAATTCTGACCACCCAGTATAAAAAACGAGTATTGTTCTCTAGAATTTTTTTTTTAATTCGAGATTTTGATGGATAAGCACTGTTGAAGACTTCTAGAACCCGTTTTGAGCACTTTGGAGAAAATATCCATCCGTGTATGTTACGAGATGTGTATACCAAAAACAAATGCACCTACCGCCGTAAAAAAATGTCAAAGATAGATTAGTGAAGAGCCATAACTGGATAGAATTTTTAGTTATTCACATGATTAGAAGTCGAATTATTTCAGTTTTAAGGCTTTCATAATATTATTTGGAAAACAGTCAGAATTCCTAAAATAATGATTGTATTATACAGGGGAAGATATTTTGAACTGTGCTATGGGTGTTATTGGAATCCCAATAGCTTTAATTTACACCTATTAGTCAATCGACGTTACTAAGCTGTAGCCATCTTGAAATAAAAAGCTTAAAAGCTTTTAGATTATTTTTACAATTTAATTTAATGGAATAACATGAAAAAGATACGTCTATTTTTTTAACACTTTACAACATTGTTGAAAAGTGTTTATGACTTTGTTCATTCTGTCTGTCTGTCTGTCTGTCTGTCCGTTAGCACGATAACTGCCATAAAAATGACTTTATCAAAATGAAATTTTAGTATGTTTTTCAGACGGTCTGTGGGACCTATGGGAGTATAAATAAGTAATATCACCCAATTAGTTTTTTATTGAACGAGGGTTGAAAAAATGAAATACATTGAACCCTATGGGACCTAATTTTTCAAACATTTTTTAAGCAAATTTGAAATTCACAAATTGCTTCGAAATTTTTAGAAAATATTCACATTATCCCATAAAATATATAAAAAAAATTTCAGTAAAATATGTTAAATAGTTTTTTAATTAAAAATTATTTAATATAGGGGAAAAAACAAATTTAATTAAATTCTGACTTTTGGGATATCCTCCAGAAAGAAAAAAGAGGTTTCTTATATAATAAATATCTTTCCAAGAGTTTAATCGTTTTGTATATGAGAGAGGCTTCACATTTTAAAATAAATTTGGTAGATAATTTTTCAAATTTTCTTTTAATTTTATATAACTTTTCGTGATATACTTATTTGGTGGCATTTTTAATGCACTTTCCTAAGTCCTAGAGAGTTAAAATTTGGTACACAGCTTAAATTTGTTGAACATTTTACTCTACAAAAATTTGGTGGATCTTTAAATAGAGATCGTACATTTTTTTTCGAAATGGCCTGCAAATAATCCCCGTTAACTTCTATAAATCATTGTTGTAATATTGTTAAAAATTCTGATGTGGGCAGCACATGTCTTTCCCTGCAGACTCATATTCACGTTCTCTTTATTTCTTTAATAATAATTTGAGTTTATCTGCACAAAATAACAGCCAAAAGTATTTTAAATGATATTGAATTTGCACGTTAAACTTAAATTTGGTTCTCATTTGATAGCTGGATTTATTGTCAAAGGTGGCATAGCGAAAACGCGAAAAAACTAGAATATCTCAAGAACGGCTAGTATTAGAGTAATTGGGGCTAGTCATTCTTTTTGTTGTCAAAAATCACGTATAAAATAGGAATTTAATTGATATAATTGAGCACACGTAGTCCTTTATTTTTATATTTATCGATTTTTGCGGGTCATTTCGCAAAAATAGCCAGTTCCTTTTTCCCGAATCGTACTAGAGTAACCTACAAATGATTTATGTACCAAATTTTTTTTTAATTTGTTATATAAATCACTTGTAGGTCATTGAAATATTATACACCAAATTTTGTTAATCTTGTTTCATTAGCTTTTAGCTAGAGTGTATAAAGGCAATATCTGCCTTCCATTTCGCAAAGAAGGCAGATTGTTTTATTACGAATCGTACTATAATCTAATGAACATCAGGATTTACCACAAAAAACATATCTACCAAATTTCATGAAATTCGTTCCATTAGTTTTTCAATTAGAGTGGATGTAATATCCTCACAGACACACAGAAACATACACAGATACACTCTTACACACACAGACGTCTTCCTAAAAATAGTTTTTCGTGTTCTTGAAGTCCCAAAACGCTTAAATCCTTCGAAAATTCGAGTTCCGATCTTCGGCACGATTCCAATACTTTGAATACACACACACACACACACACACACATATATATATTATCTGCGTATCTGTGTATCTAAATTCCGTGCCTATGCAATTACAATAGTTGTGATTTTAAATGATCCCTTAACTTTTATTATTGCTTCAACGAAGCCTAATTTTAACTTATGCAAAATGCAAATATCTGAAGCGATTGTAAGGTGAGTTACATAAGAATTGCTGAATTTTTTTCACACAAAATTATTTAGCTCTGGAGTCTGGAATACAAGTTATATGAATGAAATATTCATTGATTTTGCATAGAGAATCAGATGATTTATATTTCGATAAGTTTCAAATATTTAAGTATAATAAATTACTATAGTTATATATATATATATATATATATATATATATCCATACTTCATAATTATAATGCTGAGGCTAAAAGTTTACATCATCATTTTAACAGCACTTATCAATGGGAATTAATAAAATCTTGGGTATTTGCGGTTAAGAAAAAACATTTAAATAATGTTTATGCTATTTTCTTAAAATTAAATCTAACTCATGAACATTTTAATCATATTTTCTATGATTTGCTCATTACTAGATCAAAGTATTTAAAAATAAAAGTTAATCAATTTCATAATAATAATACGTCTACTAATTCTTATTGTGTGATATATTTTAAACATCCACTTTATAATTCTATAAATTTTGGGTCTATTTTCATACACTTATTGCCTATTGAGGATTTGAATGTTACTAAGACTTTTAAATACAACAAGCCGATTGGTAGAACTATTTTGAATTACAATGAAATTTCACAATCTCTCTCTATTGATAAAGATTCCATCTCGAATGTAGATAATGATTGTATTTGCAAGGAAGACGAATATGCTGACTATATACATCTACACTTGGGCCATATCGTTACAGGAGACTTAGCAATAGTTAAAGACGGAACGTTGAGAACCATTGTGTCATTTGGTACAAAATTTAGGTTACCATCCTGTTATAACTCTTTTAAAGTTTTAAAGTCAATCAATCTTGACCTTGATAAATATATTTATAAATTAGCTTCCAAATACGCTCTGCCTTTAGAGGCATTTAATATGTGGAAATTCACTTTATTAAAATTTATTAAAAATACTATTTGTAGTATTAAATTGCCTAGATCTATGTATACTATTGATAATTTAAAACATTCCATTAATGATTTAAAAAAAATTTTTGTTATTACTTATGTTGATAAAGACTCTAATAATTATGCTATTATCTGTAAAAAATTCTATATATAATTTCTGTTAGATTATTTAAATAACAATAGTCTACTTAAACATGATTCACACTCCATTAATAGTATTAAACTGAAAATGATCTATATGTATATTGATTTAAATATTAATTATAAATTTCTTAAATTTCCATATATGGTGCTAATACCTAAATGTCATAAAAATCTTATTAAAATTAGAACAGTAACTAGTGGTCATACTTACTCTACTACTGCGAGTAAATTACTTCTAAATTATTTAAATGTAATAAATGCTAGTTTACGTTTTTCTATCAATAACTACCTTATTCTAAATAATAGTAAAGAATTAAAGAATAAATTAACATCACTTGGTAAACTAATTGGATTTCAAACTTTTGATTTTAAAGATCTTTTTAATAGTATTAGGATCTCTTTGTTGATACAATTTTAACTCCATAACAAATAATTTGTTTTTTGAAAAGTAATTGTTCTTTAGATATTTTCTTTTGTCTACCATAATTAATATGAAAATAATTTATATATTATTTTATTTCACCTAGTGATGGAACATTTAGCTGCTACTCTGTTGCTAAAATGTAATTTATTACAATAACTGTTTCGAAAATGGATGCAAATGTTGAATTTAAATAAAAGTTAGGATTCTTTTACCATTACATATCGCAGCATTCATGAACCGATATAATTGTTTTTAGAAAGGAATAACTCTGCCTTGTGCTGGTAAAAGGACACGTTGTTTTAACTTTTCAAGGCTGATTAGCTTTCTTTAACTGTGTTATGCTAAGATATTGTTGTTAGAGGTGTATCTAAATTAATAAAGCAGATATAAGAATGTAAAGCAGATATGAGAATGTAAAGCAGATATGAAAATGTAAAGCAGATATGAAAATGTAAAGCAGATATGAGAATGTAAAATAGTTCCATAGCTTTGGTCGATTTGAAAAAAACTTGAGGATTTATTTTTTGACAGAAAATTGTTTCTTAAGATGTTTCTTTTTATCATCACAAGGCTGAGCCGATATTCGCGGTCACAGTTTTGGAAACGTAGCGTGTCGGCAATCATACAGGTAGAGCTCAACTATATGCATTTTTTGTTGGTTGCATGATAGTACTAAAGTTGATAGTCTCCATACAAATCCTCAAAATTGTAACACTTAGCAAGTTTTCTTGTTGTCTTCATTGCTGTATCTACTATTTCCAGCAGAAGAGCGCATAATAAGAGTAAAGTCTGTCTGATACAGTTATCTGAAATGAGAGTGTGAACCTGGATTTGGAAAGGTCCCCTTTAGGCGGGTTGTGTGGTATTAAAAATAGATGCCTATACTGTTCAAAGTTGAACTTAAAGAAACCTGGGCTGTTGGAATCTTAACAGTTCTTTTCCGGAATTTCTCTCCAGAATCAACAAAAGCCTCTCGAATAATTGCATATGTATATAATGCTGGGTAATTTAACTCATCACATTTTTGATTGCCCATTAGCCAAAATATTTCATTTCAATAAGCCATCGTTACTTTCCTTATATAAATAATGTATAAGGAAAGTATTGTGACTGGGTCGAAAATTCGAATTCGAGTTTTCGACGGGAGAGCACATTTCAAGCATCCCTGATCACGAATCAAATATTTTTGAGGTGATGTCTGTGTGTGTGTGTGTGTGTGTGTGTGTGTGTGTGTGTGTGTAAAAGTGTGTGTGTGTGTATGTGTGTGTGTGTGTGTCAGTGAGCCTGTGGAGACGATATCTCACGAAAGAATGGAGCGGTTTGAATAAAATTTGGTACAAAAATCACAATCCGTGAATAATGGAAGCCTATTGTTTTTAAATGCAATAGAATGTTCAGAACCCCCTAAATTTTCGACTGAAATTTTGAAAAAATCATCAAAAAATCGAAACCTTTAATAAAGTTACGCAAATAGACATTTCTTATGCAATTTTTCCTTAGAAAACGATTGACATAAACTTTAGAGCGCTAGCATGAACCGTTCTCGAGATATTGCACATTTTTCAAATAAATTTATAAAAAAAATTCCATAAGTGAAAAAAAATATATTAACTGTTGAGAAACATGTTCACTTTTCATATGTAATATCATGCGATAAATTGGGTGATATCATTTTCGTGGATCTAGCTCGTTCCATTCATAAGAAAAAATATTTTGAGTAATACATCTGTATTTGAACGCCAATAGTCATTTATCTGCTTTAAGAATAACTTATTTCTCCGTCCATAACGTTTGGCAGGATTTTGGCGACGAATTTGGTGGAATGTCACCAACTTGGCGACTTTTTTAAATATTTCCAAAATAACGAAAATTTCGCCAAATGGATAAAATGACACCAAATCGATAAAAATGACGACTAATTACCGAAAATTCAATATCTTGGGAAGAATATAAGTATCTACTATAAGAATAACCTATTTTTTCTTTTTTTTTGCTGTAAAAGTAGTAAATTCATTGCATTATACAAGGAAAGTCATGTGCTGCTCACATCAGATTTTTTAATAATGTGAGTACATGGTTTAAAAACATATCCAAACCATATTTACTGTTAATAAGATAAGAAATTATACGACTTTGTTAAAGAAAATTAAAGTAATTTTTATTCCACAATTGAAGTTTTAAGAGTAATTTTTTTATTAACATGTAAATTTCTTTGAAAATTGTTAAAGGTGTTATAGTTCTCATAAATTTGAAAGGTGTAATAGTTCACATAAATGTAATTTTAAGTTTTCCTAAATATCATTTCATAAATATCATTTCAAAGGTGTATTAGTTTTCATAAATATCATTTCATAAATATCATTTCAAAGGTGTATTAGTTTTCATAAATATCATTTTAAGTTTTTATCTCGTTTCTTATATTGTTACGTATTTAGAGTATATAGTAATATTGTTCTGAAGAATTTTAAATATAGGACATTTATGCCATAAATTATATTATATTATGTTTTCAATTATTATTATTTCTGTATAATTTTGTTATAATGTATATTATGAAATTCTTAATTATTATGCATTGTATATGTATTGTGTATGCTTATCAAGGGAAAATTTCAAGAAGCCCAAATAAATCCACGCCTATAACTAGTAATTAGTAAATATCATATTGAGATCTATTGGTCATGGTTTGTATGAATTGTGATTTGTTAAAATATTATGTTGTTAGAATATGAGTATGAATTCAGCCAGTACTGCCACGTGCAGCCAATATCATTCTTTGTGAAAACTGAATTTGTCGGTCTCCATAGAGATTTTTAAAATTATGAAACATTGAAGTTTTCTTACTACCGTTACAAATATCGGCTATTTCATGCTAATGAGCACAAAACAGACCGTGGATGCTGTTATCTACAATAGAAGAGTTGTCATATCTTTCGGAACGAACTCTTTCGGAGGCTTCTGTGAGTATTTGAAACAGCTGTCTACAACTCACGGGGCAAACTTAAACAAGTCTGGGCTGTTGTTAAAATATCGTTTAAAATTTGTGTAGATGGATCTTTCTCGAAAGGAATTTGAATAAAATGTAGGGATATCCTGCATTTTTAAAAATTTTGTTGCCATAACAAATAAAAAAAATCTGATGTGGGCAGCACATGACTTTCCTTATATAATGCAATGAATTTATTACTTTTACAGTTAAAAAAAATGTTATTCTTATAGCAAATACCTATATTCTTTCTAAGATATTAAATTTTCTTCAATGAGTCGTCATTTTCATTAATTTAGCGTCATTTTTATCCATTTGGCGAGATTTTCGCTAATTTGGTAACATTTAAAAATGTCGCCAAGTTAGCGACATTCCGCTAAATTCGTCGCCAAAATCTCGCCAAGTGGTATTGACGGAGAAATAAGTTATTCTTACAGCTCAAAGTATCTTTCCTCGTGAATGGAACGAGTTAGATCCACGAGAATGATGTTACTCAATTTATCGCATGGTATTACATATGAAAAGTGAACATGTTTCTCAATAGGAAATCTTTTTTTTTAATTTTATATGAATTTTTGATAATTTTTTTGAAAATTGTACAATATCTTGAGAACGGTTCATGTTAGCGTTCTAAAATTTATGTCAATCGTTTTCTAATGAAAAATTACATAAGAAATGTCTTTTTGCGTAACTTTATTAGCGGTTAATATTTTTTGACGATTTTTTCAAAATTTCACTCAAAAATTGTGGGGGTTTCTGAACATTCGATTGCGTATAAAGTCAGCTTAGTCAATTATTACTGAGAAATAATGGGTGTTAAATTATTTCAAATCTTATATTTTGAACTACAACTGCCATTTTTTTTCTGATGTTAACTCCCGTGGTTATAAATAGTAAACTGTAATCAAATATCAACAGAAAATATGGAATAAATAAATTAAAAAACAAATAATTAAAAATTCATAATTAAAAATAACTCCGACTAAAGATGTTTAGGATCATGAGTAATATCTATACTTTTGAAGTAATTTCTCGGTGTATAAGCCATTTGTAATTTTGAGCAATAATAAAAAGAGTGTTAGCTTCTATGTATTAGCTGATAAAGTATATTTTAAACTTTCCTTTTCTTTAGTATATTTAATTATTCACAGCTTGAGATTGAAGGTTTGGCGTGACTATCCAATCTATGTAAAAAATCTGATGTGGGCAACACATGACTTTCCTTATATAATGTAATGAATTTACTGCTTTTACAGTAAAAAAATAGGTTTTTCTTATAGTAGATACTAATATTATTTCCAAGATATTGAATTTTCGACAATTAGTCGTCATTTTCATTGATTTAGCATCATTTTTATTCATTTGGCGAGATTTTCATTAATTTGGCAACATTTCAAAAAAGTCGCCAAGTTGGCGACATTCCGCCAAATTCGTCGTCAAAATCTCGCCAAACGTTATGCACTAAGAAAAAAGTTATTCTTACAGCAGATAAATGACTATTGGCGTTTAAATAGAAAAGTATTATTCAAAGTATATTTTTTCATGAATGGAACAAGCTAGATCCACGAGAATGATGTCACTCAATTTATCGCATGGTATTACATATGAAAAGTGAACATGTTTCTCAATAGGAATTTTTTTTTTATGTGACTTTTCATAATTTTTTTGAAAAATGTACAATATCTCGAGAACGGTTCATGTTAGCGTTCTAAAATTTATGCCAATCGTTTTCTAATGAAGAATTACATAAGAAATGTCTATTTGCGTAACTTTATTAGCGGTTTTGATTTTTTGACGATTTTTTCAAAATTTCATTCGAAAATTTAGGGGCGTTCTGAACATTCGATTACGTATAAAAACAATAGGCTTCCAGTGTTTACGGATTGTGATTTTTGTACCAAATTTGGTTCGAATCGGTCCATTCGTTCGTCAGTTATCGTCTCCACAGACTCACTGACACACACACATACTTTCACACACACACACACACACACACACACATACACACACACAGACAGCACTTTAAAAATGTTTGATTCGTGATCAGGGATGGTTGAAACGTGCTCTCCCGTCGAAAACTCGAATTCGAATTTTCGACCCCGTCACAATACTTTCCTTATACATTATGTATATAAGGAAAGTAATAATCATTTATCTACCATAAACTTATAAAAATTACATATTTTATAAAAAAATATTTTCTGAAAAAGACGTAGTCAGGAAATACGGACTCTATATCCAGAAAGCTGATCTGAAAGGACACAGCAATTGTTAAATCATAGAATAGGCCACCCATGATCGATACAATGACTCTATTCGCGTATTTCGCGCTATCAAATAAGCAAATACGCTTTGCTTTATAAATTAAGTAAAATCTTTACGCATCGATTTTGTAAACAAGAAAGAAAAAAAAATATTTTTTAGAATAGCAAATTAAACAACTTTATTATTTTGCTTTATAAATTAAGTAAAATCTTTACGCATCGATTTTGTAAACATGAAAGAAAAAAAAATTTTTTAGAATAACAAATTAAACAACGTCGAAAACTCGAATTCGAATTTTCGACCCCGTCACAATACTTTCCTTATACATTATGTATATAAGGAAAGTAATAAAATGCAGTTATTACTTTCCTTATATACATAATGTATAAGGAAAGTATTGTGACGGGGTCGAAAATTCGAATTCGAGTTTTCGACGGGAGAGCACGTTTCAAGCATCCCTGATCACGAATCAAACATTTTTGAAGTGATGTCTGTGTGTGTGTATGTGTGTGTGTGTGTGTGTGTGTGAAAGTATGTGTGTGTGTCAGTGGGTCTGTGGAGACGATAACTGACGAACGAATGGACCGATTCGAACCAAATTTGGTACAAAAATCACAATCTGTAAACACTGGAAGCCTATTGTTTTTATATGCAATCGAATGTTCAGAACCCCCCTAAATTTTCGAATGAAATTTTGAAAAAATCGCCAAAAAATCAAAACCAATAATAAATTTACGTAAATAGACATTTCTTATGTAATTTTTCATTAGAAAACGATTGACATAAATTTTAGAACGCTAACATGAACTGTTCTCGAGATATTGCACATTTTTCAAAAAAACTTATCAAAAAGTCATATAAAATAGAAAAAAAAAATTCCTATTGAGAAACATGTTCACTTTTCATATATAATATCATGCGATAAATTGGGTGACATCATTCTCGTGGATCTAGCTCGTTCCATTCATGGAAAAAAAATACTTTGAGTAATACTTTTGCATTTGAACGCCAATTTATCTGCTGTAAGAATAACTTATTTCTTCGTCCATAACGCTTGGCGAAATTTTGGCGACGAAATTGGCGGAATGTCGCCAACTTGGAGACTTTTTGAAATGTTGCCAAATTAACGAAAATCTCGCCAAATGGATAAAAATGACGCTAAATCAATGAAAATGACGACTAATTCTGGAAAATTCAAAATCTAATAAGTTATATAAATATATAATAATAGCTATATAATATATGTCGAAAATTCAATATCTAATATGTTATACATATATATATATATATAACTTATTTCTTCGTCCATAACGCTTGGCGAGATTTTGGTGACGAAATTGGCGGAATGTCGCCAACTTGGCGACTTTTGGAAATGTTGCCAAATTAACGAAAATCTCGCCAAATGGATAAAAATGACGATAAATCAATGAAAATTACGACTGATTGTCGAAAATTCAATATCTTGGAAAGGATATTAGCATCTACTAGAAGAAAAACCTATTTATTTTACTGTAAAAGTAGTAAATTCATTTCATTATATAAGGAAAGTCATGTGTTGCCCACATCAGATTTTTTATAAATTTTATGGGCACCGTATTTTTGCATTTCCAAATAAATGACTTATCTCCTGTATGTAATACGAACATGACTTGGAAGGTGTTTCAAGATTTGTGACTTGCACAGTAAGTGGTTACTGTTCCTCCAACCGTTTATTTTAGTTTTCCCATATTAGCTTATAGAAAATAGTTCTGAACCTCAAATTTTGATTCTAAACCTCGAAGTTTATTTTCTTTTTATGTATTCATTATTACTTTCCTTATATACAATAATGTATAAGGAAAGTATTGTGACGGGGTCGAAAATTCGAATTCGAGTATTCGACGGGAGAGCACGTTTCAAGCATCCCAGATCACGAATAAAACATTTTTGAAGTGATGTCTGTGTGTGTGTGTGTGAAAGTATGTGTGTGTGTGTATGTGTGAAAGTATGTGTGTGTGCGTGTGTGAAAGTGTGCGTCTGTGTGTGTGTGTGTGTGTGTCAATGAGACTGTGGAGACGATAACTGACGTCTGAATGGACCGATTCGAACGAAATTCGGTACAAAAATCACAATCCGTAAACACTGGAAGCCTATTGTTTTTATATGCAATCGAATGTTCTGAATCCACCTAAATTTTCGAGTGAAATTTAGAAAAAAATCGTCAAAAATTCAAAACCTTTAATAAAATTACGCAAATAGACATTTTTGATGTAATTTTCCATTAGAAAACGATTGACATAAATTTTAGAATGCTAACATGAACCGTTCTCGAGATATTGCACATTTTTCAAAAAAATTATTAAAAAGTCATATAAAATAAAAAAAAAATATTTCCTATTGAGAAACATGTTCACTTTTCATATGTAATACCATGCGATAAATTGGGTGACAGCATTCTCGTGGATCTAGGTCGTTCCATTCATGAAAAAAGATACCTTGAGTAATACTTTTGTATTTGAACGCCAATAGTCATTTATCTGTTGTAAGAATAACTTATTTCTCCGTCCATAACGCTTGGCGAAATTTTGGTGACAAATTTAGTGGAATGTCGCCAACTAGGCGACTTTTTTAAATGGTGCCAAATTAACGAAAAACTCGCCAAATGGATAAAAATGACGCTAAATTAATGAAAATGACGACTCATTGACGAAAATTCAATATGTTGGAAAGAATATAAATATCTACAATAAAAATAATCTATTCTGTTTTACTCTAAGAGTAGTAAAATCATTGCATTATATAGGGAAAGTCATGTGGTGCCTGTTAGAAATAAATGATCTCTCATCGCTACGAAAGACTGACAAACGCAAAAACACTGACTCTCGCCTTTCCGCAGAAGAGGAATGTGTTTACTTCGAGAAATCTGCGCGCGCATCAAAGAGACTATACCGGTACACTTACGAACTGAAGTTCTGTTCTGTGTTGTGGATGCTTCGTTTAATGTCGGAGCAAAATGCTTGTTTCTTTGTTTTCCTATGTAATTTTTAAATGCAGAATCTAATTAAATATGTTTTTTCTTCCAATCAAGGGAAATCATTCCTGATATCAAGATGGTTAACAAACACACTAAACTGATATTTTTTTAAGACTTTAGGAGGAAACGAAGTTAAAATTGCCCTACGCCCTTCAAACAGAAAGGTAAGCATTTTACCTATTATAATTATGCTGTGGATAAAGTAAAATAATATTATAACATTATTTCTCACTGGTGAGTCAGAGCGCCATTACCTCTGCACAACGGAGCTATTATATTTTTATCAGATTATGAGACTGAAGTTGTTGCCTGTCTCGCTGGAGAAATTGGTACTAACAAAATAAAATAGCAGCACTTTTCATGAACAATAAAATATTTGAAAAAGGGCATAAAAATAAGTAACCGAAAAGAAAATTGATATACAAATATATCACAATTATTTTTTTCGTTCCCCATTGACTTCGTAAAAAAAAAAAACTTCCAAACCGAAAGTGATTTTTTTCGGAATAAGATTAAAAGGAAATATCGCACTGCAAATAAACAAAAAAAAGGAAAATATTTCTCAAGGAAACTAAAAATAAAATATAATGGCATCTATCAAGGAAAGTCACTTGATCGAAAAATTAAACCAGGGTAACTATTCCAATTGGAAGTTTAAAATGGAAATGACATTATTGAATAAAGAATTATCAGAAACGATAACAGAAGTGGCTCCGGACCCAATTACCGACGAATGGCAGAAAAAAGATAGAAAAGCCAGAGCGCTCATAAATTTATGTATAGAGGATTCCCAAATTGTTCACGTCAAGCATCTCACCACGGCGCGCGATACTTGGAATGCGCTTCGCGCCATACACGAAAGAGCTAATTTATCCAGCAAACTATACCTTTTACGAAAGTTGTACAGTATAAAGTTAGATGAAAGGGGAAACATGCAACAACATATAACCAAAATTCTGGAAACAGTGGATAAACTTAAAGCAATCGGGGAGGAAATAAATAATTCGCATATATCAGCACTATTTCTGTGTTCGCTACCCCCCAGTTACGAAACGCTGATAACGGCGTTGGAAGCGCGACCAGAGGATGAACTGACGCCGGAATTCATTAGCAGCAAACTGATTGATGAATATAATAGACGTAGGGATCACCAAGAAATGCCGCAAAACATGGCAAAGGCTTTTCACGCGAATAAAAAATTCTCTAACACCTATGGCTACAAAATGGATAACAAATACTGCTCACATTGCAAAATGAAGAACCACAACAAATCTGAATGTTGGCGTCTAAAGAATAAGACCAATGAGCCCGGCAGATATAAAGATTATAAAAATAAATTCAGACACAACTCATCACAGTTAGTGTATGAGGGAAACGACAGACCGGCCGCGAAGTCACGAACACAGGAAAGATATTCAGACACTGTAGATAAAGTAGGATCGAAATTTAGAGACTTAGCGCTCATAACTAATCAAACTAAAGAAGACAGCTGGATCGTTGATAGTGGTTCCTCATCCCACATAACAAATAATGAGAATCTATTCACTAAAATAAATAATGAAAACAAATCGGAAGTTATCGTTGCTAACGGTAAAGCCTTAACCGCCTATGGGTCAGGCGAAGTAAAAATAAAAAGTCGAGCCTCGGATGGAGAGATAAGACAAGTAACGCTACAGGAAGTACTATTTGTGCCAGAACTGAAAGCTAATTTATTTTCCGTACGAAAAGCAACACAGCATGGATGCAAAGTAACTTTTACTAAAGACAACTGTCAGTTAACTTACAATGATGAAATATTCTTAGAAGGAAAAATAAAAAATAACCTATATGAGCTAGACCTGCTCACACCACAAAACAAAAATGTTACATATATGATAAATAACTGTAACAACCCCAATTGTGTTACATTATGGCACAGAAGAATGGGTCACAAAAACTTCGGCTCTATAAAGGAAATTAAATCGAAACAGTTAGCCGAAGGCATAAACATCAACGAATGTAAACATGAACTAAATTGCGAAACTTGTATAAAATCAAAACTCACCGACATGCCATACCCCAAATCTACTCAAAACAGGGGGACTCATATTCTACAACTTGTGCACAGCGACGTATGCGGACCAATGCAAACTCCCACTATAGGAGGAAAATCATACGTGCTAACATTTATCGATGATTTCTCCAGGTACACAATGACCTATCTCTTATCAAAAAAGAGTGAAGTTTTGTGTAAACTGAAGGAATACATCGCTTTTACGACAAACAAATTCGGAAAAAAACCAGAAATACTGAGAAGCGATAATGGCGGCGAATACGTCAGTAAAGAATACGAGGAATATCTAAGTGACAACGGCATACATCACCAGTTGACCGTGCCACACTGTCCATCCCAAAATGGCGTAGCGGAAAGAAAAAACAGGTCACTAATCGAGATGACACGAACTATGTTGTCAGAAGCAAATTTAGGCAAAAAATTCTGGGGAGAGGCTATAAACACTGCCAATTACCTACAAAATAGACTTCCCACAAAGGCCAATACAAAAACACCGTACGAAATGTGGACTGGTATGAAACCAAAACTTCGTCATTTAAGAGTCTTTGGCTGTAAAGCATATTCCTACATCCATAAAAGCAAACGAGGAAAATTAGATGAAAAAGCCCAAGAAGGGATTTTTGTCGGATACGACGACAGATCAAAAGCTTACAGAATATATACAGAAGGAAAACACATAACACTTCCTAGAACAGTTAAATTCCTCGAAAAATCAATGCAAATTTCAGAATTAAGCTCAAAGGAATTATTCGAAGGAACAGATAGTGAAGTCGAAAAAACTAATGCTCAAACAAATGAAAAACCCGAAGAGAGCGAAATTGAGTTTGAGGCACCGTCAGATGATGAACAAATAAATTCTGATAACATAACCGCTAGTCAACCTCGCAGATCCGAGAGATCGAACAAGGGAGTACCTCCCGATCGACTCATCTACTTAGCGCAACAAGCTAACACCGTCGAACCCAGAGACTATAATGAGGTACTAAAAATTAAGAGCCCACAAGAGAAACAAAATTGGCTAGACGCAATGGAAGAAGAAATGCAATCTTTGCACGAAAATAACACATTCACATTAATGGACCCCCCGCATGGAAGAAAAATTGTAGGTTCAAAATGGACATATAAAATTAAACACGACTATCAGGGAAAAATAGCTAAATACAAAGCTAGACTGGTAGCAAAAGGATTTTCACAAAAATACGGTGAAGATTATTACGAAACCTTCGCACCAGTGGTCTCACACAGCACAATTAGAGCATTCCTGGCAGGAGCAGCATATAGAAAATATAACGTACAACACATTGATATCAAAACCGCTTTCTTACACGGGGATTTAGACGAAACAGTTTACATACAACAGCCAGATGGCTACATCTCCCCGGGTAACGAAAACAAAGTATGGAAATTAAATAAAGCTATATATGGGTTGAAACAGGCCGCAAGAGCCTGGCATCTAAAAATAGGTGACTCTCTAAAACAACTAAAATTCGTGCAGAGTACTACTGATCCATGTCTATTCAAAAAGGGAAAAGGAAGAGAAACTATCTATATAATCGTATATGTGGATGATATTCTAATATCAGGATCAGAAGAACAAATCGACAAAACAACGAAAGAACTGGGCAGACAATATGAATTAAAAAATTTGGGTGAAGTTAATTATTACCTTGGAATTAGCATAAGAAAAAACCATGATGGAGATTATCTATTAAATCAAAAAAATAAGATTGAAGAAATTGTAAATACATTTAATTTGCAAGATTCAAAACCCTATAGTACACCAATGGAAACTGGATATTTGAGAAATGAAACAGAAGAAAACCTGCTTTCTAATAACACTAAATATCGCCAAGCTATTGGAGCTCTTCTATATATTGCCATGGTCACAAGACCAGACATCACAGCCGCAATAAACATTTTAAGTCGGAGAAATGAGAAACCACGTCAAATGGATTGGAACGCAGTAAAGGGTCTAATAAGTTATCTAAATCATACAAAGGATCTAAATTTGGTAATAAAATCAACGACAAAACCAATTCTCACAACATACGCTGATGCTGACTGGGCAAGCGATAAAACGGATCGGAAATCCACGAGTGGTAATCTTTTCTTAATTGATGATTCTCCTATACACTGGTTAAGCAAAAAACAATCATGTGTTGCACTTTCCTCAGCAGAGGCGGAATATATATCCGCTGCTAACGCAGTTCAAGAAGTACTGTGGTTAATCAACCTACTCAAAGATCTCGATATGTTTCAACAGCTCCCGATTACTATTTTCGAAGATAACCAGTCATGTATAAAAATGATTGAATCACCGAAGTACATGTCAAGAACCAAGCATATTGACATCAGATTCCACGCCATAAGAGATTTTCAGGAATCGGGTGTAATCCAGTTGAATTATCTTCCAACTAAGCTAATGACAGCGGACATGATGACAAAACCACTGCCAAAGCCTGAATTTCTGAAGCACAGATCCAAACTGCTACAGCCGTGATATGCAGCTCCAGAGATCAAGGGGGACTGTTAGAAATAAATGATCTCTCATCGCTACGAAAGACTGACAAACGCAAAAACACTGACTCTCGCCTTTCCGCAGAAGAGGAATGTGTTTACTTCGAGAAATCTGCGCGCGCATCAAAGAGACTATACCGGTACACTTACGAACTGAAGTTCTGTTCTGTGTTGTGGATGCTTCGTTTAATGTCGGAGCAAAATGCTTGTTTCTTTGTTTTCCTATGTAATTTTTAAATGCAGAATCTAATTAAATATGTTTTTTCTTCCAATCAAGGGAAATCATTCCTGATATCAAGATGGTTAACAAACACACTAAACTGATATTTTTTTAAGACTTTAGGAGGAAACGAAGTTAAAATTGCCCTACGCCCTTCAAACAGAAAGGTAAGCATTTTACCTATTATAATTATGCTGTGGATAAAGTAAAATAATATTATAACATTATTTCTCACTGGTGAGTCAGAGCGCCATTACCTCTGCACAACTGAGCTATTATATTTTTATCAGTGCCCACATCAGATTTTTTTTTTTTTTTTTTGTAAGAATAGATGGTAAAACGGGAAGGTATTTATTTTTTACATAAATAAAATTATTAGATTTCTTTCAAATATTTCTTTAAAATAAATGCATTGCTTCTCCGCAAATTCTATCATTAAATGATCTATAATTATCTCTAAATTATTTTTCCATTTATTTTTCCTTTTCTTTCCCACGTTATGTATGAAAAAATCAGAAACTTGGAAATACGTTTGTAAGCTAAATATCGTCTGAAATACTTGATCTTTTGACCAAACTTTTCTCTATTCTGTGATACCGAGTACAGAAAATGCTTTCATATAACTTTTATTCTCCGAAACTTACTCCCAATCTTAGTTATAATCAGGAGGATGGAAGGGGTTCAGAGTGGACCTAACCCAAGGGCCCATGATCGTATTCCACGGTCCTTCAAATCTGTCAGCTATTTAGAGATATCAGGCATTTGGGGATGTCTGTTAATACACGTTTAACTGTCTAATCTAGTGGGTTCCAAAGTGGAGTACTCTCACTCCAGGGGGTACGCTAGTCAATACGTGGGAGTACAATCAGTAAATTACATATTATCTTTTTATATTTAATTTCCTAAGACAAGTTTTATATTGATATAAAAAATAAGAAAACTAATTAAATAATAACAAACATTAACTTGTATTTTTAAATTACTCAATCATTAACACAATAAAATTAAGATTATATAAATATTACTTTACTAAAACGCTGGTTTAGAACAAAAAATCTGATGTGGGCAACACATGACTTTCCTTATATAATGTAATGAATTTACTACTTTTACAATAAAAAAAATAGGTTTGCCTTATAGTAGATACTAATATTCTTTCCAAGATATTGAATTTTCGACAATTAGTCGTCATTTTCACTGATTTAGCGTCATTTTTATCCATTTGGTGAGATTTTCGTTAATTTGGCAACATTTCAGAAAGTCGCCAAGTTGGCGACATTCCGCAAAATTCGTCGCCAAAATCTCGCCAAACGTTATGGACGAAGAAATAAGTTAATCTTACAGCAGATAAATGACTATTGGCGTTCAAATACAAAAGTATTACTTAAAGTATATTTTTTCATGAATGGAACGAGCTAGATCCACGAGAATGATGTTACCCAATTTATTGCATGGTATTACATATGAAAAGTGAACATGTTTCTCAATAGGAAATATTTTTTTTTTAATTTTATATGACTTTGATAATTTTTTTGAAAAATGTACAATATCTCAAGAACGGTTCATGTTAGCGTTCTAAAATTTATGTCAATCGTTTTCTAATGAAAAATTAAACAAGAATTGTCTATTTGCGTAACTTTATTAGCTGTTTTGATTTTTTGACGATTTTTTCAAAATTTCATTCGAAAATTTAGGCGAGTTCTGAACATTCGATTGCGTATAGAAACAATAGGCTTCCAGTGTTTACGGATTGTAATTTTTGTACCAAATTTCATTCGAATCGGCCCATTCGTTCGTCATTTATCGTCTCCACAGACTCACTGACACACACACACACACACACACACACACACACAGACATCACTTCAAAAATGTTCGATTCGTGATCAGGTATGCTTGAAACGTGCTCTCCCGTCGAAAACTCGAATTCGAATTTTCGACCCCGTCACAATACTTCTTATACATTATGTATATAAGGAAAGTAAAGATTGTTCAATACGGAATTTCTGCATTTTAATTAACAGCCGTTTTGAAGCAAAAAATAAATAAATAAATAAATAAAATCTCACATCTGTATGTACCATAGAGGTTCACGAGAGGTGTACGCAATCAAAAAAGTTTAGATAACCACTGGGTTAAACCAAACCATCACTCTATTATAGAGGAAAATACTCTATATATGTTTTTATTTATCTACCCAGAAAGAATTAAAAGTAAATTGTATATAATATTCCATTCTGTTTGATACTTTTAAAACAAGGACCCATCCTTCGCCTTACACTTCTTAATTACATATACCTAAATGACATCCCCACGCCGGAAAATACTAAGCTGGTACTCTATGCAGACCACAATGCGATACCTGCAAAAAACACTTATCTCTCAGTAATGCACAGACAGCTACAAACAACATTTAGACATGCTCTAAACATGGCTTGAAAAATAGCGGATAAAATTAAACCCCAATAAATGTTATTGGATATACTTCTCTAGGAAATTTAAACCTCAGACGCCTCTGTACCGGTGGTCAGAATTAAAACACCCCTACTCTGATCTCTGTATAGATCGAACTACTCAGAGTAAAGGCTCCAAAATAGTTGAACATACTATTCAAGACATGGGGAAAGGGATTGCGCGAAAAAAAAAATAGTTCCAGAAACACCGATTGGTGGCGCTGTACAACATTATCTATATGCTGCGTATAACATTATCCATTGATTGTTCAACAATAGCGGTGCCAACATCGTCAACGATATCTGAACGAGTCGATTTGCGTCCTCGACCCGGCTGAATTCCAAGATGTCCAGTTTTCTCGAATCGAGCGATCATTCTCCTGAGAGCTTGTGGAAGTAATGGTCCTTTGCGCAAATTCTTAAGTCGAAGAAACTCTCGAAGTGCAGCTGCAGCATGTCCTTTGTTTTCATAAAACAGCTTCACAAGCAAAGCGCGTTCTGGCAGTGTGACAGCCATCGCTGATAAGAATGAAAATTTCCCAGTTTTATCCCCTTTTATGCCCAGAACATAGTAGTTGCAAACCAAGGGTTTATGCAAATTTTTGTGCTTATAGTGCGAAATTGCAGTTACAATGACAGTTTAAGTTTCTTCACTTTTTTATCTACTTTTTTTTTCATATCAGCAAAAGAAATTAAAAAGGAAAAATTCAATATCGCATGTGTTTGTTTTTTTGTGATTATTTTGTGTCTTTTCAGTATATTTTCTGTTGTACAGCGCCACCTATCGGTGTTTCTGGAACTAATTTTTTTGTTCGCGTAATCCCTTTCCTCATGTCTTGAATAGTAGATTCAACAATTTTCGAGCCTTAACACTGAGTAGTTCGATGTATAGAGAGCTCAGAGTAGGGGTGTTTTAATTCTGACCATCCGGTATATAAACAATCAAGCACTCCACGCGGAAAAATCAACCAAATACCTAGGTGTAACGCTAGACTCCCACCTAACTTGGAAATTGCACGTAACGAACATAATCAAAAAAGCTTATCCTTATACCCAATGATAGGAAACGAAAACCTCAGTTATCAAGACAAAGTTCTAATATATAAATCAGTCATTTGTCCAGGAATGATGTGCGCAACACCCGTATGGGAATATGCCTGTAAATCTGCCATTGACCTCCTAGAAAAAAGACAAAACAAAGTCTCAAGGTGTATCAGGAAAGCCCCTAGATATTTAAGAAACTCGGTGATTACAGAAAAGAGTTTAAAATTAAAACCGTGAGAGCTCAAATTAAAAAGCTAGCGCTAAATTTCTACAACAAATTGCCATCCGTCCCGAACAAGTTATCATTCAATCTACATGACTATCTTCGTAATGCCAAATCTCGTAAGAGACCCCGTGCAGTACTGAACCTAGAGTAACCGAAATTAGGTACACCCCTTTTCTAGCAACTGAAACTAAATAAAACCCGCGATTCATATTTTAAACTTTAAAAATGTTCTAAACTGTCAAAAGTAATCCCCAGATCTGCATCAACCCCACAAACTGATTAAACCCAAATGTGCAATAAACTGCCACACTAGGAGCCAAATCAAAATAAAATCTAATAAATCAAAACAACGAGCTTCCATATAATAGGTAAATGAAATAATGTCAAAGTATGATGAGCACCAGCTGCTACGCGCCTGGTGCTCTGTTCTGAACGACAAATTCGTTCGTGATAATTTCAAGTTAGTGTCTTCAGTGAATAGAGTTTATTCCAGACAGCTGCTTTGGAAAATAGATGCAGTTAATAATTAAAAAGCGAAGGACTATTAAAAACTTTACCTTTTAATATTTAAGATCATTGTATAGGAAAATTTATGTTCAAATTTGTTTTGAACGGGCTTAACACAAAAATGTTTTTCGAAAAACCCTTAAATAAAATGTAAGGATATCTTTCTTGATTCCGGACATTTTGTTTCCTTAAAATTCACATACTTTTCGGAAAGTTGTGAATTTACGGATAATTACCCAAGAATTCGAATATTTTGAAATCCAATGAGTAAATTTTGCTGTTGAATGCGGATAATTGAAAATTGTTAAATTACTTCGAACCTTATATTTCAGACAAAACTTCCACCTTTTCTGATGTCAAACTATCTCACGTGTTTAAATTAATGAACTGTAACCATAAAGACTGTAAATACATAATTACATTTATCGTTAAAAATAATTTCGAGCAAAAATGTTTAGACATATAATTCAGTTTTACTAATGGCGTAATTTCACGATTTGTTTTTCATTTTAAGCAGTAATGAATCTAATGCTAAAGTGTTGTTGTTGAGACCCAGACCGTCCGACCTACCAGAAAGGAGTAAGGTAACCGTTTGCACGGCCGGGAAGTGCTACCCAATTTAGACTGGAACCCAGTGGGGGAGGCATCCACAGGGACCGTACCCTCCTTCCCCTACCACCAACGTCTCGGAAGGACTTACGGACCCACATGTTTAACGTGATCGTACTCCGCATGAACACGGCGGCAGTTGTGGCAGCGTGCAAATCCAGCGCGCAAACCACCGGGCTGCCGCGGCCGAAATGGCCAACAGCACGCGGTGTTCCCAGGTGGTCACCCACCCAAGTACTAACCGCGCCCGATGCTGCTTGACTTCGGTGATCTAACGAGAACCGGTGTTTTCAGCACGGTACGGCCGTTGGCTTAATGCTAAAGTGAAACGTTTATAACAGCTTTTAAATTATATTTTAAGGTTCAACAATATATTATACCAAGGTTAAGTTAATATAGTGTATAGACTTTCCTTGAGTATATTTATGGAGATTTGAAAAGTGTATCATGTTTAGGTTCTTGTGAAACGAAATTCGATGGTACTTGTGTAGTTTCTAGTTTCCACATATTTGTAGCCAAGTAAAAATATGACCAGCCAATTATGTGGTATATTGCACTTTCAATATACGATGCCATACACAACGTGAAGTTCTATGGTTCAAAAAGACTACATATTTCATAAAAGGTTTGAAAAATAAACAGAAGTTTCTAAACTTTAATTATTGAAAGAAAACAGAGGGTTTTCAAATTCAAATATTCAAAAGTAAACAAATATATTTTGAAATTTAAGCTATTGAAAAGTAAAGAGATGTTTCAATATTGAATGTACAGAAAATTAAACAATTTTTAAAAATTCAAATTATCGAAAAGTAAACAAAGATTTTAAAAAATATAAGTTAGTGGAAGTATACAAAACGTTTTTCGAATGTTAAATGTTAAAAGTAAATAAAAAACTTTTCAAAATTTAAACTATTGTAAATAAATAATGCGTATTAAAATTTAAATGATAAAAAATAAACAAAGTATTTCTTTTAATTTAAATATCGAAAAATAAACTATTTTTGAAATTCAATACAAGCAAGAGTAAATAAAAGATTCTTAAAATTCAAATTACTAAAAAATAAACAGATGTCTTTGAATTATTAATTACTAAAGAGTAAACAAAAGATATGCTTACATTTTACGCGTTTTCCATGACTGCACTGTATTTTTGAAATGAGTCAATTTTTCAAAGCAATTAATGGATTTAAACTTGTATTTCCATTGTGATTTGTAATTTACTTTTGTGTGCATTTTGTTTCGTGATTTTCTTCTGTCAACATTTACTTTCAGATCGAGAGAAAGAACTTGCGCCGAAATGGCGGCATTTTTTAAAGTTCGCCAATGGGGGTTCGGTAAAGTATGCAAGAATACATTTAACGATTAGATGTATATTTATAAATTGTAAAACCGTGGTGTTTTTGAATGTTGAAATAAATGACTTATTTTCTGCAAATAGCAAGCATAGCACTTAAAACTTAAGATTTGCGACTAGAACATTATGATAATTTTTCTCTCGAAATGCTTGTTTCTGGTTTTAAAAATCGATATATTTCTATTTCGAAAAAATAATACATTGCTTTTCGATACAATTGAGATACTTCTGATTTTTTATCGAATTTTTATAAAAGCAGATACCTTCTTTTTTCAGCATTTGTGCTTGGTAAATAACAAAATGGTAAAATTCCCAAAACTGAAAGAGCATAAGTTTTAGAATTTATTTCGTAGGTTAACATGGAAAAACTGAAAAAACGATTTGATGTAAATTGTCTCCTTAGGCAGTGGACGTAGATGTTGCCCGCTTCTTTAAAGGTTTATGAAATTAATAGTTCCTTCCAACGACTTTCCATGATACAAAATTCTTACATTTATTTTATAAAAGGGTAATTCCTTTATCATTCATTAACAGTATAATTTCTGAAGATTCTATGGTGACCACTTAAATGGTATAATAAATGTCTTCGTATTAATATATACGTAAATTTTTAAGGAATTTACGTATATATTAATGCGAATTAATATTACGTATATATTAATACGAATTAATATTACGTATATATTAATACGAATTAATATATTACGTATATATTAATACGTATTAATATATACGTAAAATTTTAAGGGTCCACTTAAATAACAAAATGCAAATGGTAAAATTCCCAAAACTGAAAGAGCATAAGTTTTAGAATTTATTTCGTAGGTTAACATGGGAAAACTGAAAAATCGATTTGATGTAAATTGCCTCCCTAGGCAGTGGACGTAGCTGTTGCCCGCTTCTTTAAAGGTTTATGAAATTAATAGTTCCTTCCAACGACTTTCCATGATATAAAATTCTTACATTTATTTTATAGAAGGGTGATTCCTTTATCATTCATTAACAGTATAATTTCTGAAGATTTCTATAATGACCACTTAAATGGTATAATAAATGTCTTCGTATTAATATATACGTAAATTTTTAAGGAATTTACGTATATATTAATGCGAATTAATATTACGTATATATTAATACGAATTAATATTACCTATATATTAATACGAATTAATATATACGAATTAATATATTACGTATATATTAATACGTATTAATATATACGTAAAATTTTAAGGGTCCACCTAAATAACAAAATGGTAAAATTCCCAAAACTGAAAGAGCATAAGTTTTAGAATTTATTTCGTAGGTTAACATGCGAAAACTGAAATATCGATTTGATGTAAAATGCCTCCCTAGGCAATGGACGTAGCTGTTCACCGCTTCTTTAAAGGTTTATAAAATTAATAGTTCCTTCCAACAACTTTCGATGAAACAAAATTCTTACATTTATTTTATAGAAGGGTAATTCCTTTATCATTCATTAACAGTATAATTTCTGAAGATTTCTATAGTGACCACTTAAATGGTACGCTTCGAATGTAAGTAATCCAATAGTCGAACAAAACTGTACCTCAATACATAGCGCAGCTGAATTCTTTTGTAAGTAAAATTACTTATTCTTATCTAGATCTTGTGACCAATGGAAATACTACTTGTCTAAATATTCACAGCCCTTCCATTCTTGTTTATTTGAATGTCCTTTTAATCAGTGGGGGTGGCTTATAAATGAAGATCTTTTAAACAGTACTTTTTTGACTTTTTTACTACTACGAAAGGAATATTATAAAGTTTTTGAACAAAAATGATAAAATTAATTATCTTAGTAGAACTATGTGTTTTATATTTATTAACCAGGCATTTTAAAGATGAGTGTGGTAAAATTATTATAGAATCAATATGGATATATAGGGCGTTACTACTACTAATATATATATATATATATATATATATATACATATATGTGTGTGTATATATATATATATATATATATATATACATATATGTATATATATATATATATATATATATATATATATATATATATATATATATATATATATATATATATATATATATATATATACATATATGTATATATATATATATATATATATATATATATATATATATATATATATATATATATATATATATATATAAGCAGCATACCCGTACGGAGTATATAATATAAAGAAACTTAAAATTCATGATCATGTGCAAATTCCCATAGTATACTAAATGACATTGTTAATCAAAATATTCTGTTAAAATATGTAATTTAATGCTCCTAAACAGAAGTTTAAGAATATCTGTTCTCGCTATACAAAATTATCCTTAAGCGAAGATCTGAAGAATAAAACATCCGGACCCCGTTTGTAAGCAAATTTATAAAAAATATAAAATTGAATCAATATATGCAAAATAAAAGCTTTAAAATTGTATGACGACTTATATACGCGAATATTAGAAAATATACTCTGTATTAGTAGATTTCATGTATAAATTGAAAATATCAATAAACCCATAATCTTTAATCCTGAAAGCAGTAATTGATTCCAATACATGCCAAAATGAAAGTGCTACAATTATATGGGAAGATATGCCGGTAATTGAAATATTCCATATTAAATCAACGGATATTTTTAGAACAATTCCCAATATGATATTTATGAAAAATCTCTCGTAAATATAATACTATCTTTATTTCAAACAGAATTCGAAAAGAATAGGTCTCGCCCACAGTACTCAATCCTTTTTTACCGGACCAGAGGAGATCTTTTCAGCACTGTGGTCAAGTAATTCTTGTTACTCAAAAATATTTCACTTGGCCAGAAATCATTTTCGATTCTTTGGTTAGGGAAATATTTGCTACTCAAAATTATTTTTTCCTGACCAGAGGATATTTTTTAATTCTCGGGTCAAAATATTTGGTACTCAAAGTTATTATAGAGAACATTTACAGTTCTCAAATTATCAGGTCCGAGAAGCAGTTGCTACTCAAAATTACTTCAACCTAATTTCGGGACCCAAGAAAATTGCTGTGCTTCAAATGTTCAATCTCTACCGTGTTCTACCCATCGAGGAGTAATTTTTCTGGTAGGAGCTTTTTGGTTCTACTCAAGCGTCCCTGTCTGTTGCTGCTTCACGCCGATTGCTAGTTAACAATTATTCTGGAGGTCCGGAGTTCCCGTCAACATCTGCCTGACGCGTGCCAGATCCCTCTTCTGTTTTCTCCCACATTATTTTCACTGAATCGTGGATTAGATGATCCACTGGATACTGTGCCTGACCTGTCCATGTTTAAGTTAAAGATAATCCAATGAATGAAACAGTGTTTTTTTCATTGTTATGCATTGTTTTTTTTTTATTGTTATATCATTGTTCCCAGCACAAAGTTACATGAGTACTGTATAAACGTCAAGTGCGTTTTAATACTTTCATTTGAGGTCGCGGAATTCATTGTAGATCATTCGTGCACCAGTTTCACGTTTTTAACTCTCTTCAGTAGTATAGAATAACCGATACCAGTATTGTATATATGTATATATGTATATATATATATATATATATATATATATATATATATATATATATATATATACATATATATATATATATATATATATATATATATATATATATATACATATATATATATATATATATATATATATATATATATATATATATATATATATATATATAATTGATATATATAATTGATATTAATCTAAAACTATGCATAAACTACAGTAAGTACAAAAAAAACCATCTCTAGCAAATCCGTTACAAATAAGTAACTACAGTCCAAGATTAAGGATAGAAATAGAGTGTAACCTATTGGTATAATGGAAAAACAAGATGAAGGGGATAATAGTATGCAAAAATCATTATTAAATAGATAAATATATAAAAATATGAAAGAGCAAACATGGCAAAAATAAGAAACGGCATTAACAATTAGCTCAAGCTAAAAGATCAGGACATGGAGAACACCAGTTGAAACTACATAAAAAAAAATCTAATGTAGGCAGCACATGACTTTCTTTATATAATGCAATGAATATACTACTTTTATTGTAAAAAAATAGATTATTTTTATAGTAGTTATTTATATTATTTCCAAGATATTGAATTTTCGTCAATGAGTCGCCATTTTCCATGTTGTCATCAACAATGAGTCGTCATTGATTTAGCGTCATTTTTATCCATTTGGCGAGTTTTTCGTTAATTTAGTAACATTTAAAAAAGTCCCCAATTTGACGACATTCCACCAAATTCGTCGCCAAAATCTCACCAAGCGTTATGGACGAAGAAATAAGTTATTCTTACAGTAGATAAATTACTATTGGCGTTCAAATACAAAAGTATTACTCAAAGTATATTTTTTCATGAATGGAACGAGCTAGATCCACGAGAATGATGTCACCCAATTTATCGCATGGTATTACATATGAAAAGTGAACATGTTTCTCAATAGGAAATATTTATTTTTTATTTTATATGACTTCTTGATAATTTTTTTGGAAAATGTGCAATATCTCGAGAACGATTCATGGTAGCGTTCTAAAATTTATATTAATCGTTTTCTAATGAAAAATTACATAAGAAATGTCTATTTGCGTAACTTTATTAGCGGTTTTGATTTTTGACGATTTTTTCAAAATTTCACTCGAAAATTTAGGGGGTTCTGAACATTCGAATGCGTATAAAAACAATAGGCTTCCAGTGTTTACAGATTGTGATTTTTGTACCAAATTTCGTTCGAATCGGTCCATTCGTTCGTCAGTTATCGTTTCCACAGGCTCACTGACACACACACACATACTTTCGCACACACACACACACACAGACATCACTTCAAAAATGTTTGATTTGTGATCAGGGATGCTTGAAACGTGCTTATAATACTTTCCTTATACATTATGTATATAAGGAAAGTATTGATGGTTAATTCGGTATTTTCCCGATTCTTCCTTTTTTCTAAAAACTAATTACAGCCTAGGCAAATTTCTATACAATTTTAAACCACTACTTAAAGACCTTAACTCATCACTGGATTCTGTTCACGACTCCACCATGCTTGACGAATTTATTAAAAACTTCATTCAGAAAACACAAAACTGTGCTCTAAACTTCATAAGGAAGAAAAAAATCCTCTAAAAATTTTAATCTCAGTTGGTGGAGTCGTGATCTCGCTAAATTCAGAAATTTTGTTAACGCCCTTTTCAAAAGAATTAAATCGCTCGAGAGGAACTCTGCTCCCCCCGATACCATTTCCCAGGCCAAAATTAAATACAGACAGAACAGAGCAAAATATAAACTTTTAATCATTAAAGCTAAATCTAATGCCTGGAAATCTCATTGTAGTAATTGCTCTGAAAAATTTGGCTCTTTATTCAAATACACCTTCCAAAAACACAAAAAATTTAACAAAATTAACTTAATATTTCAAGATAACCCTAACTTAGATTACAACGAAAAAATTCAGCGTCTTTTGGACCATTGCTTTTCGGAAGACTCTTCCTTCACCACTTTTCCTATTCACGACATTCCTCCTGAGGGTTTGGGGTCGGTCTCGGATGACGAGCTCTGCCTTGTCTTTAACCATCTAAAACCTGGCAAAGCCCCTGGACAAGATAATTTAGACTACACTATATGGAAAAATTTATTCAAGACCTATCCCGCCCTCTTCACAAAAATAATTAACCTCATCTTTAAATTCTGTAAATTCCCAAATTCCCTAAAAAATGCCAAAGTTCTATTTATTTTAAAACCTGGTAAAGACCCTTCAGCCTGTAGTTCTTATAGACCTATCTGCCTTTTACCTACCTTTGGCAAGATAATTGAAAAACTATTCATAAACAAACTAAACCTTTGGTTAAGGACAAACGGTTCTCTTCATCCGCTACAGTTCGGTTTTAGAGAGTTACACAGCTGCGAAGACGCTGCTCACGCGCTGGTCACTCGTATTAAATCGCTTCGGCCTTCGAGTCTCGTTTCCCTGGCCACGGTCGACATCAGCGGGGCCTTTGACAATCTTAATTGGAATGTTCTACCCTCTACCCTTGATAGAATTAATCTTCCCCCCCAATTTAAATCCTTTATCTACTCCTATTTACAATTCAGAACTATCTCATTTTCATGCAATAATTTAACACTTACTAAATCAATTTCTAAAGGAGCCCCACAGGGCTCTGTAATTTCACCCATCCTCTGGAATATTTACTTCAACAACATTTTAAATTTAAACAATGACCTTTATTATCTCCAGGCTTTTGCTGATGATTTGGCCGTGGTCTCCTCTGGCAACGACATCCACACTGTTGTCAAAAACACTAATACTGTCCTTTCCCTTATTGAAACCTCCCTTGCTTCCTTAAACCTTTCGGCCTCTGTAGAAAAATCCTCATGCATTTTATTTAAAAGATCTCTTAAAAAACGTAAATATTACCCCCCTATTAAATTCCTCAATAAAACCCTCAAAATCTCAAGGTCCCTTAAATTTTTAGGTATCATCATTGATGATAATCTTAAATGGAGCCCTCATATACTGTATTTAAAAGAGAGATGTTTCAAGCTCTTTTCTACCTTTGGAAAGATTTCGGGCAATAACTGGGGGGTAAACAAAGCTTTTCTTAAAATTTGGTATCAATCTGTCATCGAAAAAATAATTACTTATGGCTCGGGTATCTGGGGTGGGAACCTTACTGGGGATCAAATGTCTAAACTTACTTCGTTACAAAGAATCTTTCTACTTAAAATTTCTTCCGGATTTAGAACATCTTCAAACATTTCTCTTTTTTCAATCACTGGAATTCCTCCCCTACATTGTGTCATTAAAACTCAATATTTTAAATATCATTTCTGGAAGCATAAAAACAACCTTTTTCCCGATCCTTCTTTTCCCGCCCCTGCACTTTTCGACTCTAATATTGTTCTCTCCGGCCTTCCCCCTTATCTCCGCTCCATAAATTTTCCTCCCTGTCAACCCAATATTTTCTCCAACTTTAACATTTATACTGACGGCTCTAAGCTCGAGGATAAAGTTGGTTCTGCGGTTTGCGTTTTTGAGGAGGTCGAGACGCTTTTATACAAATTAAACGATGAGAACACAGTCTTTCAGGCTGAACTGGCTGCTCTGAGTGCGGCCTTTTCCTGGGCCATTTCTAAAAATATCAATGTCAATATCTATTCTGACAGCCTTTCAGCCATTCTGGCTCTTAATTCCCCCAATATTAAATCAAGATACCTAAACGATATTAAATCAAAAATTTTACCCTTTAAATCCCTTTTTAACCTTTCGTGGGTCAAGGCCCACGCTAACATTCGGGGTAACGAGGTCGCCGATGTTAACGCTAAATTAGGCACTTCTACTGGTTCCCCTATTGCAGTTCCCTTCCCTTATTCCTTTTTGAAAAACCTTTGTAAAAATTACCTTCTTAATATTTGGCAATCCCTCTTAAACAATTATATTTCTCCCCGGACCCATGACCCTGCTAGGATCCTAACCTTTCTCCCCAAAGTTAACTTAAACATCCAAATTTATAACAAATATCTCATTTATTTTCTTACTGGTCATGGTCCATTCCTAGATTACCTCCACCATTTTAAACATAAAAGAACGTCATGCTGTACTTGTGGTGCTTATGGTGATGTGGACCACTATGTCTTTTCGTGTCCACACACCTCCTCTTTTCATCTGGTCAAACCTTCTCCTGCTCATTGTGCGACCTGGTTCTCCGGTGTTAGCAAAAACCCCATTCTTTTAAATAAATTAAAAAACTGTGTTCTCATTGCGAGAGAAATCTCTAATAAAATTACTTAACCTGCCCGTGAGCACCCCTCTGCTTTCAACTTCTCGATCAGTGAGGTTTGATGCTCCCTGGGTTTCCCGCTGCTTGTTTTTGTACATATTAGTTGTACATATTGGTTGTACATCTCTGTATATGCTGTACTTGTATTTTACTGAACATAGTTGTTAACCATTTTACCATTTAATCATAATACCAACTACATTTATTACATTAATTTGTCCTGGGGCGCGGTAGCCCATTGGTTAGCGCGCTGGAGTTGCACTCGGTAGGCCGGGTTCGATTCCAGCCACTGCCAAAACTGCCGCCGTGTTCACGCGGAGTACGAACACGTTAAACATGTGGGTCCGTAAGTCCTTCCGAGAGGTTGGTGGTAGGGGAAGGAGGGTACGGTCCCTGTGGATGCCTCCCCCACTGGGTTCCGGTCTAAATTGGGTGGCACTTCCCGGCCGTCCAAACAGTTACCTTACACCTTTCTGGTAGGTCGGACGGTCTGGGTAACAACAACAACAACACTCTTCAGGACCTTTCCCGGCCGTCCAAATAGTTGCTCAAGTCCTCAGGATGAGTCGGACGGTCGGGGTCTTCAACAATTTTCCGGCCGCCCACTTTGCTGCTCTATGTCCTAGGATGAGCCGGACGGAAAGAATAATAATAATATAATCCGTAAGAATTAAAATACAGAAATATAAACTTACATGTATATATACTGGCTCATGGAAATAATGATAATAATATAATCCATAAGAACTAAAAAACAGAAATATAAACTTACATGTGCTGTGGCCACGCGTGCTTGCCAACTGAAAGTATAGCCACAATATACTGAAATCCCAGTCAAAGTAAATGGAAATTGGAATGAACTGCGTGAACGTGAACTGTAAAGTTTTAACAATAAACTTTCAAAAATAGGAATCAGAATAGGACTCAAGACAAGTGGAAAGTCAGGTTAAAAGAATGAGATAAATTCATAAAAATGAGTTATCCATCATGCAAGGATAAATAATGCAATTGTAAAATTGCTACGAGGTGTAATTGAAATTATTAATAATATTATTAAAAAAAAAATTCCGGATAGTGGTAATTTTGACAAATGTGTTTAAGATTATTGATGTGGAGATAATGGTACTGAGGATCAGAAAATCTATGTAATCAAAAAAGCTGGTTTACAATGATGTTTCTAAATAATTGAATAGAATTACAGGAACGACATGATAGCAGCTTAATGATGGTGAAATTATAAGAATATTTTTTATCAAATAGGTTGCTAATAACATGATTATGGAGTGTATCTAAATTTAAATCTAAATAATTGACAGTTTGACTAACATTAGGTTCATTAGGAACTGATTCCAGGTTAGAAGGGTAAAAATCAATATTAATTGGATAGGAATCATCAATGATAATACAAACTAAGTCGTCAACATATCGATATATAATATAAGAATTAGAGAACAAATGACGTTCATAATAATAAAGATATAAGTTAGCTAGAATACTGCTACTGCAGTCCTCTTGAGGTACATCAGGTGTTTGTAAATATATGTTATCACCTTGGATATGGTAATTGTTGTATAACAATAAGATAATTGTTGTATAACAATAAGATAATTGTTGTATAACAATAAGATAATTGTTGTATAACAATAAGATAATTGTTGTATAACAATAAGATAATTGTTGTATAACAATAAGATAATTGTTGTATAACAATAAGATAATTGTTGTTGTTGTTGTTGAGACCCAGACCGTCCGACTTACCAGAAAGGTGTAAGGTAACCATTTGGACGGCCGGGAAGTGCCACCCAATTTAGACCGAAACTCAGTGGGGGAGGCATCCACAGGGACCGTACCCTCCTTCCCCTACCACCAACCTCTCGGAAGGACTTTCGGACCCACATGTTTAACGTGATCGTACTCCGCATGAACACGGCGGCGTGCAAATCCAGCGCGCAGACTACCGGGCTACCGCGTCCGAAATTTGCCAACAGCACGCGGTGTTCCCAGGTGGTCACCCACCCAAATACTAACCGCGCCCGATGCTGCTTGACTTCAGTGATCTAACGAGAACCGGTGTTTTCAGCACGGTAGGGCCATTGGCTCAAAGGTAATTGTTGTGTAATTGCTGTTGGATAATTGTTGTAAGGTAATTGTTATGGAAACCACGAATAATTGGAAGCCTGATAAGATGATTAACTAAATCAAAACACTCACACTCACACACTCACACACACACTCACACACTCACACACACACTCACACACTCACACACACACTCACACACACACTCACACACTCACACACACTCACACACACACTCACACACACACTCACACACACACGCACACACTCACGCACACACACACACACACTTACACACACACTCACACACACACTCACACACACACTAACACACACACACACACACACACACACACACACACACACACACACACATATATATATATATATATATATGTATATATATGCACTCAGCTTCTCTGTACGAAGCAAAAAGTTTTAGATATCAGACATAAAGATATCAGCAAGAGTGTTTCTTTGGTCGATGTATACAACTATGGAGATGGGTTGGATTGGGATTTTTTTGGTGTTCCACTGTTTTATTTGTGCACTCCAAGATAACCTTCCCCGGGATCTACAGTTTAGAGTACATTTCAAACTCCGAAACATTACAAGTTGCATACACACAGAGCTCTCCACCCGTCTTTAAAATTTAAATCTGGCTCCTATGGATCTACAGGCTACTGCTCGAACTGTTTGGTCATAGCCTTCGTTTTCCCAGAATATCTTTTGAGTCGAATGTCTGTTTTTGCGACTCCGAAAAATTTATTATTAAGAATTTTCTTGACTTCAAGAAATAAAACAACTGTCTCTTTCAAATTTCACTTTTCAGTAAAGAAATCTTAAGGAATTTTTCTTTGCATTGTGCAATTTTAGCAAGGAAACTTGTTATAAGCCGCCCAGCGAAATCTCTGTGGATACTGGTAAATTTAGTCTTTCCGCACTGCCGGCACATCGTTTCATCAATTAATCACAGGTGCTTGCGTTAAGCTGCGATGCTAAAATTCATACTCACAGAACCTGCTTAAAAGGGGCATTAATAAAGCCAGAATCCCGCTTCCACTGCAGATATCAGCCTCCACAAATCTGATTGGCGCCTTTTTACGCTCATAACTCACATTATACCTACTATGATCATATGGTAGCGCAAGGGACATATTCGTCTTTATATGCACATTAAGAATATTTTTGGTCTGCTGTATATATGAGTTTATTTTTGACTTTTAATTTCTGGTATCGATTGATTTGAATGGAATATATCTCTTTCATTTGTTAAAATATTAATTTTTTTTATTAATAGTGTGTATGCAGAGGTTCATAGTTTTTGATATATTTCTCTTAGCCGACGTAGTTGTCGAGTGGTCAAGGCAAGCGTTTCCGTAGAAATCGCTCGACCGCCACGTTGTGGGTTCGAGTCCCACGTAAGGCATGGATGTTTGTGTTGTGGGCGCAATGTGATCCGCCCCCTCTGGTGCGCCTGGGGCAACGTCAATGGACGACTAAATGGTTCACACTCTGGCCGCTGTAATAAAGGCGAATGACGAAGGCCAAAGTACCTGGACATTTGAAATATATATATATATATATATATATATAAAAATTCCCAAAAAGGACAAGTAGCAATGTACTCGTTCAGATTCTAGATGTGTGACAGAAGTACCGGCCGGGGGGAGTTGCGACCCCCAGCACTCCGGTTAAAGCTTTTTCCGCCATGGCAAACGCTCCCGGTAACCGATACTCCCTACACGATTTCCTTCATGACCCTTTATACTTCCGTAAAAATTACACACATATACAATTTCAATAACATGTAAAAAGCTAAAAGTTTACTTTTCCACGCTAAAACTATCCATGAATCATGTTGTAAAAATATAACAATTAATTTAAAATACAAAATATTCAAGACTATTAAAATCCCAGTCTGAGAGGATCAAAACTAATGTTTGAAATACAATCAGAGTGTCTGTATTTTTAAATATGGACTCAAGACCTATTGGCTACTCCATCGCCATATATATACTAATGTTTGAAATCATTTAACTCATGGTCAATTATTACTGTAAAAACTATATATTCAAGACTATTGAAATCCATGTTATTATTATGAAAATCCTTTTCTGGATACCAAAACCTATTGGCTTCTTTATCACCATAAAAATCCTAATGTTTGAATTTACTGCACTTGTGATAGTTTAATGCTCAAAAATCGATATATTTAAGTCCAAAGACATTCCAGACAGAGAGTTATTTTTAAATATTGGATACAAGACATTTAAACATTATAATAACCTTATAAATATATAGACACATAAATACGCCATAGTCCAAACTCTACGCAATACACCTTCCCGTGGAACAACACATAACTTGTTGACTTTATACCACTTTCACATATTACTAAAGTAAATATTTAAAAGTTCGTCCGATATTTCAGAAAAACCTTTATAATCACGAACTTGCAATCTGGATAACGCCTATAATGTATCCACACAAAATAGCCCCAGCTATAAAATACCGGTGTATAGCCATATTGAGCTATCTGATTTATGATCCTCAATTTCGCATAATAAACACGTCACCCTCTGCGTATTTCAATTCCCGCCATTAGGCGATATCCGAAAAGTCTTTTGTTGTTATCATTCCAAAATATCTCTTCCTGGTTACGGCTACAGTTAAACCATTATAATTGGAAACCAATCTTATCAGAAAAGCGTGAGGATAACCCTCCTTGGTAGCCTCCCCCAGGAAACGGCAATCACACTTGTATCTATCGTTGGCAGTAAAATTCAACAACTTGTGACGTTTCAGTTGATTTACTATCAGATTTCTGAATATGTTACGGTGTAGACTAGTTGTCCATGACGTCAAATATTTGATATCAAAATTAAAAGTGTTACGTTTATCGTAAATACGATAACTTTGTATAGTGGCAGGCTTCATTATAGTGAGATCTAAAAAATCCAGACTTTCATCCTCATTGCGTGGTGTTTCTATTAAAATTAAACATGGAGGATAAAAGTCAAACTTCATTGTATAACCACTATCCTCAAATCCGCATAGGATATCATCCACGTAACGTAGGAATAACATCTCATTTAAAAGATGTGTTCCCCTTTCATATCTATCTAGGTAAATATCTGCCATAATTGACGAACAGTTACCCCCCATTGGGATACCCTTAATTTGTTTATAAAAGTTTTCTCCATTGTATAAAACTGTCTCGAATAAAACCAACTCCACCAAAGCCTTGTACTTTCCAATTGCTATATATAGCTGCAATTCACATCTATGGTATGATTCTATTAGGATGCCATATAGATCTTTAATATCTATATTATTGAAAAGGTCAGCAAAGTCATAACTCCTGTATATACCGATGTTTGGCAATTCTTTCAGTTTCTTAACTACTTCGAGGCTGTTTTTTATAAAATAGCTACCCTGGTCATATAGTTTCCGTAATACCAATTTTAAATGTTCCAATAATAATTTATTGGCACTTGTTAAATAAGTTTTAAAACCGATGGTTCCTTTAAATATTTATTTGCGTTGAATTACCGTCAATTGATAGATTTTATTTGCGATATGTGCGACTGCACATTAAAGAGGAAAAACAAAAATAGCACATGGCCCCTATATTCGCCATGGCCAATTTGCCTACTCCTTCCCAACAGGTGAAGGGAAAGAATTATGATAAGGTTAAAAATCGAACTCACGGAATTTGATGGGTCTGCCCGTTATGAGAGTCCTTGAATACGAATCAATCAATATATTTAGATGATATCTGTGCTTCTGTTTGCGTTCTTGAGTCTGTGGCCACTATAATTTTCGAACACATTGATAAAATCGAATAAAATTTAGTTTGGTAAATCAGTAAATGTCGAAAATTTATTAATTTTCGAGAACTCCGAATAGGACAAGTCTCTCAAGTTTTCAGTCATTTTCTTTGAAAAGAGAAAAACAAAATATATAATACCTATGTTAAAAAGTATTATAGAAATAATCATTTTATATGTAACTAGCAGATATGTGTGACTAGCAGATATGCCCGTCGTCGCTCGTGATTTAAATTTTACAAAAATCTTTTATATAGATCAAATCACATTATTTTTAAGACGCTAACGCGTGACATTCCTATAGTATTGTCTGTTTTTTATCTAAAATGTAGAACAAAAATCATGAAACATATTCAATTCTCTATCAGATCTGTTAACCAGAAATAAATGTATACAAATGTTTGGGCGATATAACAAGCTGTTCTCGAAATAGTAAACATTTTATTTTAATTTTCATAGTGCGCGCGATATTTCTCAAAAGAATCAATCGATCTTCACGAAATTTGGTCTATTTTACAATCGAAAAAAAAAACCGAAACATTTTATGGATTGTAAGCGAGACCGGTTTATAAGAAAGCTCTAATTTGTCTCACAACTAAATTTTTTAATCTTCAGCGAAATTCCCTCATGTGTTGGATACATATTTTCTATCTATACAGAACGTTTTCTCCATCCACCCATTCCTTTGAACTGTGACCTTTACATCTTGAGTCTTTTTTTTTTTTTTTTTACAACGCGCTCTCCAACATCTTTGTGCGTGACGCAATCGGAAATGACGGCCTCCTATTGGTGGGCAGCAAAAATGCGGGGCTGGGGCAATTTTAATAGGACGTAAGTGTAGATCCAACCATTATCCAATTTAAACCTTGGCCGAGAATCTAGATACACAAGATCGCGTTGCTTAGTGCCTTTTTTGGCGACATCTCCAGTCAAAAAGAATTGGCGCTAATTATTTTCGACTTAATTATCGCTCTGATTTGTTTAGATTTTTCCAGCGAGGCAAAATTGTTATTTTGATTGAGCGCTTAAATTTTTAATGGTATCTCTAAAGCTTTTTTTTTATTATTATTGATTTTCGCTCGATGCATTATTTTGTTGATTTGGAATTGTTGGATGTAGAAACCAATCTTTCAAATATGAATTTCGATATAAAACAGTGGCGGATTGCAATAAATGAAGATCATTATAAAATTTTAGTGAAATATACTTATTTATTTATTTACATCTCAACAGTCACAGCAAGCCCAATTACAGAAAAGGGTACAACACATATATCTACAAACACACTAGCATAAAAAGTACACAAATAAAAAACTTATACATTAAAACACAATTAAAATTTACATCAAACAAGATCTAAAAACCCTTTGCGGATCACTAAAAATGTCAAAACTAAAAGGTAACCCATTCACTTCCCTGGCAAACTGTGCTATAGGTTAAAAAAAAATTATCAGAAAACCCCTCAAAGAGTATACACCTATTTCTTGTCCTATAAGCAGGTACATAGATATTAATTTCACTTAGCAAGTCCAAACAGTCAATATTATTACACATTAAATTATAAAAGAACAAAAAGACAAAATACAACCGTCTACATCCCGGAGATCTAATACCATTGTTGTTGACATATCACGGTTACAAATACCATTACCCTTATAATAAATGTATCTCAAAAATTTATTTTGAACCTTCTCAATTTTACTATTAGCGCAATCATAATATGAATTCCAAACCACACACCCGTACTCCAAAATAGGCCTTACAAAAGAATTAAAAGACAAATAAGCACAGAAGTATCCCTAAAATCCCTGCACATTCTCCTCAAGAAGTCCAATACCCTGCAAGCTCTTTTGACAATATTCTGTATATGCATATTAAAAGTAAAATTCGAAACGTACATAATTCCAAGATCGGAAATATTATTTTTTCTATTGAGAAATCTACCATTAAATTCATAATCACATACAACGGGATTAGATCTAAGAGTAAAAGTTAAGACAAAACACTTATTAATGTTTAAGAACGATCGATTACTAATACACCAATTATCTAATTTACAAAGTTCAGATTGCAATACAACCGTATCATGATATATGTTGAGCACATTTATAAATTTTGAGATCATTATTAAAAAACAAACAAGAACCAAGGACATCAGCCAGATTATTAATAAACAAAATGAAGGTTAATGATTATTAATAAACGAAACAAAGGTTCTAGCACAGATCCCTGTGGAACACCTGAAGTATTATAGTATCCTGTCGAATAAACAGAGTTACACTTCACATATAATAGCCTTCCAACGAAATACTGTGCAACCATAGATATAGGCGTGCATTTCGCCACATAAAACTTTCGATTAAATTCTCCAACTCCATACTTGTGCCACTAATCTTTTTATTTTAACACTTGCCACTATTTGCAGTATCTCGACCTTTTTATTTCTGGCAATATTTTCAGACCATTAGAAACTGAAATACGAGGTGTATATAGGTATGCATTTCGCAACACAAAACGTTTGATCAAATTCCTTAGCTCCATAGTTCTGCCACTTTTCTTTTTATTTCAGCTTCACACTCGCCACTATTTTTGTATATCGACTTTCATGATTCTGGCAATATTTTTAGATCATTAGAAAGTTAAATGCATTAATGGTGGAAGTGAAGTAAAGGAAAAATCGAAATATGAACAAATTAAATATGTCGGTTTGCCACGTAAATTGGAGAAAATGTATTTTCAGTTTTATTGCAAATTCAAAAGATTAGCATGATTGCATTTGCTGGAATAAAATAGAATATTCGGGCGAGGACAGAATTCCTTAGTGATTTTGTAGCAGAAAGTTATACACAGTAAGTTCGAGACATCGCAGAAATAGTCTCTAAAAGTAATATTGACTGAATTCCCCTCTGGAACAGAACAGTATTATCCTACCAGTGCCATTTCTCTCTCTAGCATCTTTGACATTTCTCTACAGATTTAGAAACTCCAAATCCAGTAAAAAGGCATCGAAAACCCTCCGTTATACCGTATTCTCAGATTTTGAAGTGATAAAGTTGAAAAAAAATCGCAATTTGCCACAAAGTGAAGAAAACTGCTTTCGGAAGTTAACATATATTTTTAGATACCGAAGTTTTATGTATTAATTAAAACAATTGAACAATAATCTATAGCCGTTTGAAAATACAAGTCTTAAATACACACATAGGCGAAACTAAAGGATCAAGATGGCGCTGGATTAAGATTGGTAGTCCTGCATTGTATGCATTTCCATGGTAAAAAACCTAAAATCTTTATTTCAACTGTCAATTTTGTAGAAATGAATTAATATCGCATTTCAAATTAGAACTGAAATAATAAAGGATATTATGTACTCAAAATTAGTTTAATTTTCAATTTATTTTTATCTCCATAAAATTTTATACCCTGTCCACCAACTATAAAAAAAATACTGATTAATTCTACTTATAAGTAGGGAACTTTGATTTAAAATTAATCAAATATACATATAACAAACTATACATCTTCCTGTTGTGTCAAAAGAAAAGAAAGGACACTTTACTAACACTAACGACACCTAGATATAATTCTCAAAGCCTTATGGCATTTCCAAAGGTTTCACCCATAAGAGTTTTATCTCCTTATCTTTTACTTGATGTTTAAAACATTCGGTTCTCAACTGCAGTGATATATAGTCATTTATTGCTTGTAGAGATTCAGTAAACGATGTTTAATAAAGCTGTGCCTTTTGAGTGATCCCTCAACAAATCTAGTACAACGAAATAATTGGCAAGTATAGTGTTGCATTTCTTATTTAATCGGCTTGTGAAGTCTAAATAACATTTCTATTATTATTTTCCGTAGTTTGTATTATAACTTATGTTTCTTTACTAACCATTCTAACTGGTTTGGTTGTTAGATGAATCACCGACCTAATCAGCGTTCTTACGGTATAGAATAGGAATATGTTTCGGATCGTGAGGTTTTCAGTAGGTTCTTGGAATGAAAGAACTGTTCTTGAGTAGTGAGTTCTTGAAATGAAAGAAGTGTTTTTGAGTAATGGGTTCTTGGAATGAAAGAAAGGTTCTTGAGTAGACGATGAGGGATAGGAGTAGTGAGTGGAAGAAAACCCCATTCGATACAACGATGACTAGGAAGAGTCTAGTATTCGGGATGTGGCTGCAATACGGAACGAAGGAACAGAATGCCGGGGTAATCAGATAAGCTTTATAAATGCGTATCCATGTAAACATTATCACCAGTCTAGTATACGGTAGTAGTTTGTATAATTGTCATTTATTCTAGGCGTGTGCAAAAACAATTAGTATATATGTTGTTCGTTGCTTTAAACAGCAAGCTGCTGCAATTTCTGCGAAGTCCCCAATAAACTGAGTTATATTTTAAACAGTGCCATCCTGTGTTATTTACCCTTGGACCGAAAGGTCGAAATATCAAGTACTCTAAGTTTGAGATAAGTGACTTTTGACAGATTAAGTAAAAATCCTCTACAAAGGCATCTAAAAAGGAGAAAGAGACAAATAAATTTTACAAGCTATGAATTAAATATAAAGTTAAATATGTAGATAACCGATATCATGCTTTCTTCTATGAGAGATAGATGTCATATTGGCAACTTCTCATAGGCCTGCTCTGATACTCGATTTCGGTCCGATAAATGTAGCAATTGGGCTCGAGAAGCTTGCACAGGAACGCAGAAGACGATAACTTGTATTGAACTTGTGAATTTTGCAACCGAGGATGAACTGTTTAAAAAGAACGTAGACCTCAATTTATTGACGGCAAAAATGTTGCCATACTATTGTTTCACAGGAAATGTTTCTTGAAATAACTATTTTTCAGGATCTGCTATAGATAAAGGTCAGACGACGAATGATTTGAATTCAGCATCAAATTTCGGAGAAGAATGGGAAGTTCACTAAATATTTTCATTTCCGGTTCTTTATCCATTTCTTGTTCAAAAACTTTCATTTTCCTTGAAACATCTCTTTCTCAAGATTGGCTAAGGTAATAACTGACATGAAATTCAGCATGAAATTCCAAAGGAGATGGAGGATTCTCTAATTATTTCCACTTCCGATTCAAAAATTTACATTTTCCTTGAAATGCCTATTTCTCAGGACTGTCTATAGTTTGAGCTTAGATGATTACTGATATGGATTTAACTTCGAATTCCAGACAGGGAGGAGGGTTCACTATAGGGATTTCCATTTTAGGTTCTGAAGATGTCAGTTCCGAATTTTCTGAAAATTCGTATGACTGTACGAAATAAATAAAAAGGATCAAAATGTTTAATTGTTTCGTCAAAAATCAAGTGTACACAGCATTTGCTACAATATGAAGGCCCCTTCAAAAATCGCTGACTATTTTTTGTGGAAGTTTCATAATTATTAATCAATAATAAGGACACTATACCAAATGCTTTTCATATAAAGTTAATGTATATCTTTGTAATTTATATAAAATAAATATTCAGGTTTATTTTTAATATTGTTTTACTTTAGATTTAAATAGGTTCATTATTTAATCCCAACGTAAGTTCAAATCTAAAAAATATATATATATATATTATATATTTGTTACATTTTTTGTTACATTTTCAGAAGATTTTTGGACTCTGCAATCAATATGAAATGTTGGACTTTATGGTGAGAAAAAAAAATTCCTTTGTTTTTCAATCCATTTTGGAACAACAGATAAATGAGCATTAGCTACGTGGTTTTGTCTGACTCTCCTTCATATATATAGTCAGGTTGGCAAGGGGGGAATTGGGGGGGTCATAACCCCCCTTACACACACACGCACACACACATACACACACACACACGCATACACGCACACACGCACACACACACACTCCCGACCCAGGGGCTCATCAACCCATTGAAATTCGTAGGAATGGGGAACAAGATATTTTGTTCCCAAGAAAAATTTGCTCCGCTTCTATATATCTATACTATTAAAAGTCGATAGAACAGCTAAATCCGCAGCTAGCCGACATGCGTGTTACCTTAACTTGCAAGACCAATAACCGGTCTAACACCTCGCAATTTTTTTAAAATGCAGCTTTCGACCTGAGAGAATCGAGATTTGTAAAAGTTTAATAAATTTTTAAATATTAAAAAAATCTCAAAACATTTATTTATGTATGAAGCCTCTACTTTGGCTAGATCCTCGCGTTTTTTTAACACTTTCCAACATAGTTGAAAAGTGTTTATGACATTATTCATTCTGTCTGTCTGTTTGTCCGTTCGCACGATAACTGCCGTAAAAATGGCTTTATCGAAATAAAATTTTAGTATGTTGTTGAGACGGTGTGTGGGACATATGGGAATGTAAATGAATAATATCACCCAATTAGTCTTGGATCGAACCCGAAGTGAAATACATTGAACCCTACCGTTAACGGCCACTCAATTTGCTGCTCATGCCTCTAGGGGAGTTGAGTGGTCTGGGTTTTCGACATTGAACCCTATGGGACCGAATTTTTCAAATATTTTTTAAGCGAAGTTAAAATTCATAAAATTGCTTCGAATATTTTAGGAAATATTCAAATTATCCCATAAAATATATAAAAAACTTCGACAAAATATGATCGGCAGTTTTTAAAATATAAATTAAAATAATAATTACACCGATATTATATTAAGAGATCACGTGACCCACTTCAAACTATGATATGGCATCCATGTTTTTTTTCCTAGCGTAAAAATTGTGGTTTTTAATGATTTTTAAATTTATATTTAGTGTTGTATCCGTCCTAAAACCGCTTTATTTTTGCGTATTTTCTGTACATCTATATTCTGTGCCAACGCAATTACTATAATTTTTAGTTTAAATCATCATCAAACTTTGATTATTTCTGCAACGAAGCCTGCAGAATGTAAACAAGTGCTTGTAAGATGAGTTGTAAAAGAATCGCTGAATTTTTTTCACGCAAAATTTAGCTCTGGAGTCTGGAATAAAAGTGATATGAATGAAATATTCATTGCTTTTACATAGAGAGCCAGACCATTTATATTTCGATGACGTCATTTGAATAAAGTTCATTTTTTGCTATGAAGTTTAAGTTTTCAAATATAATAAATTATTGTAGTACTGTGATATTTTAAAATATATCACCGCTGAATGTATCGCATTTTAGAGATGTTTAAATAAAATGACACTTCAGTTGGAAAGTGTTTCATAATCAATGCTTTATGCATGATTGATCTTTCTTGTTTAATATCACTTTTGATCCGAGAATGCATTTAAAAATTTCGACAATAATCATTTTCCATTCCTCTGCCATCCACTATTTTATAATATGTACCAGAAAGTGACAGCAAACAGTACGTATACGATTTCATGTTATAATATTCATCAAATTTACAGAATAGCATTTTTTACACATAATCAAATTTGCTCTTTATTGGCTATACGATCTCATGCTATAATATTCATCAAATTTGCAGAAAAGCATTTTTAAGACATAATCAAATTTGCACTCTATTGGACGTCATTTATATCATATGTGATTGTGCGTGTATATGTGGACAAATAAAGTGTTGCAAACAGACAGTTTTGCCAATTTATTTAGGAAGTCGGTGTACTTTTTAACCCACCTTTAACGTTTCAAAGGGCACAAACGTTACGCCATTTATTTGAAATCTGCTGGAATTTTCAAGCTGGGTATTAATATAAAATAGATAGGACATACGCATGTACCGTAGACTGAACTGAAGATATTTCTCTTAATTCTGATCTTGATCTTAATTTTATAAATTCCTGTCAACGAAATTGAAATTATATTATTTATCAAATTAAGATTATTTACCTCATTTTGATATATTAGGTAATTATCTACACTAAACATATTCCTTACTTTTTATTTTGTGTCAAATTTTGATAGTTTTTTTTTTTAGGAAACAAAAATATTCCGGAACCAACAAGCCTGTTAACAGGAGATTACCCTTCTCAAATACATGCATTCTATCCACCGCAAAAATCAAAAGTTTCAAGGCCCACATGTTGCCAAACGTTCCGTTATCTGGCTTTCAGGTTCATGGATCCTTCAGATGACTTATCGTACAGACCAGCAGGGTCATATTTTAAAAAGTGTACGAGAATATATATCCCATGTGATTCCCTCAGCTAAGTCTCACGAATTTCTTATGTATTCATATATCACCTTTGTATGTTCCAGACAACTTGGCGACCGAGCACCCGATCGTCTACCAACTGTAGCAACCCCTTTTAGGCCCGTCTGTGAAGTCCAAGTGATGCTTTTGATGAGAGCAAACCGCTGAATTAACCTCGGCGGCCATTTCCTCAATTATAGTTGATTAGTGGAGGCACCGAGTCGCCACCAATCGCCGACTTGCAAAAGTAAAAAAGAAAAGATATGTGGAACCCAAGAACAAAGCAGTAGATGACGCATCCTGACAACGGCTCGCGCGCGGGAGCGCTGCGTATGAACGTGAAATGGCTAAGTGCATGGAAGATAAAATGAAAAGTACCAGAATGACATTTTTCTTTTCAACTGGGTAATGCGTGTCAGTGATGCTGAATGCACCTTCTGTTGGGCATGTGTGCTTTTCATCCTCACTTATTATGCAATTTGGCTTCTTAATGTTATCCCCCATAAGGGTGCAATTCACTTGATCGGTAAATGCTGTTGTAAACAATGCAATCGACAATCATCTAAATGGCAGGGGAGGATGTTAACTTTATCTTATAATTGGTACAAATAGATACAAAGAAAAATATTCAATATATATAATATTCACTTGATCGGCATGCAATTCACTTGATCAGTATGCAATTCACTTGATCGGTAAATACTGTTGTAAACAATGCAATCGACAACCATCTAAATGGCAGGGAAGGATGTTAACTTAATCTTATAATTGGCATAAATATGTACAGAGAAAAAATATTCAATATATATAATACAATTCCATAGCGAATGCTTAATTTTTCTAAAAATGTAATATGGTTCATTGCAGCACTATTCAGCTTCAGTAAACCTCCGAGATAGACATTCAATTTTAACAGAATTAAATGTTTCTATAGGAATATGTATCAACATTCATTCTTCTTTAAAATAAATATAAATTATTTAAAAGGTTTTATCAGGTTAAAGTATGCCTAATTCGCTGGCCTCACAAGAATCTTTTGGCAATTTGACAGCTGTGGTCTGGTATTTTTTGAAGCGTTTAAATTTTATAAGATACCAAGTTCTCTCTTGCTTAAATGTTAATTTAACTATATATAAACTGACATAAACCCATTCTTTTAGTTATGGAGAGTAAATAACTAAGTGAGCAAGTGAAACACCCCTTTCTTTAGCCACCATAACAACTAAATGTGCAATCAGGAACTTCAATATAGAAATTAACTGTTATAGAGAAAGTTTGCAGTAGAGAGCTAATGAATTTGGTGATCCTATCAGAGCCGGATTTCCCATTAGGCACTTTAGGCACAGTGTCTAAGGCCTACGAAATTTTCAGGGCCTACGAAGAAAGCAAACAAATTGAAAAACGAAATTAATAAGAAAAAGAATCAGTGCAAAGCAGAAATCTAATTTATGTAAAATCTAAAGTTGCTTTACAGAGCCAACAATTCAAAATTATTAGATATTTCCTAAGAAATATTCGGCTAAAGTGAAAAATAGTACTTTCCTCCCCCTCAGCATTGGATATTGACGATAATAATAATAAAATAAAATTAAATTAAAACAATAAATAAAAATAAAATTAAAAAAATGAAAAACAATATAGAGTTTTATGAAACAATATTAGCCTGTATAATTGTCATCTCTTGCTGTCGAAAAATAGGATTTTTATACCTGAAAATCTAAATTTCCAAAAATGCAAGAAAAATATCGTATTAAAATCTGTGATGGAGATTGTTGGAGAACAAGATGGTGTAAGAATAAAACGTGTCAAAAAAGAACCATTAGTATTCGTAATGGCTCAATTTTTAATTCAAAATTAACCGTATCTTCGATACTGACTATAATATGTTTAGCAACGTTACGTCAACGTTAGACACGTGGTTTAATGATTACATGAAAATTCCCCGGTAATTCAGAAAGCTTTTATCCTTGTTTTGAACAACTCGAAATAAAAGTGCATAGGGCTCACGAGCACTACAATACGGCCCTGGAACCAATGGGAAGTTGTGACATCCACAACCCTTGTCGTCACTGATTACGTCAACACTGAAGCACATCGTGCATTTAAAAGTCAGAATGTTGAAGATGTTCATTATATGTTATTGGTCAATTTTCGGAATTTTAAACATTCTCTTCATAGACAGACAAAGTGGCTATTGAAAACATTTTCCCATTCTGACTATTTTGACGTACCATTTAACCAATTACATATCTCATTTGTTAGCTTTCACTATCTTATTTGTTAGCTTTCAATATCTCATTTGTTAGCTTTCAATATCTCATTTGTTAGCTTTAATTATACTTTATATTTCTAATGGTCAAGTACTAATGTACTATTGATGCAGTAGTCTATTATTACAGGGTGGCCACAGACCTGTAAAACCGGGAAAACTTGTAATTATCAGGGAATGTATGCTTCTGGAAATATCAGGGAATTCCGTTGAAAGTCGGGGAAAACTGCGAATTTTTTTTCATTTTTCGACCTTGTAGTTTTCGTTTAGCTGAATGAATAATGCCTGTTCATTCCATGATGTCACATTTTTCACCTCAAGTCACAAGATCTATAGCTCGTCTCCTTTAAATATACTTCTGAACAAGGGGTTGGAGGAAGAGTTTTCGTCAACAGGCGACATGACTTCGATAAACATCCTTCGAGGGGGAATGTTTCAGGGAATTATCAGAGAAAAATCAGGAAAATGCCAGGGAATTTCAAAATAAATTTCTTGTGAACAACACCCTGTATTAGGTAGTTATTTTATCTCGGAAAAAGAGCAAAATTCGTGGCGTAAATCCCAAATTTTGCAAAAATTTCGCAGCCTACTAACAGTTTTGAAAAGGTCTATCAGTTATGATACGGTAATACTAATCGGTAATACTAAAGGGTAATACCAACAGTAATACTAAACGGTTAATTTAATCAGCATTTTATTAATTTTTACTTTCTCGTGCAAAGTATGGAGATAATATTGTTTTCACGAAAAATTTCGATTTCGAGATTTTAATGCTAATATGGTTTTAGGACTACCCGAACATGTTTTAACTATTTTTAAAGTGATGTGCGTCCGTCTGTCTGTGGTCAATATTTTATGCACACGATAGCTATTACAAATATTAATGTATTTTCAAGAAACTTTATATCCTGCTTTGTTATCAAATAATTTAAAACTAAATAGAATTTTAAAATTCGAGCGAAAACTTCGAAATTTTATATTTCCTTAAGATGGCAGCATAGGACGAAATTTGACATAATTATGCATAAAAGGGGTTATTTATAGCTCAATGATCACAGAACTTAACAGCGTCAATCATTGCAGTGAAAAATAGCTTCCATACAATTTCTGTGACGTCAGTTAGTGACGTCATTGGTCACTCTCGAGGAGGCACATTACACCCTGCAGTGAGACACTGGCAAACTTGGTATCAACCAAAAGATTTTATTAATCCCTTTAAAAAATACGTTTCACATTTTAAAAAGAATCGTTCGGCATTGGCACGGTTTGTGGGTAACAGACAGACAGCGGATGCTGTCTTTATGTAGCAAGAAAACATTTTTTCATTTTCGTATTCCAGAATTTTATCAAACATTCGCTGATGAAAATTATTTTACATTCGCTTTATATGAACGAAATTTTTAGGAGAAATTTTAGAATGTAGCGGAGATTTTAGGAGGAGCACATTTTAGTGCGTCCTCATCTTCGAACATATAGGAATGTGGCTTTGAACAATATTTTCTCCTCCCTCGTCAAAAAGATCCAAAGATTTGATATTAGTGAAATTTCAGAAAAAAAAAGGAAATCTAGAAGGGAATAGCGGAAATTTACACTGTGAAACAATAATTTAAAAATTTTAATACAAATTAGGCAGTAATAGGAAGTATAATCGCGAATATATTTGACATTCGCGAAAGTTTAGATATACCCTAAATTTCGCGAAAAATACCGCGGAAATTCGCTCTGCGAAATAATTATTATTGTAATTGTAAATTATTTTACCATGAAAAACGTTGCCCATGGGAGTAAGGGAAGGGGGCTTACATTACCTTCTCGGGTACTACAGTTTAACGTAAATTTCGAATCAATATGAGCATATATGCATACTTGGAGCTCCCACCCGTACCTGGGATTCGAACTCGGCCAGTGGATCTGAAAGCTAGTGCACTGTCTGGTACAGGTGGCACTGGTGTCGCTGCTATAGCTACGCAAATACAGGTAGCACTGCTATAACTACGTAAATACAGGTGGTACTGCTATAGTTACGTAAATACAGGTGGCACTGCTATAGCCACGTAAATGGTGATGTCCCATTTTATCCTGCGTCTCTTGTTATTCCCATTTCGTCCTGTCTGCACCCCTCCTAATTACCTTGTGGTCCTCACCTGTTGGTAGAGGGGAAAACTGTGTGCGTTCCCCAATAGTCACTCTTCACAGCTCTCCTCGCCTGTTGGAGGGATTGAGATTTGTACCCCTTGCGGCCGTTCCATTTGGAATGACTTTACTTTGTTAAAAAAATATACAGTAAAGATAATTTCCCTTTGGGAAGATCTATCTATGTTCGTCTATATCCATTTTATACATAACTAGCAGTATTCCCGTTTTCGTATTGAAAAAACATTATAAAGAAACTTAAAATTTACCATCAGGTGTAAATTCCTATAGTATTCTAAATGACATTGTTATTCAAAACATTCTATTACAATAATTAAATTAAAGCTCCAAAAAGGAAGTTCTCTATTCTCGCTATAATACAAAACTCAATATTTAGTGTAGTAAAATGAAGGTCGCGTATACTGCACCCTATTTAAAATGACTGATGGGTAGGTCCCATAATTTTTTTTTTATTGTTAATATTGTTAATGAAGACAATATAGAATGAAAATCTCGAAAAATGAACAACCTGAAAATTTTTCTCACGAAGATGGTTAACAATCATTGACATATTTTTCTAATCGTCCGAACAAACATTTTTCATTTCTATTTAGAATAATTTACTTGCAATTTCCCAATCTGCCTTCGATTCGACAATATCTTTGACATTTAGGTCATTTTTCCATTACAATCAAATGTGCCTCTGTCTCAAAGAAACGTTAAGCGTTCTTTCAAAAATGCCATGAGTGACATATTATTTTAAAGTATTAGCTAATTGTCATAACATTAATAATTGATAAGTGATAAAAAAGCTCAATATTATTTTCTTTGGACATTAAATTGTGCAGCTTTATTTTACGAGATTATATTACTCCAGAACAGTATTATAGTTTTTATTTTTAAAATACTAGATATCCTAATCGAAGCGGTACGATAAATATAAACCCTTTGGACGTTTATGTCTTCAAACCTAATAGTTAAATATGTAAACATTTTTTTTTACTTATTTTGTTGAAAAGGAAAATATAGTGCACATTATGATTATATAAAATGATTTCAATATTTAAATATTTTAAATATTTTTTCGAAAAGATCAAAGTTTTTGTCCGAGCAATGATTTGCTTCACTTTGCTTATTTTCACTCGAATTATATTTGTAAATATAAGAGATAAATGTAAATAGTAAGCGACGAAATGTTCAATTGGAAATCTAGTTTCTAGATTTTTAATTTGTTTTTTTTTTCAGTTTTTGAGAAATCGTCTTGTCAAATTGAAGAATATTAAAATTTTTCAGTTTTCCAAGTTTGTAATGCTTATATATCTCAAAAACTAAAAATAATAGCTATAAACTATACAAAGTAATGTTTAGCCCTTTGAAAATTCTAAATAGATATATAATAGGACCTGGGATCGAGTTCTTAATTAAAGAACTATAGGATTCTAATTTCGATATTCTATTATTTTGAACTGTTTTGAAAACGTTTAAAGAAGACAAACTACACACAAAGAAAGATGTTGCTCACGTGAAATCGTTTTGGCTCCATCGGAATGGAGCTACTGTCGATTCTTTTTTAATAAAGTTGTGTATTTCAATAGCTTCCGAAAGGAATCAAATACAAAATTATTATTCATTAAATGAAAAAATTTGACATTTGGTTGAATATTTAAGATTTTTAATGCTAAAAGAAACGCAGATTTGCTGCATATATCATGTTGGTAGAAATGCCCATAGTTGTAAACATCATGCATAATTTGATGGCTTGACAAGTTTTGTATATCTGAATATGAATTATTATGTTTTCAATATCTGCAAACTGCATATATAGACAAAACATCCTTCGAGAATCGGGATGATTTAGATAACAATAGAATGATTAATTTTATTTGAAAATCGAAGAATATCTTTCGCAAAAATCTCGAAAAAAGAATGAAATGATTTCCATAAATATTATTATACTTTTTTATTCACTAATATCAACACTAAACCTGCCACGACGGATCAAATGCCCCTTTTTAAACATTCTAGCAAAATTTCTTACATACAACGTTATCACATCGCCATTTGACTTTACGACTTCTATCGGGGGGTGACGGACGGAGCTCCTCGGAACTCATCCCCTAGGGAGTCATTTGCACCCCTCTCAGTTGGGAGAAAGGGTGAGAAACAGGTGTACATTGGATAAGGGATGAAATGCTACTATTTTAAAAAAGGGTAGCGTAAGGGACGAAATGGGAAGAGCTGAAGTGGGAATAAACCACGTAAATACAGGTGGCACTGCTATAGCTACGTAGTGTTAGAAATTTGATTTGGCTAATAGCGTTCTCTGTCAACAGCAAGTGACGCTTTTAAGAAACCCTTTTTGCAAACCTCGACTTCTAGCGTTCTTCAACTTTGTTTCGAGAGTAATGGTAGGCATTCTGAATATGTAGTTCGAATAGCATTATCGGTATATATATATATATATATATATATATATACCGATATCTGCAAACTGCATGTATAGACAAAACATCCTTCGAGAATTGGGATGATTTAGATAACAGTAGAATGATTAATTTTATTTGAAAATCGAAGAATAAAGGGTAGCGTAAGGGACGAAATGGGAAGAGATAAAGTGGGAATAAACCACGCAAATATAGGTGACACTGCTATAGCTACGTAGTGTTAGAAATTTGATTTGGCTAATAGCGTTCTCTGTCAACAGCAAGTGACGCTTTTAAGAAACCCTTTTTGCAAACCTCGACTTCTAGCGTTCTTCAACTTTGTTTCGAGAGTAATGGTAGGCATTCTGAATATGTAGTTCGAATAGCATTATCGGTATATATATATATATATATATATATATATATATATATATATATATATATATATATTTGCAAAAAATTTTTTTATTTATATATATATATACAGTAAAAGTAATTTAATAATCCAATGATAGAATAAAGAGAAGTTCTAAATTAATATGTATTTTCACTTTTACTTTCTGTATGTTATAAGAACTTTTAATGGAAGTGATCTTGCAAGTGATCTTAATTGATATTATTCTGAACCTGTATTTTAGTACTTTGTGAATTTAGATTATTAATATGATTTTCTGAAAAAAATAAATCAATATATAACCAACAGTATACCTAAAAAAATATTAGCAGTTTTTGTATGTATAGTAATCAGAATCGTATATGGGTCAAATATAAATGGTAGGATTAATTTTCAACAATTGCATTTTTCCTTGTACGACTATGGCGTTATACCCACTTTGGTTAATCATCTGCCTGCAGTACAAGTATAATGGATTTTCTGTGCCAAAGTTTGAAAGAATAATAACAACCATAAGAAAAGCCACGAAAATACATTGTGGTATGCTTCAATTGTTATTTCTGTGTACTGCTACTCACATTTCACGGAGTTCGTGATTTTGTAGAAAGATCGCTTGCTAAAAATCTGTAAAAGTACAGTGCAATATTTGGCTGCGAATTTGTAATTAACAGAGTAGCCAGTTGTCCACGGTCATCCTATGGGGCAGCCAGAAAGTTTAAAAAACTCAGTGTGCAGAAACTGAAGTTTATATCTAATAAAAATTTTGCATCGATTATATTGCTCAGTACATCATAATGTTCTCAAGCTAAAACCAATTTAAATGTATTAATATTATTTTTAGTGCATTATCTCTAACTTATTACATATTATCTTTTATATACCGTACGTTACACATCGACGATCAGAGTTAGGAATTATCTTCTTGTAGCTCAGTGGTTCGAAGTTCGGTTAGCCAGTTCGGAGACCTGTGGTTCGAATCCGGGCCAGAACAGGACAGTGAATTTGTCCTTTACAATTGCTCTCTAACAACTTAACCCTATAGGTATGATGCAGAGATCACGAAAGACTGCAAAAAATCATCTTTCGAGTTTTAAGCAGACCTTACCGATTATGACTCTAGTTTTTCAGTTATGAGTAGTCATACAGGATGCTAACCTATATAAAAAAAGAGTAGAAATAGTGCTGGTTGTTCAACTCATCAGTTTTCGGTTTATCTGATGTCTGAGAGAGGGAGTGTAGGACCCATTTGAAGAATAAAAGGTAGGAATACAAGAGAAGCGTTGACTGGCTAGTTCGAATCCTCGTAAGTCCTTCCAAGTACACCAAGACCATGCATGAGAAACAGGAACTGACGTATATCAACTTTCGTCGATCTCCCCATCCGCTCCTAATATCCATAGTCACATACACCCCTCCCATTCAATATTACTATTTCTTATACGGCACCCTATCAAAACATACGTACTATACCAGCCATACTATACCATACCAACTATACATAGCGTAATGAATTTACGCTTCCCTAGATCCTCTAACAAACCAATTTATCAAGTCTAATGCCCTCAATATTTTATCTCAAGTTTTCAATTTCTGGTCATACCATGGAAGAAAATGGACTAATTCTATCTAACTTTATGAGTCATACAATTCAGCTCCAACCAATCTCTCTATGAATAAAGTTTGCATTAATTGCATTATTTGAAACGCGAATTTGAAGATGTCTCTCTAACTCCGAGGTTTAAATATTCCTATTCTGGATTTTTAAACTGGGATGACCTCTCAATATTAACTTTCCTATTCTGTTGAACCATGGAGGTGGTCTCAGGTCTAACTTCATGAGCTGAATACGGTTTTCCTTTTATTCCTTCAGGCATTAAAGAAAGTCTCATGATCACGCAATTGCATTATGTTGTGCAATACTTTCGGCAATTGCAAACATAAAAATCTGATGTGGGCAACGCATGACTTTCCTTATATAATGCAATGAATTTACTACTTTTACAGTAAAAAAAATAGGTTTTTCTTATAGTAGATACTTATATATTCTTTCCAAGATATTGAATTTTCGACAATTAGTCGTCATTTTCATTGATTTAGCGTCATTTTTATCCATTTGACGAGATTTTCGTTAATTTGGCAACATTTAAAAAAGTCGCCAAGATGGCGATATTTCGCTAAATTCGTCGCCAAAATCTCGCCAAGAGTTATGGATGGAGAAATAAGTTATTCTTATAGCAGATAAATGACTATTGGCGTTCAAATACAAAAGTATTACCCAAAGTATCTTTTCTCATGAATGGAACGAACTAGATCTACGAGAATGATGTCACCCAATCTATCACATGACATTACATATGAAAAGTGAACATGTTTCTGAACACTTAATATTTTTTTATAATTAATGGGATTTTTTGATGCATTTATTTGAAATATGTGCAATATATCAAGAACGGTTCATGCTAACGTTCTAAGGTTTATGTCAATCGTTCCCTAAAGAAAAAATACATAAGAAATGTCTATTTGCGTAACTTTATTAAAGATTTTGATTTTTTGATGATTTTTTCAAAATTTCACTCGAAAATTTATGGGGGTTCTGAACATTCGATTACGTATAAAAACAATAGGCTTCCAGTATTCACGGTTGTGATTTTTGTATCAAATTTTATTCGAATCGCTCTATTTGTTCGTGAGATATCGTCTCCACAGTCTCACTGACACACGCACACAGACATCACCTCAAAAATGTTTGATTCGTGATCAAGGATGCTTGTAACGTGCTCTCCCGTCGAAAACTCGAATTCGAATTTTCGACCCCGTCACAATACTTTCCTTATACATTATGTATATAAGGAAAGTAAAAATAGCAAAAAAATATCAAACTTTAAGAGGCTATTTCTCCAGTTCCATGGGTTAATTTGAAAACGGATTTCAGATTTGGATTCAACATAGTCGATTTGGATTTAACCTAAGTATTTTCAGCTCTCGGGGTTACATTTGGTGCTCTAACATAATGATACTGCGCTTTTAGAGAGATGATCATATCTGCCTGCCATAAGTTAAATGATGTCATCTGGTCCATTGACTTGAAAAGGTTGCATATATAATGTTAGATTCGTTTTCAAAATTTTAAGTGTTACTTTCAAAGATAAATATACAGGAACTATACAAGAAATATGACTTTATTTTCCATATCTTTGGTACGTTACAAAACTTACATAAATATTGAATGATAGATAAAATGATGATAAATTGAGCTGTTGTGTTGTTAACACAGACATACAATTGAAAGCTAAGGCACTGTGGTGTTGCCACTTGCACAACACGGCAAGCTCACACAATATCATATGTACAGATATAAATTGGTAGTCAAATTACATTACTTTATAGAAATGTGAAGTATATGATGATTAAATTTATGTACATTTGAGAATTCAGGTTTATGTCAACTTCTTGAAGCATAAACAATACAGAAACAGTTTTAAGGAACTATTTATGTTTTCAAATATATAAATGATGAAATATTATTTACTAATTTTTGTCTTATTAGTACCATATGTTGACTAGATCCATTAATGAGTTAATTTAGTAAAAATTCATTCATAAATGTTTCAATATTATCATTATGAAACAATATTTTTAAGTTAATGACTTCTGAAAAATGTTATTTTCATTTTATTTTTAAGGAAGTTATACAGAAAGTTTTGTCGGGAATATTGGATTTAAAATATTTACAGAATAAATTAAAATGTTCTCAGCTAGAACAATACAAAGGTCTGAAACTGCCCCCAAAGCCTGAAAAATTCATTGCAATTAATGGAACTGCTGCTTTTCAGAATGCAAATTTTTTGTACTCTCTTGATAGAAGTAAACGTCTAATATCACCAAAATTTCATGTTTGCGTCTATCAAAGTAAAAGTACAAAGAATTGGTATACTGGAATTCATTCTATAGTTTTGTTTAGAATTCTTTAAATGAAGCAGGACACGTCAGAAAAATGCATTGCTTTATATCAAACATGTAACTTATTTCCTATTTACAATTCAAAAAACTGAAATAATAACTAAAAACATTTTGTCTTTGGTATTTACAAGCACTTCTTTCCGAAATGAATATACAAGTTTTTAGAAATATACGGTATATATTCAGTATATAAAATAGAACTTATGGCACTTTTCTGCAGCATTAAAAAGAAACTAAGTGAAAAAATCGAGGGATGGCAGTGGTGATACAGAATTATCTTTACTTTTGAGCATAAGTGGAGGAAGTGTTGTTAGGCGATGAGGATCTACATCTTGACCATCTAAACCCACCAGACCGCTCATCTTCTTGTCTCCCCCAGATCCATTGCCCCCATTGCCGTATACGTTTGGGGGGCTTGGTGACTTATTTAATGCATTCTGGTGCATGTCTGATCGTGTTTGCGTAAGAGATGGAAGGAGAGGATCTCCTTGTGAGATCATCCCACCATAGAAGCCTGTTGATGTTGGTGCTGTGCTAAGATTTCCATGAGGGCTACTGGAAAATCCTGCATATGGTGAGGAGGCTAGAGCATTCTGGAAACCGAAGTCATAAGGACTCGTGGGGAAGCTGGCCCATCCGCTGTCCATTGTTTGTGTCAAGGAGGGAAGAGGAGTTGGGTTGGTGAAGGTTTTTGTCATCGACGGAGAAGTTGCTGCCAAGAGAGATAAAATGACACTTTGAATAAAGTAATAATAAAAATAGGAATTAGACTTTAAAAAATATATAATTTAGTACACAATGTGATTTTCTATGAAAAGATGAATTAATAAAGAATTGCCACGTATATTATTGTGCGAACGTAATGGTGCAAAGCAGATGATCATTTCGAAATTGCTTGGATTTCAGAAACGAACATCTACTTTCTAATTTTATTTGTTTTATTTTAATTTATTTAATCTTATATTATTCAGTGCATACTCCATGCAAAGAGCTAACTTGAGTGCATTTTAGTAGCTACCAGTGTCTTTTTACTTAGTTGCGTTTTATCAATATATTTTATTTCGTCCACACATTGTACGCTCGATCGTTAGATGTTTGCCATAGTGATGTGTTTTATCCACTTTTTATCACTTTACTTTATATTTATTACATTCTATATATTCTTCATAAACATAATAGTCATACATCTATATGGTTTTGAATAACATATTAGAAAGTGTTTACTTCTATATTTGTATACACTAAAGTTTTTCAAAAAAATTTCTTTTTAACAATTAATACAAAATTCTATAACAAATTTAAAAGTTCTTTAGCAAGAAAAAATATGAATCATAGTGCCAGTGTTACAGATTTAAGTTTGTTTAATTGCGTACTGTCATAGTTAAAACCTTGAAATATTTGAAGTGTTTTTAAATGTTTAAAAAATTATTTGAGACAGTTTTCAGAATATTGAAAACATAAAACATAATTTTTTATAAATTTTACTATTAATTTTTATTTTTTTAATTTTTCTAAAAAATAGCTGAATTTTTTTATTATTTAATGAGAAAAAAATGTTGAAGTGTATTTTAATGATTAAAACATTAATTTTGTCGTATTTATAACCTAATATACAGAATAAAATTATTTCAAACTGGTTTTAATTTAAAATCTTCGTAATGAAAGTGTTCAATTATACGCAAAATTACTATTTTCTATACTTCATAAGCTATATTTAATCATCTGAGTTTATTTTAATTCTAAACAAAAAGATTTAAATGATATGAAATTTACTTTTTTGTAGAAATTGAAACTTATATTTAAAATAAACCTTCCCAAAGCTTGCAGCGTACCCAGTAGATTAGAAACTATTCCCCACCCCCATTAGATCAGGAAACCTAACGTATAAACAGGTGTTGCCTAATCTTTTACCATTCACGTACTTCATTTAAAATGCTTATTTTATTGGTGTACCCTATTTTAGAAATTGATCTTATCGGATGACCTCGTTTCAGAAATTGATCCAATTGGTTTACCCCCTTTTAGTCATTTAACTTATCGGCGTATCCAATCTTAGAGATTAATCTTATCGACGTGCCACTGTTTAACACATTTATCTTCCCACTGCACCTCGGTTTAGAAATTGAAAAACAAATTATTAGTGTATCCTTTCTCGTATGATATAATTTCTTCAGAGATCGGTAATTTGTTTAACATCATTGTAATTATTTAAACTCAAAAGGAAATATTTCTAAAAAATATCGGATGTGCCCAATACATGATATTCCCTACAGGTTAGTAAAATTTGACATTATGAAAAGACAATACAATTTAAAGAGCTCTTATATAACTCGCTCCTACTGATCATCATTATGGTTACTGCTGCTACAAATTTCAATAAATATACCATCTTTAATGAAAATCCTTTGAATTTTTTTTTTTTATTATTGAGATCACATATTATGTAAAATTAAAAATGTTAATATATTAAGAATGGTTCTGCAATAACACCTAAACAATGGCATCCACATATGTTTGGCCGAAGTACTTAGGAACCATTAACTTATGTAATTAATAGGGAGTATTTAATGTTTTATGAGTTTTTGATTAGACAGTTAGCCTTATTCTAAGTCATTGCGAAAAAGTAGCAGAAATGTTTTCTTTAATTATGAGAGAATATTTATTAATTTATTAAATAATTAATAGAGTTACATATTTCTCTTTATAATTAAATCTTTAATAAAATAAGAATGTCACACAATTCTATTTATTATCTATATACACAAATTGCCAAGTGTCCGTCTGTCACTTTTTTAGACACTTCCCAAGTAGATAGATACTTGCGATTTGGTACACGGGTCGATCGTTCGATAACCCCCCCTGGAAAAATCGTATTTTCCAAAAATGTTCATTAGAGGGATGCTCCACACCAAAACCTTCGAAAAGTGAAATGCTAGGAAAGCATACTTTGCGACGGGAGAGACTTTAAATTTAGTGTATGGATAAACCGTTCGAAAAGAAGCAAGTGTGTATTTCAGAATTTTAATATTAGTTAAAATGATTTAAAATTTGATAGAGGTTTGAAATTTAGTATATGGACTAATCATTTGATGGAAATACCCAAGACAAAAGAGTTTTCAAAATTGTTCATTTAAGGGGGTGCTCCAGAGAAAAACGTTCGAAAAGTGAAATGACGAAAAACCATACTTCTAGATGCGATACAGACTTCAAATTTGGTGTACAGGTAGATAGTTCGAAAGAAAGAGCAAGTGCAATTTCAGATTTCCGATATTTTCTACTTTAGGGGGTGCCGCAAACCCAAACGTTCGATTTTCCGAATAAATGAGAAACGCGCCCTTTTAAAAAGTAATAGAGGCTTGATATTTGGTATATGGGACAATCATCTGATAAAAAACACAAGAACAGAGTTTTTCAAAAATGTTCATTGAAGGGGGGTGGCTATTCCACACGAAAACGTTCGAAAAGTGAAATGATAGAAAATAAATGCTTCTTGATGGAATAGAAATTTCAAATTTGGTGCATAGGTAGATAGTTCAAAAGAAAGAAAGTGTGCAATAGAAAATTTCCAATATTTGTATTCTTTGGGGGTTCCGCACACTAAAACGTGCAAAAAATGAAATGACAGAAAAACATGCTTTGCGATGAGATAGAGACTTCATATTTGGTGTATGGGTATATCGTATGGAAGGAAGAAAGTGTGCAATTTCAGATTTCCAATATTTTCTTCCTTAAGGGGGGTGTCACATACTAAAATGTTCGATTTGCCTAATAAATGAGAAACGCCTACTTTAAAATTTGATAGATACTTGAAATTTGGTATATGGGCTAATCATTTGATAAAACACCCAAGACGAATAGAGTTTTTCATAAATGTTCATTTAAGAGAGTGCTCCACATAAAAATGTTCGAAAAGTGAAATGATAAAATTGCATGCTTCGGTATGAGATACAGATTTCAAATTTGGCTTACGGCTATATAGTTCGAATGGAAGAATGTGAGCAATTTCAGCTTTCCAATATTATCTTCTTCAGAGATTTCGCACATCAAAATTTTCAATTTTCCAAATAAATGTGAAACGCGAATTATTAAAACATTTATATTATTCGGGGGTTGCTTATTGTGGGGCCGTTGATTTCCAGTGGGTATTCGGCTAGTTAAATATATAATAAAATAAGAATGTTACATATTTCTCTTTATTATTAAATATTTTATAAAATAAGAATGTCACATATTTCTCTTTATTATTAAATATTTTATAAAATAAGAATGTCACATATTTCTATTTATTAGTAAATATTTTATAAAAAATGAATGTCATATATTTCTATTTATTATTAAATATTTATAAAATAAGAATGTCACATATTTCTCTTTATTCTTAAATATTTCATAAAATAAGAATGTTACATATCTCTCTTTATTTCGAAATATTTGATACATCGACATTCCCAAATAAAAAAATGTGTGTGCATTAACCCTCGTCTTCAATGCATTCATCAAAATTATACACACTTTAAATATAACTTTAAATGGGTTGCTGTCCTTTTCCCATGAAAATAAGTGAGTGATGAAATATTTTTAGCACCACTGTATATCACCACTGATCTGTGGTTTGAATCTCGATTGAGATATGTTTTTTTCTAAATCGCACTAAAATAAATAATTTCCTTTTTCTCCATAATCTTTTATTACGTTGAATTGAAATATCATATAATGTAGGACAATATTTATTTATGGGGTCGAATTTGAGTCATATTGACAAACGCTCTCTGCTATATATTGAAACCAGACAAAATGAACATATCCTAGCAATCTTATCACCGACAAACATTTATGAACTACACATATTCCAAAAAGCAATCAGACCTAAAATTTTGCAGTTAATTTCTAAAAAACTAACTGCAGTGCCTGGAGATAACTGCAATATTTTTTTTAAGTTGGTTAAAAATAGTTTTTAAGATTACTAGGTACACACCTAGTATTTTTTTGGCAGGCAGGCCACGGTTAAAGTAGACTAAAATATTGCTGAAATCAGACCAAAAGAACCGCTATTTATACATTTATTAGAATGACGTACAATATTTTGAGAAATATTTATGCAAATATTCTGTAAAAATACTATTATTTGCTTTCTAATGACAACTTGCGTTTTAGGTGCTTGTGACTGAATCAGCGATCACGTATTTGAATAAAAAGAAAAATAATTTCTCAAATTTTCATCTCTGGCAATACGCCGTTTCAACCTAAGACAGTAATCTGACATTCTATTTTAAGTTTTATTTTAATATTTTACAACAATGCATATATAACATTGAAACACCTACAAAATTGAAACGTAATTATAAGCGTTTATTCAGCAAGATCTGTTTGTTTTTTGTACAATTTTTAGGATTGCTTTGTTATTAATTAAAATTACTTTTCTTAATTTTTAAATAGCTAACTGTTTACTACATGAACAGTACTTTCATTAGACACAGATATATACTTGCACACATTTTAGCAGTACAGATACACATTTTAACACACAAGTTAGCAGTGCAGTAGTAAAATAAAATAAATGAGATTGAATTCTATAAAAATTAAAATAAATTAATAAAAAAGTGTAAATAGGATAATTCTTATATTTGATGGGAAAAACACACGTTATAAAAATATTTGGAAATGTCACTTACCTGTTTGTAAATAATTTGTCTTTCTTGGAGGTTCCCTCTTACGCCATTTCGCTCGTCTATTTTGAAACCAGACCTAGAAAAAAAATTATTATTTTAATTATTTTAAAGAGTATTTTATTTTATATTGAACTATCAGATATAACCGTTATTGCGCGTGATTTAAAATATATGCACACTGTAAGAGCTATTCTAGTTAATTATTCTTAAAAAATTCCGTTTCAAATATTAATATTAATTACTCTTATAAAACATATAAACTGTATCGAAATCTCTGTTTTCGCTATAAATATTTATTTCCTAACAAAATCTAAAGAACAATACCTCCTGGATGAAGTTACAGAAAATATGAAATTTAATCAATAATGCGAATATGAAGATATCGAAATATTGTCGAATTATATTGCCAACCCATTTTTTATGCCTTTGAAACAATCAGTTAAACACAATCGAAAGTATAAATGAATTTGAAGAACTAGTGCCAAAATAAGAGAGGACTTAAGAAAATTATTGGCATTTTCAATTTAACATTATTTCATCTCTTGGTCGCAACCAATAAAACACAAATTTATTAAAATTATTTTTTTATCAATCTCGTTTATCATTCAGATATAATAAATTACATCAAATTGTGAAACTCATGAACACATTTTACTGATAAGCATTTTTATAGGATTAAAGAATTTTTAAATTTGCATTCATTAATATTTCAACAGTCCCTGAACCCAGAAACTCGAAATAGAGATGCGGAAAGGCGTTTTAAAATATAGAGAATAATCGCACCAAATTTGAAGAAAAAAAATGTCAACATTATTTGTATACGGAACAAAGCCACAAGCTTTTAATTAAGTATATAAACTAGAAAATATGCCATGAGTTACTCGTGGTTTAAAATATCTTCAAATTCAGATAGTACTTATATAATTTTTCAAAAAATATCCCTTGAAATATCTGATTCAATTCCCTTAAAAAAAAGTGTAAATATCCATGTTTGCCCTACTCAAAAGTATTCTTAATCGCAAATCTAAAATAAAACACCTCATTCATAAACCACTTCACAAAACAATTGGTTTGTTCAACTTATTCCATAATGTGAATGCAAAAATAAGTAGCAAAATATATTTATTCCCTTACCGGCTTTTACTTCTTTGATTAAAGATAGCAGAAAGAGTTAACACTATCAGTAATAGTTGTAGAATTATTTTATTCCATGGCATTGTTGAAAAAAAGTAATTCAGAATGCAACACAATTTATTAAATCTATTCATCTATTTTTTTTCTTTTTGTTTATATCGGATCACTGAAATTAAAACTTTACGCACATTTAACAACATTTTTTTCCAGAGTAAAAACAATATGATTCCACTGTTAAACAACATCATATAATGTTTTTCAAATAAAAAGGTGGAAATAGTATGTCCAATGTTTTTTAAAGAGTTAATTATGTGTGTTTTTATTACTGTTTCGTAACCACTGTGCCTTAGAAGCACAGAATATGTGCACTGTAACCCACACACACACACAAAAAAAAAATTATACCGAATAGAAAAACAATTTGATCAAACTGTAGATTGGCGTACAGAAAAGACAGACTTTCAGCGTTATATACACGTAGGTTTTATAATACTTTATACTTTAAGATACTTTAAAATCGTGGAGTTTTAATTCACAACATCCGGAATGCAAAGCTAAATTGAACTTCCTTGCGCATTAATATTATATTACATTCGACTTGAAGAATAACTGCAGAGTCCACTTCGAAAATAAGAGCTTGCAATTTCGTCCCAGTAGCGCAAAGGTTGAGCGTCGGCTGGCCAGCTCGGTGATCCAGGGTTCGCTTCCCGGTTGGGGCAGAAAGGCTCTTTACAATGGCTTTAGAACAAATCAACCCTGTAGAACTGCAAAGATGTAGTAGATCTGAAAGTGACCCTAGTACGACTAGAACAGATTCAGTGCATTCTGGAAGATTGAGAAAAATAGCAGGAGGCTAACCTGAGGTAAAAATAGCCGGAGGTAGTCAGTCAGATTATCAGTTGCTCGTCAATTTGACATTAGAGGGTGGAGAATGCATAGTCCACTTCGACAATAAGAGCTTGCAATTTCGTCCCAGTAGCTTAACGGTAGAGCGTCGGCTGGCCAGTTAGGCGATCCAAAGTTCGATTCCCGGTCGGAGCAGCAACATAAACTCTTTAACAAAATGAATAGCATCGTTCGCGATAGACGCAATAATTACCATAACATATTCTAATGTTGTTTCCAGAGTTTTACGATAATTTCTGAAATATTCTTATTTCCTTAAAATATCAAATGCGTATGTATTGTGATGGGGTCAAGTTGTCGACGCAAATATTTCAATTGATTTGCAAATGTTGATCATTCCCGAATATGAATCAGCCATATTTAAATGAAATTTGGTGAGATTATTACAATATGTAAACGGAAAAGGTATGCATATAGATCTTCGTGTAGGGGTCAGCTCTAAATTTTTTTAGCATTTCATTTTTTTAACATAAAAAAAAAACATAAAAAATACTAATGTTTAAAAAGTTTTAAAAAATAGACATTTTAAAGGTTTTTTTTTTTATTTTAGTGCAAATGACATATTTTATAAGCTTATAGAATGCGTCACTTTTGAAATATTGCACGATTTCGATCTCCGGCCGTCCAAATAGTTGCTCCTAGTCCTTTGGACGAGTCGGACGGTCTGGGTCTTCAACGATTTCGATCTAAAATCGAAATATTCACAAAAAATGATATATGCTCAATTTTTTTACATGATTTAATTCTTTATCAATTTTATAATTAGAAATCAATTAAATATGGCTTGTGATAAATATTATAATCATTGTTTATAATATTTTATCACAAGCCACTCGCGTGACAAGGCAAATTTAGATTTCACTCAAAAAGCGTAATATCCTTCGGAAAAATTATACAATAAAAATATATAGAATAAAATATGTTCAAAAGTTTGCGATCCTTTAATCCCTGTTAAAATCGATAAGCGATTGAAATCGATAAGGGTACACCTTTTATGTTTAACGATATGTTTATTTAAATCCGTAACAAAATAAAATATCCTATTTATTTTCAGCGAGATCGAATCCTAGAAAATATCCAATTATCAACCTATTGCATAATATCAACTAATTCATAAATGCAACTAATAAATACAACATAATGCAAAATAATGCAATTTATTGCATAATAACAAATTATTGCATTTATACCAATTGTACACGCAAGTGTTGTCGATGGTCAATCTAAAAGTGATCGAAAAGAACTCAGAAGATGACATGCATTTCAGTCAGAAACATTCTTTTTTGAAAAATTATTGTAAAAATGCCATTTTATACAAAATAATACTAAAAAGTAAAAATAAAATAGCTACTAGATCATTTTTACGTCAAGTCTGTATGTTAGTACGTTTTAGTTTGTTATTTATGTACGTCATAGTTTTAGATTTGTACGTCAAATACGACAAAAAAAAATAATAAATTATGCAATAAATAAAATATAAACGAAAGCAGAAAAATAAAATTATGAGAAAAAACAAATTTTTCAATGTCGCTCCTGCGCAACACATAGCGCATGGAAAAGTAGAAAAATAAATTTTAATCACACATGAAATTGAACCAAATTGTGGGTGTAAGAAAATTCAACTCAAAATACTATTATATAAATTTTATCCCTATCTAATAATTATGCAGAATTGTCGGAAACAATTCCATCTTCTTATAGCCTGCGACAATACCTGCGACAATTTTGATTAACATCAATGTTGGATAATGATAAGTTTTATATAGTATTGCTTTGAATTGAATCTGTCTATATTATCAGATTGATTCAACTTTGTGTATAATTAAAATTTATTTTTATGCTTTTCCCATGCGGCATTGTTGTGTAGGAAAGGACATTGAAAAACTTATTTTTTTCTCATTTTTTTAATGTCACGAAGAGTATTTTTTGTTCACAAAGTTGAAATCTCCTTCGCTTCATATTCAGTCACATGAATACCTAGTTAATTTTCATCGGTGATCAAGAAACGACTATCTTTGAAAGAGAGAGTTGTACTCACTTGCACTCTGGACTCGCTGAGGGCGAGCCGCAGCGCGAGTTCCTCCCTGGCGAAGACGTCGGGATAAGGAGCCCTCTGGAAGGCGCGCTCCAGCTCTTCTAGTTGGTAAGCTGTGAAAGTGGTTCTGTGGAAAGAGAAAAAGCCCTCATCAAAACGAATAGCAATGTGCACTTAACTGTACGTACAGTGAAAAATATCGAAGAAAACAGGAATTGCAGGACCAAAAGAACATTCCGTCTTAGATTTCCATGTTACACAGTTTTGGTTGAAACATAAAGTGAAAAGGTATCAGAACTTTATACAGGGTGTCCAGTGTTATCGGTGCCCAATGGCTATTTCCTCAACCGTTAGCACAGAGATACACTTCCAATTACAAAAATGTTTTAAATTTTAAAATCTATTATCTTAGAAACAGCTTAAATCAATAAATGCATTTCTGAAAGAAATACGAAATATACATTTTAATACAGTCCCCCGGTCCTACCAATTATATTTAGGAAAATCATCCTCATACAATTTTATGCAAAATAATGAAAAAAATCATCCTTTTACGACCAAAATTGACCGACTTATAGCTGTTTAAAAGTTGGAGCACTTTTGTACTGAGAAATGGTCAATACGGTCCCTGATTGGTTGGTTGCCTGGAGAAATGGTCAATACGGCCCCTGATTTGTTGGTTGCCTGGAGAAATGGTCAATACGGCCCCTGATTGGTTGGTTGCCTGAAACGGAATATTTTTATGAGTGGAAAAGCGACTTAAGTCATAAAGTTTAATGCTTCATAACTCCGTGAATTTTGGTCGTAAAAGGAAGATTTTGTTTTTATTTTGCATGAAATTATATGAGGATGATTTTCCTAAATATAATTGGTAGGACTGGGGGACCGTATAAAAATTTATATTTCGTATTCTTTCAGAAATGTATTTATTGATTTAAACTGTTTCTAATATAATAGATTTTAAAATTTAAAACATTGTTACAATTGGAAATATATCTCTGTGACTAACGGTTGAGGAAATAGCCATCGGGGACCGATAGCTCTGGACACCCTGTATATTGAATCTTTAATACAATGAATGCTAACGGATCAAAATCCGTAGCCATATTCTCAGATACACCAAATTCCAAATTTGACATGAACATATAGACTTTCATTTGAAAGAAATAGAACATAAAAGAAAAACACGATTTTTCAGAAGTAAAAGAGTCAAAATTTATCTCTAAATCATTTACATATAAAGTACAATTACAGGAAAAAGTAAACTGATAACATTCGATTCAGCTCAGTGGTATCAATAAAAACTTTGGATATGTACGTTGAGAGTTTGAGTTCAATAGGCAAATCTACGATGTTTCGACATGGAGGATCTTTGTGCAATGTTTCTTATACTATTTCGAAGTTTTCCCCAACATATTTAAAGAATGAATTTTTTGTTGTTGTCCAGTCTCACTGTCATTTAAATTGGTAAATACTAAATTTTCCACTTCAAACACTTTTAACGAATGTTTTCCATACCGGGTTTTCGTGTTATTTTCAAATAGTAATGCAAAATGTTTTGTTGGTGGTACATAGGGTAAGACCTACGCAGCTCACATTTTTATTCTTTTTCAGTCTACACGAAAAGTACGTATATATAGCTGAAGTTAAATCAATAAATTTTACAAAATTTATATTCAATAGCTGTATGGCAAACACTAGATGTTGTATCCTATGTTATATACAGGGTGTCCCAAAAATATTGACTTCGGCTTTTATTCTTTAAATATTGATCTTAGACATATATAATAAATTACAAAATTGCGTAAAAAAGGGTACAGAATTTTATGAAATCGATAAAAATTTTCAGGGGATTAAATTTGAAGAAATACAAAATTTAAATTTTTATACGGCCAACGTACAAAAACGTTTTCAATGAGTAAAATGTGCACCATACACTAATAAGGTGATGTACACAATTTCAGCATTTTATCATAAAAAGTCCCAGAGATATGTTTAAACAAAGTTGGTGAGGGATTAATCACAAATTAAAATGTAAATGTTTACAGCAAGAGTGCAAATGACGCAACGCAGAAATGCATCATAGGCAAATAATATCTGCCTGTTATCTTTAATGGATCTTTGGCATGTATGGAAAACATTTTGAGCAAGCTTTGTAATCTTTTTGTAAAGTTATCATTTCTACACAGTGTAGATATTTTTGTATCAATAAATAGCAAAATTATCATTTATTTATGTAATCATGGTATCCTTTCGTAATTTGTGCATGACCCCTGAAACGTGATATGCCGGCATGATTTTTCCCCTCTGAGATCCCATATCGATGCTCCGAAAAGTGGTTTAAGTCGGCATTTTTGTCTTTTCATATCTCTGGGGCTTTTTATGATATAATGCTGAAATTTTGTACATCACCTTATTAGTGTATGGGGCACATTTTACTCATTGGAAATGTTTTTTGTATGGAGGCCGTATAAAAATTTAAATTTCATATTTCTTAAAATTTAATTCCCTTGAAAATTTCAAAGAACAAATAATATAGATAATATATTATTATTATAGTTTTTATTTCTCCAAAAACAAGTGAGGCTGTCATTACAAAGTTTGTTATATGGTTAACGCAACGTTCGTTATATGGAACCGTGTTGTTAAAAATTATGTTGGGACTTTTTTTTTTTTTTTATGTTCTGGTTTTCGATTTTGTAGTATTGTGTTAAAATAATTTAACTACAAATACTGTATATCTGCAATTTCTGGGTATATAAAAGCGCGTGGTAGACTTGCCCGTCTCGTAAGTTCGTCAATAACAATTAAGCTAATATTCGTTTTTAATGCAATTATGTATAATATTATATTTTCTGTAGCTAAAATGAAGGTGTTATAATCATTAAATTATTTAGAATATAAAGTACTTTCACGAAAACTTTGTCACATTTAAAAATCCAAAATATTAATATAATAGACGCCGATATTTAAGCGATATTTAAGAGCATTATTTTTTTTAATGCAGCTTAATTTTTAAGACTGTTGGTTTCACCTATCTTGGACAGGCTTAACTTCTAATTAAATACAATAGACATCTATTAAGCACGTTCTGTGTAAATGCTTATCCTTCTCCCCAGTAGAAAGTTTTCAGTATGTTTAAAACAAGTCACTTATCCTGAATTTTATTGAATGTTATAGTTTAGTGAAAGTTTTCAATGAACAATAAATTTATAGTTATTTACTTTATTTCGCAAGTAAATGTCTATACGTGTACGTATTAGATCTATGTATCATAATGCGCTTATATCTGATGGAATAAAAGTGATTGCAGCGCTCATTGCGCAGAATTTAGGAAGTTAAAATAACAAAACGAACTCGGCAAAAAAGCGAGATAGACGAAAATACCTAATTACAAAGTTGTAGACAATTGTCTAATTAGAAGGGATCGATATCAGGAACTCTCGAAACACGTATAAGGCTCGAAAAAATTCGTATCATAAAGGGTACCTGCCATAAAGGGCATACAGGGCACGATGTAAAGGGCGACACGATGACATTGGAGTCCATGGACGCCAATGTCTGCAAAGGGGGAATCGAACTGTTTGAGATAGGGCATGTCAAAGGTTCTTGTTTGGGATAGACGCTGTCTCACCCGTAATCAAAAGATTAATATCAGTATTATCAAAAACAGTGTTTTTATGATTGAGCTTCGATTCTTACATAATGGCTACATAGTAATTCACGAATTTGTTATCGCAGGTAGAAAAATAAAAATGCAAAAAATTACATATTGTGGAATGCAAACAAATATATTCTTCTGATTGAAAAAAAGAAAAAGTTTTGTGAAAAATGTATCCTGTTTTGGTTATATAAAATGAATTAAAATTTTTATGATGCAGAAACTTAATAGTGTAATCTTATAATGTTTCTACTTTTGATAAAAATTTTCTAAAATTCTATGTAACCGTTACGTAAAATTCATGATCGCAATTATAATAATGTTGTTTTGAAACAATGGGCATTAAAGATTATGCGATGCAAATCTTTAACAGAAGGAGAACTTGGGGGATGTAACGCTCTTTCTAGTTCGAATTTTTGCAAAAAAGTTTTAAAATGTTTCAAAAGTACCAACTGTAATAATAATTCATAATAAAATACCAATATTTTTAAAACTACTAAGTATAAACCGTTAAAATATTCTAAATTATTCTAATTTAAGAAAATATTAGGAATCCATTTGTCCTTTCGTTACAATAGCAGCACCTGTTATCTTAACAAAACTTTATAAAATAACTTTTCCACTATTTTTTTTACAAAATTTGGAAAAGATGTAGTTAAATCTAACTATTTAAAATTTCTTTCAATTCTCCCAAGACAGAAATTATAAAAACAAATCTTACTTACCTTGTCTTTTTCTTTTTGACTGTTTTCTCGGTCGTGCTAGATGCGGCAGGATTATTTTTGTCGGTTGTTGTTGAATTCGTTTGTTTTGAGAGATCAGCTGTAAAAAAGAAAAAAAAAACATTTTTTAAAATCATGTAACAATAATTTGAAGCTTGCTAATTGCTAAACATTTGGAATCATTTTTAAATAGAAAGCACAAACATAACAAATTTTGTACCTAAAATGCGCATATTATAAGTGTTTAGATTTGCCATCTGGTTTCAAACATTTGATTGAATCATAATTATGCAATGACATTACTTTTTTTGTAATTTTCTCTTACTTTCATTGATAGTGAAAATAGCTGTTTTTTTCCTTACCATACATAACATAACACAACAGAGACCTTTTGGAATGGTGTTAAAATTTCGAATTAAATTTTCAATAAATTTATACATTTAAGCTACCCTAAAGCTTCCTTTTCCTCCCCCCTTCATCTCCTATTTTTAAGAAATTTTAGAGTCAAGCAAATAAAGCAAGCATTACTCTGGTATACTGCGAAATTTTCTTCTGTTTTCGGAATGTTTGATTACAATTTTATACAAACTAGAAAAAAAAAAAAATGAGTCTTCTTCGAAGTAAACTAAAACATTGAAATAAAAGAAACATTCTTACATTAATAAAGTACCTCTTTTGTTTGTAATTTTTTATGAAAAATAAAAGAATAAATCCTTTATGTTTGAATAAAAAGTTTTCAAGATATTTTTGTTTTGCGGAATTTTGGCGACTTGGCGACATTTAAAAATACACCATGGAGCCAAATGCTAAGAATTAAATTATTTTTAGGCGGAGTAAATTTAATGAAATTTCAAATAAACATTAATTTCAAGGGTTTTTTTTAGATAAAACTCAGATGAATGGCTATAAAAAGTACAGAAAAAAAAAATGAGCTTGCTTTAAGTCCTGTGCTGCGTACATTAAAAAAAAAATATAAGCAATAGGATGTTGTTGCTGTGTTTTAAAAGTTTATTGATGCATGAAAATGTAAAGATTCTAATCCTCTGAAGAATTGCAAATAATAAGTATAATCCATTTGTAAAAATGGAGCCTGAAATCATACAGAACTTTTGCGTAGTTGGCTTTAACTTTTGGGATCTATATGAATCATATTTTTTAAAATTAGAATATATAGTCAAGAATCATTACCTGTTGTTTCTTTTGTACTGGCATTTGTCATTTCTGCAAATCCATCCCTAAGCCTTGCGGTCGTATACTGCATCTGTTGCTGTTGTGTTAGTCCACTCATGGTCATTCCAACTCCACTGTTGGACACACCGAAGGAGATAGCCTGCTGCTGGGGTGGCTGGGGAGCGTATCCCAGCGCAGCCGATACCGCCGCTATGGCCTCGTGCTGTTGGCACCCAAGCTCTTGCTGAAGTCCCAGCATCACTTGAATGCTGTGAAAATTTCCTCTGTTTTCGGATTGCTTGGCACCACTTTGCATAGTTAGCTGTTAAGAAAAAGGAAATATTATTAGAAGAATTTAGTTAAAATGTAAATTTAAATATTAAAACATAACTACGACCGCGCTCCTATTGCAGCTAACAGCATATATGGACCTGTTTCGTTCTTATTATATGCTCGTCAGCATGGAATAACTGATACCTGCAATAAACGTCACAAAACGATGTATGTTCCATAATTTTGCAAAGCTCTGTGAAAACGATATGTAAATATCTAATTGTAATACGAACAAAAAACAGTGTGAATACAATGTTTTCCTTTTCGTTATTGTTCGCAAAAATATAGGCTTGGTTATCGTAGTAAATAAAAATAAATCGTAATAATTAAATCGTGTAATACATAATAATTACTCCTTGTAATACGTAAAAAAATTTATTATCTAAGATCCTTTATTGGCGCAGTTCTGAGTTGCACAATTCGTTTCTAAAAATACTTTAATTCGGAGTGTGTGAAGGTAGTAATGTTAAAACTGTTTATTTTAATTTATTTTAATGTCTAATTATCTTTATGTTGTAATATCTGAAAAGAAAAATATATAAAGACAAACAGAATTTTAAAATATTATGTTTAGACATTGTTAAATTGCACCACCTTTCTTTATAACGTTAAACAAAATTAATTGATCGTTTCTAAAAATACTTTAATTCGGAGTGTGTGAAGGTAGTAATGTTAAAACTGTTTATTTTAATTTATTTTAATGTCTAATTATCTTTATGTTGTAATATCTGAAAAGAAAAATATATAAAGACAAACAGAATTTTAAAATATTATGTTTAGACATTGTTAAATTGCACCACCTTTCTTTATAACGTTAAGCAAAATTAATTGTAAATACTTTATTATTTAATTATTTTTAGGGCTATTTAAAAGAAGATATCGCCATTAAAGCTTATTTAAAAATTCTAGAGGTAATAAAAGTTTTATTACTAACTCTAACTAAATTGATAACATCATTTAATCTTAAAACCTAGCAAATCAATTTATATTGTATTTTTAAAGCATGTCTTGGCATTCGTTTTCAATGTATCCTATTTTGCCAATTTGGGAAAATCTAGTCTTTTCATAGTGGTATCCTTTCAATCTGTCAAAAAAACTTAATCTTATAGTTTTATTTATTATAACTAATCAGTGTGATATGTGGAGTATGAAGTTGTAAAGATAGAAATGTATTACGAGGATTTTCGTGACAAGAATAAAGACCATCTGCGGTTAAAGTACATTTTATGACAAAATATGACAAAAGCATCGGAAAGGTATCCAAATATGTAGATTTCGAATATTGAATCTCAATGGATTTTACTATAATTCTAATTTTTACAAGTTGTGGCTTTGGATTATATAAATAAGGCAGGTTTACCAAGCCAACTATATCTCTAATACACTGTGCCAAAAAATTAAAACTTGATTTGGGGAATAAAATTTTAAATTTAACAGAGAAACAGTTATGAGATATCATTTACCGCTAAGTGGCAAGTGAAATGCTAAATCATACTAAAGGTTTTTTACTTTTACTAATGGTGTTTGAAAACAATATTTATAAGTTTTATAGTTTTATATATTCGCTGTTATAATAGAAGAATCCACTAACAAAATCTCATTTGTAAAATTATAAACTAAAAAATAATAATGTACAACAAAATACTGTATAAGAGTAGTTAATATTTTGGAGTGATAATAATAAATAAGATGTGATAAAGGGATTTCGATGATAATAAAGGATAAAGCAGTGAATTATCAATTTTATCTCGTAAAAAATGAAGATTGTCATCCTGCAAAAATTTTTAATGTAAAGTAAGTATGACAATCTTTTATAAAAAGTTAAATCATTGCATTGAATTATAATAAACTTAATTTGATTAAGAATAAAGATTAAGACTATTTTGTGAATCATGTATTCAACAGTAATTTTCTTTCAGAGTTTAATTTAAAATCACTAATTGCAATGCAGAATGATGAATTTGAACTGAATTTATTGTTTATATAGTGCGTTATTTTTAGAAAAAATGTTGATTACGACAGTTAACTCTCATCATCTGCCAATTTCAAATTTATATGCTATAATAAATGAAGAATTGAAATATGCCTCTATCGTACTTGACAATTTTCGAATTTGATTGTTTATATTCAATTGTTCTTGCGCAAAAATTTAGTTAGATTATTGATTAAAAGTAATGCCCAATCAAATAGTTAAAAGCATTTCCTTTGATTTCAGCTTTGTACCAAGATAAAAAAATATTTTTCAAAGTTTTTGAGTTTAAATATGAATGATGCTTCTTATAATATAAATTTCGTTATAACTAAAGTTTCACTTTTTGCGTTTGTTCTTATAATATAGGGGATATATTTGAGAAACGTTTGAATTGTACTTTTATGCATGTTTCATTTGGATCGTAGTGATTAATTTTCGGTATCAACATACCCTGATGGGGGGGTGCAAACCCACTCCCTGAATTTTGTGCACATATGTCTAAAATTACCGTTATTTTACATATGAAAATGTATGCATTCATTTTTTTAGTGACACCATTTGATTTCAGAAAAATTACTTTTCAATTCCTCCTCTCGGCCTAAATCCTACTGTATTAGTAATTTTCACTTATTTTCAATGTATAACATACACCAATCTCAATGGACGGAAAAATCACCTCATGTGTTTTTTGAATATGTAGGAGGAATTCATTAAAATATCCAGAAATTCGAAAATATAGAAGTTGATATTCTATTTTTACATTTTCTTGCTCTAGATTTCTTTTTACGAAAAAATCTAACAATCATGCTATTATCGATACAAATCATAAATCAATGATTACTCTATCAATTAATTCACACATATATAACATTAATTGATTTAACAATTATTAAATAATAAATAATTTTCATTATGTATTTAACAATTAATGACATTTTAAAAATTTTCAACTCCATTGTCGAACACATTACTGGTTTTTAGCGTCTGTACTGATATGCGAGTAAAATGGAAATGCGAACATCTGCTGACATTCTATAGCAAATTGGAACGACTGATATAATTTACCTTATGCAGGTTAGGAAAAGAGAAAAAACATCCCCCCAACTACGATAGGTAAAGCGTGTATTTCCAGTAAGTTTTTCAACGTTTTAAACCAGTTATTTAAACACAGGAGCACATTGCTGCACATTTGCACATTTAACAATGCACATTGCACATTTAACAATGCATTTTCAACGTTTTAAACCATTTATGTAAACACAGGAGCACATTGCTGCACATTTAACAATGCACATTGCTGCACATTTAACAATGCACATTGCTGCACATTTAACAATGCACATTGCTGAACATTTAACAATGCACATTGCTGCACATTTAACAATTAATGACATTTTAAAAATTTTCAACTCCTTTGACACTGGTTTTTAGCGTCTGTACTGATATGCGAGTAAAATGGAAATGCGAACATCAGATGACATTCTATAGTAAATTGGAACGTTTGATATAATTTACCTTATGCAGGTTAGGAAAAGACGGAAAATATTCCTCCAACTGCGATAGGTAAAGCGTGTATTTCCAGTAAGTTTTTCAACGTTTTAAACCAGTCATTTAAACACAGGGGCACATTGCTGCATGATAATATCCGATCACAGTATTGATGACCCATCGTCGTCAGCATGCTGTTTCACTAAAGACTGACCGTGCACGACCTTAAGTAGAGACCAAGCAAAACTGAAAGAAACCACACGAGTTCCAAAGATATCAGCAAGATCTCTGCATGAGTCAAGTCCATAAAACTTTTCTAGACAAGCTCTGAAAACCCTTAATTAAATATCCTGGCTGAACGAACGCATCACTTCCAATATTCATTCATTGATACTTTGCGCAGCATCCTATGATTAAGCCTAAACAGCCACGATTGGCTAAATTAAATAATTTCAACCCGTCTAATAAAGACCAATAAAGGCTGAATTAGAACAAATACAGATCCACGAAACAATCAAGAGAGACTTTACTTACTTCCTTCTGCACCACGCGAGCTGATTGATTCCTCCCGATGATTTGCCGATGGTTCGCCGATGGGGTTCCCTATTGATTGCAGCTCATCAAAACTTTAACGGGCTTGATTTTTATAAGAAGTCGCAATTTAAGTCCGGAGATTTTGGTTCATTGCCGGTGCCTACTGAATTAGATATACTGGCAGTGAGAGTCCGGGGAACGCCCACTTCACGTGGATGTAGCCAATGGCGTCCGGGATGCGGCCTGTGTAGGATGCAGTGATTTGTGCAGAGGTAGGGGTTCGGGATTGGTTGGAGTAGGTTTCGCGGTGGAGGTCTTTTTTTGTGTTTTGGTTTTTGATTTAGCATTTTTTTTTTCTCCCCGAGAGTGAATGATGAACGATGTTGTTGCTCTTCCTGGTAACTGCAAAGCCGAAATAAAAAGTAAAAAAGGAAAATTTTGGTGACTTGCTCTCCGGAAAAGAAAGAGTTTGATATAGCTGTTCATCAAAGTCTTTAAGTCACTTTGAAGTCATTTTAATAATGATATTTTGAGTAAATAATGATATTTTGTGTTTATTACTAATACACGTTTCAATTTCCCAGAATTTCCCAACAATTTACATTTTTACTCTAGCTTCTGAAAATTTTGGGAAATGCTAGCTAGCTAAGAAACTGGAGCAAAAGCAAAAATTGCTCAAACCTTTTTTAGGGCTAAAAAGAAAGACCAATAATTTTTAACAATTTATTATTTTTAATTAAAAAATATTCATAAATAAATATTACAACTAATGCTAAGTAAAATATTTTTTTAAAGGAAGGCCATGTATCAAAAGAAGTTATATGATGCAATTTCAGCTAACATGCACCATTTTATTTTCTTTATTTACTTACACTAATTGCTTCTCAAATGTACCCGATTCATACGATCAAAACAGTTCTAACGATTAAGAAAATTCAATGTTAATATAATTATTGCCTTTTTTTATGTAGAAATTTATAAAAATTTATTTTCGGTAAATATATATATATAAATCCAATGAAAGAATAGAGAGAAGTATCAACTCAGAAAACCCCAACATTACAAAATACCTTACAAATAAAAGTATCAAACAGAGAATCATCAATCAAGTGGAAAATAAAAATGCAAACCTCTAGTCATCAAGCTGAAGATAAACAAAAAACATTCATGGAAAGGAATTGATAAAATAATATCAAATAAAATCCAAGCATGAAAGCTTTACACGTGGACAAGCCCTAGGTCTAATAATGAATTGTTCATTTCGATAAAACTCTTTATTAAGTCCAAGTATTTCATAAAAATGAACACAAAATGCATATTTCTGATATCAATTTATAGATTATATCTATAAACATTGATACCTTGGACAACATGCATAAAGATTGAAAAATAATAGGAAACAAGAATACCTGAAAAAACACTGCATACGTCTGATCTATTGGAGCCTTGAATAAAGAGACCGATGTTGCCAATTTCAAAAAATAAAAAGTTAAGAACTGCTGTTGCCAATCGTGAGAAAGAGATAACAGTAATGCGAAAAGACGATGAAAGGTGATATTCAACAGTAAAAACATGTAAATACATGGTAATGCTTATTCAAAACAAAGTGGATGCCAGGCTAAAATAAGATACTAAGGAGAGAATGTAAGTACTATAATCTACCATTTCAAATTTTTTAACTATACTATGTACTAAATAAGCTAGATATTTATATAATTTTCTAGTAATTTTAAGTTTATTAATATGCATAGCATGACATTTTTTATCAGATAATCTATAAATTCTAAAGAGCTGATTAAGTATAATATTTCTAAACAATTGAATCGAGTTACAGGAATTAAAAGGTAATGTTTTATTAATGTTAAAGTTAAAATAGTCTTTTTTATCATATAAATTAGTAACTATCCTATTAATAGGTCCAATAATAAGATTTAAGTCCAAAAAATTAATGTTATTACTGATAGTGGCTTCTTAAGAATTAGTTCCAAATTATCCAGATAGAAATCTGTATCTATGACACAGTTCTCTGTAAAGACCAAACAAATCAGATCATCAACATATCTGTAAATTTTATAATCTGTTGAAGTAAAAGATTTTTCATAATGATAAACGTATAAATTAGCTAATATACTGCTACTACAGTCATCTTGTGGAACCCCTGAGACTTGTATAATTTATTGCCTCGAAACATATAATTATTAAAAAGAACAAAGTGAAGAAGTTTAGGAAATTTGGTAACTATAGTATGAGTAGTATGATAAGTAGTATAAGCATTATATAGAGCTAAAATTACTACATAAAGATCAGATATCTTGATATTATTAAAAATATCTTTAAAATCAAAAGTTTGAAATCCAATTAGTTTATCAAGTGATGTTAATTTATTCTTTAATTCTTTACTATTATTTAGAATGAGGTTGTTATTGCTAACAAGATGTAAACTATCATTTAGTACATTTAAATAATTTAGAAGTAATTTACTCGCAGAGGTAGAGTAAGTATTGTTACCACTATAGTTACTGTTCTAAACTTAATAGGATTTTATGAAATTTAGGTATTAGCACTATATATGGAAATTTAAGAAATTTATAATTCATATTTAAAGAACTATACATATTGATAATTCTCAGTTTAATACTATTAATGGAGTGTGAATCCAGTTTAAATAGACTATTGTTATTTAAATAATCTAACATAAATTGTATATAGAATTTTTTACAGATAATAGCATAATTATTAGAGGCTTTATCAACATAAGTAATAACAAAAGATCTTTGTAAATCAATAATGGAATGTTTTAAATTATCAATATTATATAAAGATCTAGACAATTTAATGCTACAAATAGTATTTTTAATAAATTTTTATAAAGTGAATTGCCACATATTAAATACCTATAAAGGGAGAGCCTATTTAGAAGCTAATTTATAAATATATTTATCAAGGTCAAGATCGATTGACTTTAAAACTTTAAAAGAGTTATAACAGGATGGTAACTTGAATTTAGTACCAAATTACATAATGGTTCTTAACGTTTCATCTTTAACTATTGCTAAGTCTCCTGTAACGATATGGCCCTACAAAATAAAATATATTGTCTTAGCATTAACTTTTTACTGTTTTCAATGTTCCTTATAAGTCTTTATTTACATTAATAGTTCTTTTTTTTTTAAGCTTTTTTTTATCTTTTAGTTTACGTTTTATCTTAGTAAGAATTCATTTTTTCAATTAAGACCATAATAATTTATTTTTTTCTGTTACAATGGCAAGTTCTAATCGAAGTTGTGTAGCGACCAGAACAGAAATCTATTTCCAGTTCTAATTAAATAGTTTAAGGAAACGAAGAAAATATTTTATCAAACAAGCAGCAGTTCATGAAAATATTACATTCTCGGGTGGGTTTCGTCCAGAAAAGAGCACCAGGCGCGAAGCGCCTTTAATCTCCAATCTCTAGGTGTGGTTCTTATCTTCATACTGTGACATTATTTCATTTGCCCAGAAAATATTACATGCTCCAGTAATGAAATTATCTTTAAAAATTTTTAATTTATATATTGGTTTCTATTTCTAATTGCTTTATTAGAGAAAAATAGATAGTTTGCTTTCAGTAGTAAATTTTCATTTCTTGCCCCAATTTATACTTGTGTCTTCAAAATAAATATTCAAATGAAGTTGCAAGGACACATTGAACTCAACGTTTATAGCTTTAAACGTTTTCCAAAAGTTTTAAATATTAAATTTTTTTAACTAAGTCGCCCAAAGTGATGCCAGAATAGAACTTAGTAAAAAGTTATTTGATGTTAAAAATTCAGCATATTATTACGTGGAGACAAAAGGCATTTGCTGGTTTGGTTGCTCTGTCTTTTTCCTTCGAAACCGGTTGATACAGTTACCAATTTGTTACATGCTGTATTTTTAACGAAGTTTTTACTTTACACTTAAGAATTATCATTATTTTATGAATTGTCACATTATTTTTGCACTGACGTCATTCCCATTCATTTCATTTTAATTAAACATGAACATTACAATAAAAAATATTTTTTTTTTATTTGAACTACTGAAAAGTAAACAGAAACATTTTATTTATAGTAGAGTATATATTAGCGAAAAGTAAGAATTTTCATTTAATTTTGATTATGAAAAAATAAATAAATGTTTAAAACTTAAATTAGTAAAGAATGCACAAACTATTTTTAAAAGCTGAATTATTTTACCCTGGTAGTGTATCCGTTTATTGTGCGGAATATATGATATGAACTTGAAATTCATAATTATGTGCACATTCCTGTAATATTCCTATACATTGTTATTCAAAACATTCTATTAAAATATTTAATTTATTTCTCCTAAAAAAATATAAGAATCTCTGTTTTCGTTATATAAATTGATCTTCACAGGCAGATCTGAAGAATAAGAATGAAAGGCGCTAAAATGGTATTAGAAGATATACATGTACCATATTTGTTCTGATCCAAAATAAAACAGATGGACAGATGACTTGAGAAAGTGAAAATATCAATTATCCTCGTAATACTTTTACCAGAAAGTAGTATTTGGTGCAATACATTCAAAAATATAATTCTGATGAAATTTATTTTTATATGCATTTCTTAATTATTTAAATCGGAAAAGATTTAGTAAAAAGTGTCTGCTATATAATCTCATTGGATTTAAATCTGATGCTTGGCAACATATCATTTTTAACACTTTACAACAAAGTTGAAAAGTGTTTATGACTTTGTTCATTCTGTCTGTCTGTCTGACCGTTAGCACGATAACTGCCGTAAAAATAACTTAATCAAAATGAAATTTTAGTATGTTGTTCAGACGATCTGTAGAACCTATGGGAATATAAATGAATAATATTACACAATTAGTTTTGGATTGAACCCGGTTCGAAAAAATGAAATACATTGAGCCCTATGGGACATAATTTTTCAAACATTCTTTAAGCGGATTTAAAATTCACAAAATGCTTCGAAAATTTTAGGTAATATTCAAATTGTTCCATAAAATATATAAAAAAAATTCAACGAAATATATTCAGTAGTTTTTTAAATAAAAATTAAAATAATAATTACACCTCTTATATGAAACGATCACGTGACCATGATATGAAACGATTACATGACCCACTTCAAAATGATATATGGCATCCATCTTGTTTCAAAATCGTGATTTTTTTATGTTCTTTTTAATTCATATTGAGTGTTGTATCCGTCCTGAAACTACTTTATTTTTGCTTAAATTCTGTGCATCTACATACTGAAACAACGCAATGACAATATATTTGAGTTTAAATGCTCATCTAAATTTGATTATTTCTACTATTAAGCCTATTTTAAATGCTTATCCAAATTTGATTATTTCTACAACGAAGCATATTTTTCACCTATGTAAAATGTAAACAGCAAAATATGTAGAATGAATTGAATTAGAATTGCTGTATTTCTTTAACATAAAATTATTTAGCCCATGGAGTCTGCATGGCTGATATGAATGAAATATTCATTGATTTTACAAAGAGAAGGACGATTTGTTTCGATGAAGTTTTAAGCATAGAGTTTAATTACTTGTAGCTCCATGGTCTTAATTTTTAAATAAAATAAATTATTATAGTACATATTTTGATGAATGAAATGAATGGGAGAAAGTTATGAATGAAATGCTGTTTTTATAGAGAGATCCAGGCGTGTTATTTTTTCTATGACGTCATTTGAATGAATTTCAGTTGTTTTCGATGAAGTTTTCAAATATAATAAATTATCGTAGTATTATGATAGTTTGAAAAATATTACCGTGCAATGTATCACATTTTAGATATATTTAAACCAGGCAATTTATATTTCAATGCCGTCATTTGAATGAAATGCATTTTTTTCAATGAAGATTTAAGTTTTCAAATATAATAAATTAATGTAGTATTGTGATAAGTTTTAAAATATTACCGAGGAATGTATTGCATTTTAGACTTTTTTAAATAAAATTGCATTGAAGTTGGAAAGTGTTTCATAATCAATGCTTTAAGCATGATTGATCTTTCTTGTTTTTTTGGCACTTACTGTATTTTCTTCTTCTTCGATCCAGATCGTCCTACTTACTCGAAGGTGTATGGTATCTGTTTGGATGTTCGGGAAGTGCCACCTAATTCAGACCGGAACCTAGTGAGGGTGAGGTCCATAGGGACCGTACTCTCCTTCCCCTACCACAAACCTCTCCGAAAGGCTCACGAACCCACATTAACGAGCCCATACTCCATGTGAACACGGGACAATTTGGGTACAGCAACTCGGGTCATCCGAGTGCAATCCCCTTTCGCTAACCATTGGGTAGTCCTACCCTGTATTTAAGTCTGTATGTCCATCATTTTGTGCTTTGTTATTTATTATTTTCATTATGTTTTGCTAAGTTTTTCTGGAAACCATGTACTTTCCCATCGTAAGAAAGAAATGACGCCAAATATTGTATTATTTAAAACCTAAATTTCTAGCAATTAACTACTAAAAGGTATCAATCATTATAATGTATAATAATATTTGATCAGTATGATATACTATATGTTCTACACTTCTTATAACTAAGGGAAGAACCACAACTTTTTGAACATTATTTCCGAAAAAAAAAATAGTTATAAAAATATAATTAAGTTTAAAGATGATACGAAAATAACTATTTAATACATTATATTTTGTTTAAAACCGTTCACGTAATAATTCATATTTTGTTCTAAATTAAAAGAAATACATTAAAATTAAAATTATACTTACTATTATCAAATGAGTGAACTCTTCGTAAATAATTTTAACTCGAATGGAGGAATAGTCTTGTTTAAAAATTATCACAAGCCATTCTTTAGATATTGGAAATTGTATATTTTTGCCCAGATAGAGCGCCACGCCAGAACTCTCGAACAAATAATGCAAAAAAAAAGAGGGGGCGGGAGGTACGCTTTTCCATTCAATGAATGTTTCAAGCTTATTCTTTATCAAATATCTTAAATTGTGTATTTTAAATGTATTATCAAGTATTTTAAATCCATTATCAAGTATTTTAAATCTATTATCAAGTAACTTAAATCAAGTGAGTATTTTTGAAAAAGAAAAAGGAATTATGAAAATAAACTGAATTAATGTTCTTGATTAAGAAATCTGATGTGGGCAATACATGATATTCCCTATTAAAGCAAATAAATTACTTCTTTTACAGTGAAAAAAGGAGAAAAATGTCTTCACACTGATTTTAACACTAAATTGCACATTTGGAGCTGTTCCAGATGGCAACAAGTAACTCTGTTTCGAAGTACCCAATTAACTTATATTTCTCGCGACTCTAAATTGACAATTATCAATATTGATAGCATCCGCAATATAAGCAAAATAACTCATATATTAAAATATTTTGATAATTATTTCATCAATTTGACGTTGTTTCCTTTAATTTAGCATCATTTTTGCAATTTTGACTACATTTTCGTCAATCTGGAGCGACATGTCTCAAAGTTGGCGATATTTCGCTAAATGAGTCAACATGTTGACCAAATGTATCGCCAAACATTATGCACAGACGGAGAGAATAGCTTTTTTTCTACACTCTAAATTTTAAAGAGTGAGAATTCACTCAAAAAGAGTGAATAGTCACTGTAAGAAAGACTTGAAATTAAGCCAACCTCTAAAGAGTGAGTTTTCACTCTAAAAAAAGTGTATTTTTCTACTCAAGGGAAAAAGTGAATAGTCCTTTGGAGTGAATACCCACTCTGAATGAGTGATTTATTGACTCCACCTTGGAATGAATAATACATGTCAAGGAGTGAATATATACACTCTTAGCAATAGTGGTTTTTTCACCCATTGGAAAGACTGAAGAATTGGTGTTTTAGGAGTGATTAATAGACTCTATTTAGGAGTGAAATTCTAGGAGCTAATATGCACTCCCAAATAGTATTATTTCAGTGGAGGTAATCCTGTTTTTAGTTTTAAAATAAACATTCAAATATATTTTAGTTGAGCTAAAATCAAAAGCTTTTATCTGTGCTCTATGTATTTTAAATTCTAGTGTTTGCATTATCAAATACAGATATTAGGCCTTAAGCAAGCATAAAAGTGAAGTTTCACAATTTCAATGATTAAAATAACTTACTTTAGAATCATTTCTCAAGCACTTTTATTTAATTTATCTACTTAATTAGATCCATTTTCCATTAAATGAGTACATTTACATTAATTATTAAAAATTAATAATTGTACTTTAAAATTACTTTAAAGTACATTTTAATACTGTCTCCACATTAAAAAATATTTTCAATCCTTGCTTCTTTTTGAATGAAAATAATAATTTCTGCCGATTTCTAACTTTGCAGCTATCAAGTTTATTTTTATTGGTATTCACAAAGCAATTAAATTTAATTTAACATTTAGACATTAATGCATTTGATTTTTAAGGACAGATTGCACAAATTTTTAAATTATATTGAATATACATTTCATCAGGTGATTATCTTAACACATACCAAGCTCAAAGATTTAAAGTAGGGCTAAATCTTTCTTGTAAAATTCAATGTGGAATGACAGAACTTCATACAAATTTAATTTTTTTAATTCCATAAACCCAATTTGTTTATACATTTTATTTTAGTCAAGCTTTTGAAAATATCTGCTCAAATTTGCATCCAACTGAGACTCTTTATTAAAATAAAAATTCTTTCAGAACATTATCTGATTCTTTAAATACAGCTAATAAATAGCAAATGAAACCAGTGGCGGCTTGTGAGGTGAAGCAGGTGATGCAGTATAAGCATTGTTTCAATGTTATCGGCTAAGTGGGTTATTATTATTATTATGCGGCTAATTTTTAACACTTTACAACAAAGTTGAAAAGTGTTTATGACTTTGTTCATTCTGTCTGTCTGTCTGTCCGTCAGCACGATAACTGCCGTAAAAATGAGTTTATCAAAATGAAATTTTAGTATGTTGTTCAGACGGTCTGTAGGACCTATGGGAATATAAATAAATAATATCACCCAATTAGTTTTTTATTGAACCCGGGTTGAAAAAATGAAATACATTGAACCCTATGGGACCTAATTTTTCAAACATTTTTTAAGTAAATTTAAAATTCACGAATTGCTTCGAAATTTTTAGGAAATATTCACATTATCCCATAGAATATATAAAAAAAAATTCAGTAAAATATGTTAAGTAGTTTTTTAATTAAAAAAATTATTTAATATAGGGAAAAAAACAAATTCAATTAAATTCTGACTTTGGGATATCTTCCAGAAAGAAAAGAGAGAGATATTATATAAAAAATTACTCTCCATTTGTTTAAACGTTTTGCATATGGGAGTGGCTTCATATTTTAAAATAAATTTGGTAGATAACAATTTTTCATTTTTTTAAAATTTTATATAACTCTTCATGATAAATTTAATTGATGGCATTTTAAATGCACTTTCCTACGTCCTAAAGAGTTAAAATTTGGTACACAGCTTAAATTTGTTGAACATTTTATTCGACAAAAATTTGATGGATCTTTAAATATAGATCATACATTTTTTCGAAATGGCCTGAAAATAATCCCCGTTCACTTCTATAAATCATTGGTGTAATATTGTTAAAAATTCTGATGTGGATAGCACATGTCTTTCTCTGCAGACTCATATTCGTTCTCTTTATTTATTCAATAATAATTTGAGTTTATCTGCACAACATAAGTATTTTAAATGACATTGAATTTACACGTTAAACTTAAATTTGGTTCTCATTTGATAGCTGGACTTATTGTCAAAGGTGGCGTAGCGAAAACGCGAAAAAACTAGAATATCTCAAAAACGGCTAGTCCTAGAGTAATGGGGTTTGTCTTATTCTTTTTGTTGTCAAAAATCACATATAAAATAGGAATTTAATTGATATAATTGAGCACACGTAGTCTTTTATTTTTATATATAACGATTTTTGCTGGCCATCTCGCAAAAATAGCCCGTTCCTTTTTCCCGAATCGTAGTAGAATAACCTACAAATGATTTATATACAAAATTTTGTTAAATTTGGTATATAAATCACTTGTAGGTTATTGAAATATTATACTCCAAATTTTGTTAAATTTGTTCTATTAGTTTTTAACTAGAGTGGATAAAGGCAATTTCTGCCGGCCATTTCTCAAAGAAGGCAGATTCTTTTATTACGAATCGTACTATAATCTAATGAACATCAGGATTTCCCACAAAAAACATACCTACCAAATTTTATGAAATTCGGTCCATTAGTTTTTCAATTAGAGTGGATGTAATATCCACACAGACACACAGAAACATACACAGATACACCCTTACACACACAGACGTCTTCCTAAAAGTAGTTTTTTCGTGTTCTAGAAGTCCCAAAACGTGTAGATCCTTTGAAAATTCGAGTTCCGATCTTCGGCACGATTCCAATACTTTGAGTACATACACATACACATATATATTATCTGTGTATTATCTGTGTATTTAAATTCCGTGCCTATGCAATTACAATAGTTGTGATTTTAAATGATCCCTAAACTTTTATTATTTCTTCAAGGAAGCCTAATTTTAACATATGCAGAATGCAAATATCTCAAGCGATTGTAAGATGAATTACATAAGAATTGCTGAATTTTTTTCACACAAAATTATTTAGCTCTGGAGTCTGGAATACAAGTTATATGAATGAAATATTCATTGATTTTGCATAAAGAATCAGATGATTTATATTTCGATACAGTTTTAAATATTTAAGTATAATAAATTACTGCAGTACTGTGATAATGTAAAAGATATTACCACTGAATGAATCACATTTTAGAAATTTTTAAATGAAATTACATTTCAGTTGGAAAGTGTTTCATAATCAATGCTTATGCATGATTGATCTTTCTTGTTCAGATTCGTTTGGCTATTTTTAGATAATATTTAACAACATTTGTGCCAGTAGCGTGATGTGTTTTGATGATGCATGTTGTCTAGGAGGAGAGGGAATTCTGCCGCTGAAATCTGCTTAACCCATTCCTTAAGTCACAAGCCACCAGTAAATGAAACAGCTTCATCTGTTAGTCTTAAAGAGTTTTATTAGATACACACAATTCGACATGTAAGCTAAAATCCCGGCCGTCTAAATAGTTGCTCAAGTCCTCAGGATGAGTCGGACGGTCAGGGTCTTCAACATGTAAGCTAAAATAACCAGCAAGTAATATTAGAAACAAAAATACAATTTTTTTACCCTAAAAAGATAATGCAGAGCTAGGTAGGTGGGAAAGGCTTGATGGTACTGCCCCCCCCCCACCTCCTCCCAAAAAATTCAAAATCTCTCCAGGGATTTTTCAATTGTATATCGACATTGCAAATGACATGCAAATATGTAGTTTTCAATTAGATATTGACATCATACATTGCAAAAAATTTTGTTCGGCTGTGCTAAAGTAATTTAGTTTCGGGTGTGCTAAAGTATTTTAGCACTCCCGAACACAAAAAAAATCCTAAATCTGTGTATGCCTAAAAATATCCTTATCAAAAGTGCTCAAACCGGTAGTATTATAGAGTATCAATATGTGAATCTATCCTAATTGCACATCATCTTCCCACTATACAATTATACAATTTTTTCAATTTACCAGATAGAAAATCTTATAAGCCTAATCTATACAGGTGTTCATACGTTTATGGTTTTTCAAAACAGTAACACAATATGCAGGTCAATCTCTGGAAACTAAGGTCCAAACATTTATGGTTTCAGAGCCGCAATATGTATATAAAAGAAGAAAACCTAAACAACTCTTGAAATAATCATTCACAGAAAGCAGTCTTAAAACTGTATATATACAATTTATTAAAAGTTGACTGAATTCTTTCATTAGACAGTCATATTATATTATTTTTATCATTGTGAAAGGAAAAATAATATACCTGTAAGGATTTTGTTCAGATTATTAGCTATTTGATAATTATAAAAAATTTATCGCAAAATCAATGCAAGAAACAAAATAATTTCGGTTTTAATACAAATTCTTTTACTGCAAACATGACAGCATTAATGTATTGGCCAGAGAGAAGAAATGAAAATTGATGATAGGTTTGACTTCGAATTCATTAAATGTTTTACAGGAGGATACCATGCTCTTTATACACTTCTGTTATGACTGACAATTCACCAAGAGACACTTAATGTGTGAAAAATCCAGACCACACGACTGATCCGAAGGCTTGCAGTAGCTATTTGTGAGGCAGGACACTTAATGTGCATCATATTTACCATGTTATGTAGCATTTTTTTTCTATTACCATATTCAAATATCTGTATATTAATGGGGACTCACGTAGCCTGCATCAAAGTAGGTAAAATCTTGATACAGACAACAGAAAGTTTTTCTTCCCTGTTGAGTGGGTTTTTGCCTTTGCACAAGGAGCAAAAACACTAAACTATGCTATTTATAGTTCAATATAAATTCGACTTAGCATTGTTTTAATGTAGATTAATGTTCAATAAAATTGTTTATAAATATTGGTTGGAGGAGATAAGCCCTTGTATCAGTTGTGACCAGTAACGCATTCTGCTCTACTTTCCATAAAAAGTTTGTTGAATATTATATGTTTAAATATGGCACTTCTTTTTTTTCCCATTATGAAGCTATTCTGTTCTGTCTCATCCTTTTAATAAAGATTTTTGATCGATTCCATCTTCATTACAGGATTTTAATCTGTTCTATTTCCTAGACCAGATTGTTTAGTCTGTTTTGTTCTGCTCTCTTCATGACTTAATCTGCTTGTTCTCTTATTCTATTACTCCTTTATCCCTGCTTAGACAATTTTGTACAGTTGTATTCCACCATGCTTTTTCTCCTTAACCTCTCAACTGGTTCGTTATGTTCCGTTTCACTAGTTTCATCGCATTCTATTGCCTTGTTTTTAAAATTAGATTATTCTATGATCCATTATGCTCTCTCATCACAATTTTGGATACTATTCCACATCCGTGTTTCCACAAATTTATATACCCTATAATTGGTGCTCTTATCACCTTGATGTTCCATTCCCCTAAATCGTTCCATTCTATTTGATCTCGTGATGGTCAATTGCATTCCATTGGTTGCCCTATTTTGATGTGTTCCAGCTATTCTGGAACTGGATTGTTGTTTCGATTATTTGCTGTTCTTAAAATTTTGCACTATGTAGCGAAACCTTACCTTAGCACTATTTAGCGAATGTTTCTTTTTTCTACCAAGACCATCTGACCCACCCAAAGATGAATAGTAACTGTTTGGAAAGCTAGTATTTATTACTATAGTAATTTATAATTCTTCCTGAATTTTATTTCTGACTATGGCCCTGGTTCAAAATCAGCTTTATTTTGTGGGTAGGTTTATATTAAATTTATCATAGTGTACAAAAGATGACAGGCACTAAATTATAAAGAAAATAGAGAATAATGCTTGCCGATCAAACATGATAAGACTTAGGACTGCTTCAGTGGGATATAAATACTAAAATTTTACATCATAGCAACAAAATTCTTTATTTATATATATTTGCAAAATTGGTTTTGCTCAAAACAATTCAATAAATACCAGTTCTTGTCAAATTAATATGAATTAATTTGATTTGGATCAAGGCTTGAAATAAAATTTTAAAACTGGCATCATATACTGTTGTGACCTTTTATAAGCTGGAGTTCAAAACTATTAAGCTTACAGCAATCTTAATCATCAAAAATGATTTCTAAATGTGTTATAAATTTTTCACTAAACTTTAAAGAAAATTGAATGAATATAATGAAAAGAAAACCACTTACTTTGGAAACTCTACACAAATTTAAATACGAAACTCTAAAGTACATGTCAGATAAAAAGAAGCATTTAAATATATTGTAGATGTAGTTACACATTTATTTATTTTATTATTATCAAATTTATTAATGCATAGATAAAACTGCATTTTTAAAAACATTTTATAGCTTAAAGTAAGGTCTGGGATCACTTGCAAAATACCATTTTTTAACTGCTCAATCAGCCTTAAAATCTGAAAATGAAGGACCAACTGTACTTATTTTAAAGGGAATTACTGTTTTTAATATACTTCAGATACATTCTTTTTTTTTCTTTCTGGGATTGATCTGTGCTCCCAAAAAACTGATGTAAAGTACATTTAAGATGGATCATTCTTTAAAGACTTAGCAATCAACATCGTAAATGTTTTGCAAACTTGTGGTTAGCGTTAAGTTTCTCTTAAAGCAATGCTATATCTCTTTTCCAACTCTATTTGAGCAGGTAAAAAGCTAATTAGAAATTCTTCTTTTACAAGAAAGTAGCTTATTTCAAAGAGCTTTACAATTTTACATTTCGTTTCGGTTCCTCAATGAAACCACATCCACAATGGTTTGTCTGACTGAAGTTGTTCTCGCATGCACTGACTTATATTCCCCCATTACTTTTATATGTAATTTGCATTTGGAATAATTTTAAGCATTGCATTTCTTAATTGCTGAAGTTTCTCTTAAAGCAATGCTATATCTAAGTAATTAACACTGTTATCATTAAAGTAATTAACACTGTTATCATCCCCTTTTGGCATATGCTTTTTCAAGTTCAGGTTAACTGCAACAAAACTTGCATTTTAGTTTCTTCACAAAGACACATTGATTTGTCACCACATCCATATAATCTAATTCCCATTCTATCACAGCCTTCACTGGCTTCAATGTTGGTTCATCAATCAATTTCATCACTTGATTCTCTTTCTTAGCTTTCAGATTAGCTTCCACTTCAGAAAATTTGCCATTTTTGTCGCACAGAGGTAGCCAGAAGCTCAGATCACAGGCTAGTAAAAGAAAAACAGATAATTTTGCATGGAAATTTGAATCCAAGATCGAAGAAACATTTGATGCGGATGTTGGAAAAAATCATTAATTAGAAATTGTGGTACTTCCTTATTATAGCGTCCCCCTCCCCCTGCAATTACGATTACGCCAAGGTTGTAGTTACGATTTCGCCAAGGAGAACGTGTAATAGAGAAATAAAAATAAAAAATCTGATGTGAGCAACACATGCCTTTCCTTATATAATGTAATGAATTTACTACTTTTACTGTAAAAAAATACGATTTTCTTATAGTAGATACTAATATTCTTTCCAAGATTTTGCATTTTCGGCAATCAGTCGTCATTTTCATTGATTTAGCGTCATTCCTACAAATTCGTCGCCAAAATTTTGCCAAGCGTTCTTACAGCAGTTCTTACAGCAGAAAAATGACTATTGGCGTTCAAATACAAAAGTATTACTCAAAGTATCTTTTTTCATGAATGGAACGAGCTAGATCTACGAGAATGATGTCACCCAATTTATCGCATGGTATTACAAATGAAAAGTGAACATGTTTCTCAATAGGAAATATTTTTTTTTTCATTTCATATGGCTTTTTAATAATTTTTATGAAAAATGTGCAATATCTCGAGAACGGTTCGTGTTAGTGTTCTAAAATTTATGTCAATCGTTTTCTAATGAAAAATTACATAAGAAATGTCTATTTGCGTAACTTTATTAGTGGTTTTGATTTTTTAACGATTTTTACAAAATTTTATTCGAAAATTTAGGGGTGTTCTGAGCATTCGATTACGTATAAAAACAATAGGCTTCCAGTGTTTACGGATTATGATTTTTATACCAAATTTGGTTCGAATCGGTCCATTCGTTCGTCAGTTATCGTCTCCACAGACTCACTGACACACACACACATACACACATACTTTCACACACACACACACACACACATACTTTCACACACACACAGACATCACTTCAAAAATGTCTGATTCGTGATCAGGGATGCTTGAAGCGTTCTCTCCCGTCAAAAACTCGATTTCGAATTTTCGACCCCGTCACAATGTAGGAATATTATATATTATACATTATGTATATAAGGAAAGTAATAATATGTTTCATAAGAATATTTTTAATAATCTTTATGACATCACGCTCTACATTACAGGCCATATTTCCGAAATTGCTTTCAATAATTCATCAAAAACATTTTTTTTTGCCTATGATATTTTTTCCACATAAATTCTGCAAAATGCGATTCAAGGTGATGTCGAGTCGTGCCTCGTTGCTTTTTTTACGCCACTTGACATAACTCCACATTCTTTCTACATTTTGTGTGTGAACATCCGTTGTTGGATCTATAAAATTGTATTTATGATTCACAGTAAAGTGACTGTAACCTCCTTCAAGTTCCACCGTTTTGTATTCCTTCCAACAGTCTGAATAGATCGTTGATCCATCTTGTACATGTTCAATAATTTTTTCCATGAGTGTACTAGCATCTCTATTCGAGATTTAAATAAGAAAGCACTCGCCATTTTCCCGGCATATTCCTCCAAAATACTAAAATGAAGCAAATTATAGTTAAGTACAGAATGTTTTTTCTCTAGATAATTATTACTTTCCCTATATACATAATGTATAAGGAAAGTATTGTGACAGGATCGAAAATTCGAAATCGAGATTTCGACGGGAGAGCACGTTTCAAGCATCCCTGATCACGAATCAAACATTTTTGAAGTGATGTCTGTGTGTGTGTGTGAAAGTATGTGTGTGTGTGTGTGTGTCAGTGAGTCTGTGGAGACGATAACTGACGAACGAATCGACCGATTCGAACCAAATTTGGTACAAAAATCACAATCCGTAAACACTGGAAGCCTATTGTTTTTATACGTAATCGAATGTTCAGAACCCCCCTAAATTTTCGAATAAAATTTTGAAAAAATCGTCAAAAAATCAAAACCACTAATAAAGTTACGCAAATAGACATTTCTTATGTAATTTTTTATTAGAAAACGATTGATATAAATTTTAGAACGCTAACATTAACCGTTCTCGAGATATTGCACATTTTTTAAAAAAATGATTAAAAAGTCATATAAAATGAAAAAAAAAATATTTCCTATTGAGAAACATGTTCAATTTTCATATGTAATACCATGCGATAAATTGGGTGACATCATTCTCGTGGATCTAGCTCGTTCCATTCATGAAAAAAGATACTTTGAGTAATATTTTTGTATTTGAACGCCAATAGTCATTTATCTGCTGTAAGAACAACTTATTTCTTCGTCCATAACGCTTGGCGAGATTTTGGCGGAATGTCGCCAACTTGGCGACTTTTTAAAATGTTGCCATATTAACGAAAATCTCGTCAAATGGATAAAAATGACGCTAAATCAATGAAAATGACGACTAATTGTCGAAAATTCAATATCTTGGAAAGAATATTAGTATCTACTATAAGAAAAACCTATGTTTTTACTGTAAAAGTAGTAAATTCATTACACTATATAAGGAAAGTCATGTGTTGCCCACATCAGATTTTTTATTTAATTTGTTTTGCTTTTGTGGGCATAGCATCATTATGTACAATATACAGATATTGTGAATTTTGAACTCAATTAATTACTTCTTATAGCAGTAACAAAATATGTAAAATGTATTTTTAGATGTTTTTACCAATGTTAAAAATGTAAAAAAATTATCTTAAAATCATCACTGGGTTAAAATCTTGTATTCAGAATAAAACAAGCTGTCTGGGAGGGGTAAATTTCTATTCACACTTTATATATAGTAAACAGGGAATAAATAATGAAAAACTGAAGAATTGATAACAAAATTTATACGACGTACTCGTATATGTGTCCATTTTCCCCACTAAATGCGCATAAAAATTTTAAGAGTTCGAGGAACTCTTACAACAAAATTATTGGAGGTTTAGAAAGTGTCTCGAACCCACGAAATCACCGCCACTGATTCTTGCATAGGATCAAGAATTTCCCATCAACCAAGTGCCAAATAAATGCTTTTTGTAACAATTTTAGATATTTGTGTAATTTGCTAACCCCCAAACATTTGTAGCCGAATGCAAAGATGATCAGCCAATTATGATGTATGTGGTGCTTTCAGTATGTGATATCATATGCTACATGTTATTTTGCGTATAGTTCAGAAAGATGCTGTTTCTTTCTTGCAAGATTAAAAATCTGATGTGGGCAGCACATGACTTTCCCTGCAGACTTATTTACACGTTCTCTTTATTTTAATTAAATTTAATTCACTTTTAATTCAATTATCGTTCTCATTTGGTAACTGGATTCATTTTCAAAGGTGGCGTAGTCAAAAAACGAAAAACTGAAATATCTCGAGAACGGCTAGTCCTAGTGTAATGGGGTTAGTTTTATTCTATTCTTCGTTAAAAATTACGCATAAAATTGAGTATTTGATGGATATGTTTGAGCATACGTAGTTTTTTAATTTAGATTTTGACGATTTTTGCGGGCCATTTTGCAAAAAAAGGCAGTTTGTTCTTTTCCGAATCGTACCAAAATCTAATCAGCACCAGAGTATCCTACAAGTAACTTATCTACCAAATTTTGTGAAATGTGGTCAATTAGTATTTTAGCTAGAGTGGATATATGAAACTTTTACGGACCATTCCGCAAAAAAAGGCAGGTTCTGTTTCTACGAATCCTACTAAAATCTAATCAGCACCAGGGTCTCACCCAAGTGACTTACCTACCAAATTTTATGAAATTCGGTCCATTAGTTTTTTAGTTAGAGTAGATACATACATTGCACAGACACACACACAGGCGTCACGTTAAAAATAGTTTTTTCGTATTCTAGAGGTCTCAAAACGTGTAGATCCGTCGAAAAATCAAGTTGCGATTTTCGGCATGATTCCAATGCTTTCCCTATACATTACCATGTATTGCAGAGAAAGTAAAAATACTTACCAATTGCTGAAATATGTAGTAATGGCCATTAGATGAAAGTGTACTATGGAAATATAATGACTTGGAAATACAATGCGATTAGGTATCCGTCATCCTTTGTACGATTTTTGAATAATAAAAAAAATGGTTAAAGCGCAGAGATTTATATAGTTTTGGAGTGAGAAATTGACAACAATAAAATGATGGCAAAGTCAGCGATATACGTCTAATAAGATAGTTACAGCTTTAAATGTTTTTGACTTCAAAACTGTTAATTTGGTTTTTCAAGAAATAGAAGCGGTTGGAAAACGATTTTAGTAATTTTGGGAAAACTACTTTTGGAATAAAGGTTTCAAATATAAATAAATTTTAAATTTAAATTATTGGAATTAAATAGAATATTTTTTAAATTTAGATAAGCAAACGTAAACAACTTTTTGGAAATTTAAGCTATTGAAAAGTAAAAAGAAGTCTCAAAATTTAAATTATAGAAAAATAAACATTTTTTTTTTTAAATTTGAATGATCGTAAAATCAATAAAGGATTTTAAACATTCAAATAAGTGAAAATAAACAAAGGTTTTTCTCATGTAAATTAAAGTTAAACATGTGGGTCTGTAAGTCCTTCCGAGAGGTTGGTGGTAGGGGAAGCAGGGTACGGTCCCTGTGGATGCTTCTCCCACTTGGTTCCGGTCTAAATTGGGTGAATAAAAAGAAAGTTATGAAGAATATCGCGGAGGGTGAAGTACCCCAGTGGTTAGTGCGCGGGATTTGCACTTGGTAGGCCCGGGTTCGATTCCCAAAATTGCCGAATAAAAATAAAGTTATGGAGATTGTCGCGGATGGCACGGTAGCCCAGTGGTTAGGGCGCGGGAATTTCACTCGGTAGGCCCGGGTTCGATTCCCGCCATTGCCAAAACTGCAGCCGTGTTCACGCGGAGTACGATCACGTTAAACGTGTGGGACTGCAAATCCTTCCGAGAGGTTTGTGGTAGGGGAAGGAGGGTACGGTCTCTTTGGATGCCTCCCCCATTGGGTTCCGGTCTAAATTGTGTGGCACTTCCTGGCCTTCCAAGCAGTTACCTTACACCTTTCTGGTAGGTCGCGCCAACGAGTTTGCCACGGTCAGAATTTTCAAGGGTAGCGAACAGGCTGGTCGCCAAAGGCGGCTAGTCTTAAATAATAAAAGGCAATGTCTGTGTGTCTGTGCGTCTGTCTGTCTGTCTGTCTGTCTTATACACTATACGTTTCGCGACCGCGCGTCGGAGAGCTACGAAATTTGGAAATCGGAGACCCGGGAGGGAGGGAAGGGGACACGTGAAAACCGATTTTTAAAATTTTAATTATTTTTTTATTTATTTAATGTTTTATGCGATTTCGACCGTTTTTTGCCCTTTTTTCTCCACGATCCAGACATCGTAGAAAAAAACAAATGACACCATCGGAAAGAGCAGAGAATTTCGAGTAAAAATATATCAATTTTAAATCTGAATTTCGATTTCTAATATTTTTTAAAGATTTTAAAACAAAAGTCACTTTTTGCTCAAGAAAACGATTTTTGGTTTTTAAATTCTCGCATCGTGAAAAGTACTCATAATTTCGACTAATAATTTACATTTTCAGAAAGGTCAAACATCTGGCATTCTTACAAGTCCAATCTGGTCCAGAAATAATGAAAATTGCCTTCAGGATGGCAATTTTAAAGACGTCATGATTTTATATTTCTCGGCGTTCCGCTCGGCGTACCGCTTCGTTTCTCCCTCGCTGAAGCAGGGAAGGTGGTGGGTGGGGACGTCAAGGTGGAGGTGACGTCACGGTTCTGAATAGAGCGCCTTTGCTCTATATAAATTATTATATTTATATTTTAAATGATGGGACGATCTGGATTTTTTAAATGTATATTTTAACTTTTGGATATTTTAATTTTATGGATATTTTAAATGATGGAACAATGAAACAATGGAATGAGGATGATGGAATTAAGCATATGGTCATTTTAAATTGCAAATTAGCGCGCGGGAAGTTAGCGGTAGGCCCGGGTTCGATTCCCGCCACTGCCAAAACTGCCGCCGTGTTTACGTGGAATACGATCACGTTAAATATGTGGGTCCGTAAGTCCTTCCGAGAGGTTGGTGGTAGGGGAAGGAGGATACGGCCCCTGTGGATGCCTCCCCCACTGGGTTCCCGTCTAAATTGGGTGAATATGTAGAAAGTTATGGAGATTGTCGCGGAGGGCGCGGCAGCCCAGTGGTTAGCGCGCGGGAATTGCACTCAGTAGGCCCGGGTTCGATTCCCGCCACTGCCAAAACTTACGCCACGTTCACGCAGAGTACGATCACGTTAAACATGTGGGTTCGTGAGTCCTTCCGAGAGGTTGGTGGTAGGGGAAGGAGGGTACGGTCTCTTTGGATGCCTCCCCCATTGGGTTCCGGTCTAAATTGTGTGGCACTTCCTGGCCTTCCAAGCAGTTACCTTACACCTTTCTGGTAGGTCGCGCCAACGAGTTTGCCACGGTCAGAATTTTCAAGGGTAGCGAACAGGCTGGTCGCCAAAGGCGGCTAGTCTTAAATAATAAAAGGCAATGTCTGTGTGTCTGTGCGTCTGTCTGTCTGTCTGTCTGTCTTATACACTATACGTTTCGCGACCGCGCGTCGGAGAGCTACGAAATTTGGAAATCGGAGACCCGGGGGGGAGGGAAGGGGACACGTGAAAACCGATTTTTAAAATTTTAATTATTTTTTTATTTATTTAATGTTTTATGCGATTTCGACCGTTTTTTGCCCTTTTTGCCCTTTTTTCTCCACGATCCAGACATCGTAGAAAAAAACAAATGACACCATCGGAAAGAGCAGAGAATTTCGAGTAAAAATATATCAATTTTAAATCTGAATTTCGATTTCTAATATTTTTTAAAGATTTTAAAACAAAAGTCACTTTTTGCTCAAGAAAACGATTTTTGGTTTTTAAATTCTCGCATCGTGAAAAGTACTCATAATTTCGACTAATAATTTACATTTTCAGAAAGGTCAAACATCTGGCATTCTTACAAGTCCAATCTGGTCCAGAAATAATGAAAATTGCCTTCAGGATGGCAATTTTAAAGACGTCATGATTTTATATTTCTCGGCGTTCCGCTCGGCGTACCGCTTCGTTTCTCCCTCGCTGAAGCAGGGAAGGTGGTGGGTGGGGACGTCAAGGTGGAGGTGACGTCACGGTTCTGAATAGAGCGCCTTTGCTCTATATAAATTATTATATTTATATTTTAAATGATGGGACGATCTGGATTTTTTAAATGTATATTTTAACTTTTGGATATTTTAATTTTATGGATATTTTAAATGATGGAACAATGAAACAATGGAATGAGGATGATGGAATTAAGCATATGGTCATTTTAAATTGCAAATTAGCGCGCGGGAAGTTAGCGGTAGGCCCGGGTTCGATTCCCGCCACTGCCAAAACTGCCGCCGTGTTTACGTGGAATACGATCACGTTAAATATGTGGGTCCGTAAGTCCTTCCGAGAGGTTGGTGGTAGGGGAAGGAGGATACGGCCCCTGTGGATGCCTCCCCCACTGGGTTCCCGTCTAAATTGGGTGAATATCTAGAAAGTTATGGAGATTGTCGCGGAGGGCGCGGCAGCCCAGTGGTTAGCGCGCGGGAATTGCACTCAGTAGGCCCGGGTTCGATTCCCGCCACTGCCAAAACTTACGCCACGTTCACGCAGAGTACGATCACGTTAAACATGTGGGTTCGTGAGTCCTTCCGAGAGGTTGGTGGTAGGGGAAGGAGGGTACGGTCTAAATTGGGTGAATAAAAAGAAAGTTATGGAGATTGTCGCGGAGGGCGAAGTAGCCCAGTTGTTAGCGCGCGGGAATTGCACGCGGTAGGCCCGGGTTCGATTTCCGCCACTGACATGGAGTACGATCACGTTAAACATATGGGTCCGTATGTTTTTCCGAGAGGTTGGTGGTAGGGGAAGGAGGGTACGTTCCCTGTGGATGCCTCCCCCACTGGGTTCCGGTCTAAATTGGGTGGCACATCCTGGCCGTCCAACCAGTTACCAGGCCCGGGTTCGATTCCCAAAATTAACGCCGTGTTTACGCGGAGTACGAGCACGTTAAACATGTGGGTCCGTGAGTCCTTCCGAGAAGTTGGTGGTAGGGGAAGGAGGGTACGGTCTAAATTGGATGAATAAAAAGAAAGTTATGGAGATTGTCGCGTAGGGCAAAGTAGCCCAATGGTTAGCGCGCGGAAATTGCACTCGGTAGGCCCGGGTTCGATTCCCAAAATTGCCGCCGTGTTTACGCGGAGTACGATCACGTTAAACATGTGGGTCTGTAAGTCCTTCCGAGAGGTTGGTGGTAGGGGAAGAAGGGTACGGTCCCTGTGGATGCTTCTCCCACTTGGTTCCGGTCTAAATTGGGTGAATAAAAAATAAGTTATGAAGAATATCGCGGAGGGTGAAGTACCCCAGTGGTTAGTGCGCGGGATTTGCACTTGGTAGGCCCGGGTTCGATTCCCAAAATTGCCGAATAAAAATAAAGTTATGGGGATTGTCGCGGATGGCACGGTAGCCCAGTGGTTAGCGCGCGGGAATTTCACTCGGTAGGCCCGGGTTCGATTCCCGCCATTGCCAAAACTGCAGCCGTGTTCACGCGGAGTACGATCACGTTAAACGTGTGGGACTGCAAGTCCTTCCGAGAGGTTTGTGGTAGGGGAAGGAGGGTACGGTCTCTTTGGATGCCTCCCCCATTGGGTTCCGGTCTAAATTGTGTGGCACTTCCTGGCCTTCCAAGCAGTTACCTTACACCTTTCTGGTAGGTCGCGCCAACGAGTTTGCCACGGTCAGAATTTTCAAGGGTAGCGAACAGGCTGGTCGCCAAAGGCGGCTAGTTGTAAATAAACAGCTTTTTAAAGAATAAATAATCAGAAATAAACAAACTATTTTTGAAATTCAAAGTAAGAAAGAGTAAATAAAGGATTTTTTTAATTAAAATAATTGTAAACCAAACAGAATTCGTTGAATCATTAATTAAAAAGAACAAAGAAAAGATACGTTAAATTTTAACTTTTTCCATGATTGCACTGTAAAAGTGAAATGAGTAAATTTTGTTATACAATTAGTATTTATACTTGCTTTTCCATTGATTTGTGCTTCATTATTGTACATATTTCGTTTCGTCCGTTCTTCTGGCAGCCATGTACTTTCAGGTTTAAAGAAAGAAATGGCGGTATATGTTTAAGTTTGCCAACGAAGTTGGCAAACTTCACAAGTGTCCAATTTTATTGTTGATTCCTACTCATTAGACAGTAATAACAACTTTGTAATTGGCTTTTTTCATCCATCTTGCTTTGTTATCGATCCTATTTTATCCTATTTTTACCTATTATCCATTATCCTACTTTTACTCTCTCATGCGTGGTATTGAGAAAGTATTGTTCTCACGAAAATTTTCGATTTCCAGATTTTGATGCCAATATATGTTTTAAGACCTGAACACGTTTCGACTAGTTTTGGAGTGATGTCTGTCTGTCTGTCTGTATATATGTGATTGATTTCTTGTGTACACAGATATTAATGAATTTTCACGAAACATTATATCCGGCTTTGTTATTAAAACATTTAGCACTAGATATCATTTTTTTTTTTAATTCGAGCGAAAACTTCGAAAAGTACTCGAAATTTCGTATTTCTTTAACATGGCACTATAGGACAAAATTTTACATAATCATGCATAAAAGGGTTAATTTATGATTCAATGACCGCTAGACCTTTTGCTTAAGGGTGGGACAGCGTCCATCCCAAACGAAGAACCTCCCAAAAAACAGGTATTTGACATACCCTATCTCAAACAATTCGATCCCCCTTTGCAGGCACTGGCGTCGTTGGACGTCAAAGCCTGCAAAGGGGAAGGCCTGCAAAGAAAGTCGCGATACAATTTTTTTCGTGACGTTATTAGCCCCCTCTGGGGGGGGGGGGGGCAAGTTAACCCTCCGTCCGGGGGATACATTGTCAAATATGGTATCAATCGAAATATTTTTTCAAGCCTTTTAAAGTGAAGAGTAACAAGCTACAATTGTAATTATTTGGACTCACGATACCGATTTTTCAAAATTTTTCTTGTAAAATTTGAAGAAAAAAAAAGTTACTGAAAATGGATTGTTCGTTCGTTACTAATTACCCCGTGGTGAAGGAGCGCCTACGCACAATACCCCTCAGGGTGTCCCATGGCGAAGGGGAGGAGATTTGCATCTTCACTATTATAGAGGCTCCCCGAAGGGCGGAAGTCTGACTTGGCCTCGACATGACAACATCCATGCCCGCTGGTGGGATTCGAACCCGCAATCCGGCAATCCAGCGGAAGCGCATATCCCTGACCGCTCGACCACCGGATCGGCAAAAATGGATTGTGGTATGAGAGAGTAGAGTTGAGCCATACCACAGTTAATTTTAATTCTATACTAGGGGTGCTGAAATTACTTTTATTGGATCGGGCATGGTCCCTATATTATAGATAGGCCCAATTTATACACACAGGGGCATTTCCTTGTAGGGTTATTGGGTCTTTATGTTCTCTTACATTCATCCCTAATTCTGCCACAGAAAATAAAAATTAAATCAATATATGAGAATAAAACTTCATATTATCTGAAAACACCTTCCATTGAAAATATATTTTAATCAGATCTCTCTTTAGGCACATACAAATAATTCAACTCTGAATAAAAGTCCCAAATTATGAAGTCTTTAAATGAAACGAAACAAAAATCTCCATGCGTTTGAATCTCCATTTATCGAAATAAAATATTTAACTTTTTTTTTTATCATTTTATTGTATCAATGTCTACCAGATTCTTTAATGCATCCATGGATTTCATTGAATCTATGATTTTTAGGTATCCTTGCAAATCTCATTCTGCACATCCATAAGCCACATGTCGTCGGGGGTGTTCTGACAAAACGCCGCAAAGGCACATTTGTTCTAATAACAGGTATTAGGTAGGGCATTTACCGTTCATGGGGAGGTGAGCACCATGCGATTTTTAAGCTTCATCCTTCCGTAAAACACCAGCCATGTGGTATCCTCGTAACCGATGATAGACTACTCCGTAAATCGATTTACGATGCGTAATTCGCAGCTGACACCTGTTAAAAAGCACCTCCGTGAAAAGGAGGCGAGAGGGAGACTATGTACTACCATACTAGATATGTGGAACTGTTCGCGTTAAACGTTGATTAGTCGACGTTTGCCTTAATTTTAGCTGTTCTTTTCTTTCTTCTCCATTTTCAGTGTCAATCTGGCTGCTTTTCGACCCTCCGTTACAACTCTAAATGGGGCCTACATTTAATATCGTACCTGGGGGCCGAAGTGCTCCCAGGGCACCGTGATGCATTTTTGGGATATTTTTCAGCATCTAGGACTACGATATAGTCCTGGATCCCTTCGTTTCGATATAGATCAGTATTTGTTTCAGTATAGGTCAGGTTGTCTCAGTATTCGTCTCAGCATGTTCAGAAATTTTTCCGGGAGATTCAAATTAATAAATATCGTAGAAAAATTAATAATTTTTAATTATTCATGATGGTATTTGACAAAGATTATAAATAATTTGACGATTTGCAATTGCCGGTAATTCAATGGTATTAATAGCCCAAGAGCCCGTGCCGTTTTGAATAGCTAATAATGATCATAAGATTTGACCACGTAGACGTGTCTTTTCAAAAGTTGTCGATCTTTTGCATCACTGCTGGGGTTTTCACGAGAGAGGGGGGTTTAAAAGCCCCAAAAGGCCGAAAAATAGCTGATAATGCGATAATGGTTGAAACTTATGCTATTTTATAGACATTTTTTACTGTGTTCAAACATACAAAATATGACCATGCACATTGGGACTGTTCCCGTTTCAAACCACTCCAGAAAGGGCCAACTGTAGCCAAAAAATAGCTTATAATGATAATGAATTAAACTTTCTCCATTTTATAGATATTGCCATTTTGCATTGTAAATCACCAAATCTGACCAAGACAGCCGTGTATAAAGTCGAATCAGAGCACTTTATTTATTGTTGGGCATTACGAAAATTGTTTTTTTTCTCCACATACAAATCTTTGTTATTTCCGGAATTAGGATTTTAAAAATTTTTTGCTTTTATCCTTTAATGTATTGCTTTCCGACACCTGATTGTTTTTAATATCAATAGAAGGTATACAAAAGATTCTACACTTTCGCTATTCATGAATATAGGCCATGCAAATCAAAGAACGACTGCTATTAATTTCTCAATTATAAGATTTTAGTTTAAATGGATTTAAGAGCAATAAAATTTTATAAACATGGAGTACGATACAATAACAGTTTCAAGAGTATATATATCAAAATAATAACCGAGATAGCTTATAACTGAAGAGTTTATAGCACAATAATAGCTGAAGGTGAAATAGTATATAAATAGCCAATTAATAGTAGCAATACAATAATATAGCCCGATAATAGTTTCTATGTTGCACTATATATATCTTGAAAATGGTAGTGATTGAATTTTATTTTACACCTTTACACATTAAATATACTTATATTAAACCATGGTTTTTTTTTCATAAAAGTTGATAAGTTCATTTAGAAAAGTTTCCTTTGGGTTCAAATATATACTTAAATTTTCATTGTTACTATTCGTTACTAATTCCCCCGTACTGAAGGAGCGCCTATGCACCACGTCCACAAGACCCCCCAGGTTATCCCATGGCGAAGGGGAGGAGAATTGCAGCTTCACTTTTTATAGAGGTTCCCTGAAGGGCGGAAGCCTGACTTGGCCTCGACATGACAACATCCATGCCCGGTGGCGGGATTCGAACCCGCAACCCGGAAATCCAGCGATCAAACGGAAGCGCATACCCCTGACCGCTCGACCACCGGATCGGCTATTGCTACTATGGTCATTGTAATCAGTATAGACATTTTTTTTCAGAATTAAGTTGCTCTTTCATATTCTTCACATATCATTTTTCATGAGGGTTGTACTTAATCTATATCAAACCACTTAGGATATTTGTTTATTTCAATGTTCCACTTACTATCTAGGGGTTTATCCAATAGAGACGTAGCTTTTGCAGCTTAATTTCATATTTGTGGGCAAATCTTTTTACAAATAAAATGTGTGCAACTCGGCATAGTATAATCGTCAATCCCTTAAATCTTACTTAGAGCAATGTGAGTTTTTGGTCTACATGCATTCATGAACTTCCGAAATCGTGCTTCAATAACCAAAATTACATTTTTGAAAACGTACAGACAAAGTTTTAAAAAATTTTTCATCTAAGTATTTCGTATGTCTGAATGATGAAAATGCAGTTTCAGCAGAATTATTTTCTCTAAAATTTTTAAGGGTAGAATCTTACCTTTTCTGCAAAACATTTCTTGCTGTGTAACCACAAGCAGTAAAGGAATGAAATGCGGGAATAAGCTTAAATAATGAAAACCCTAGTGTGACTTCTAATTTCTGGACACCAATGTATCACAAATTGTTTTTGGGTTGGAGACCTTCTTCCATCCAAATACTCATGTCCTCATTGCAATGTGAAATATTGCTCAGAAAAAATTAGTGTCATTTATGAAAATTAAAGCATTCATAGGATATACTTGTCGATTTTGCTAGGTGATAAATAGTCTAGAATTATCTTCTTCGTGGGTACACATACATCATCATGATATCTTCCGACGTTCCACACAATTACCTATTGTACGGAAACATAGCCACCAAAATTAGAATTAAAAACTTTTGAATCAAAAATGTTAGATTTCACATCTGATTTCTAAGTTTTTACTATAGGAACTGCACGCAGAGCTTCCTTCAAGTTGCCGTTTCTGAGGACTTGTATGAAATCACAAGGTCTTCGCATTTCTGGTCCTGAAATGGAATATTATTCATCAGGATTACGATCAATATACTTTTCTGGAAATGTTTTTATATACATTCCGAGATTTTCCTCCAATTTTTGGTGGAGTCTCAAGGTACATTCTATTAAGTCTCTCCAAACTGAGTGAAAACACCATTCTTATTTTATTTTTATTTTTATTTTACTTTCATTTATTTATTTAAAAGAATGCAAGCTGCAGGGCAAAGTCCCAGTAACAACGTGCAAGATAAAATGCAATACAAAATATACAGATTAAAATATAATAAAATACATTAAAATGCAAACTATTGACAGCAAATGAGTTTTTAAAGAAAAGAAAGTGACCTCGTGATTAAAATACACTGCTAAAAATAAAATGGCAATGCCTACTTAATATAATCGTGCCCTTTAAATTTTTAACAGCGCATTTTTTATTGACCGTCTTATTTTTTTGTAAAAATCTATATAAGTGGTGTCTTATTAGAATCTGTCTCTACCGACTCTACCGAAAGTTGGAGGAAGATCTGTATGTTAGAAAACATTCCCAGCAAAGCGTATTGATTGCAATCGTAATGAGAAATAATATATTTCAGGATTAGAAATGCGAAGGCCTTTTATAATGCATGGTTAAATAAGCTCTTTCTTATCAAGAACATTAATATATTGCTATTTGTTGCAAAGATTAACTTTGAGAAACTGTACTTAATGAATAAAATATATCTTACCTTATTAGATCACTAATCGTCTAAGTTTTCGTAGTACTAATTTTAAAAGTATGATAAAACAATGTTTTTAATCTTCATCTTTAAATATATACTAGGATAAATTGAGGCGAGGATGCAAAATGTACTATTAAAATAAATTTTTTAAAAGTTTTAATATATTTATGCCGACAGATGATGGACACAAGCTAAGAAATTAAGCAAATCCAGCAATATACATTCTGCAAATAAATGGTAATGGATAAAACGTTTCTAGTTTGGTGGTTAATTAATTTTTGTAACATATTTATTGGGTTATGTAATCTTGTTACATATTTATTGGGACATATTTCAAGTTAAAAATTTTTTTAACGTTATTTTTTGAAATAACCCTTTCGTTACAACATATAGTTTGAGGAAATCGAAATTGCTGTTATCTTGTAAAAAATTATAATTTTTAAAACAAAAATTACAGTTTGATTAATTTAAATACAATTTTTTCAATGAAGTTAGACTATTAATATTTATGAAACCGTGCTCAGAAAAGGACTCAAATCCCGCCTCCAAACTTTTATCTAAGGAGTGCTGCCCTAACTAATATCGTCTTACAAAAATGGATATCTATTGATTCTTCAAATATGTTTTACACATTGGATTCTGTGGAGAATTCCGTAGTGAATAATTTTAGGTGAGCAAAAGTAAATTGTAGGTAACTAGAAATTTTATATGACGAACAAATATGGTTTATATATTTTTGGAAATTCTTGAAACCAACACATTTTGAATGAATTTATATATAATGACCGTCTAAAATAGTAATTTTACATTGAAGACTATAGAGAATTCGGTAGAGAAATTTTACCAAGTTAATTACGGAACAATAAATTTGAAATTTTGTATGAAGACCTATTGTGGAATATTTTTGTGGTAAAATTTAAGAAAACTTCTTCGAGATCAACAAACATTAATAAAATCGTGAATTGGGAGAGATTCTGTGTATAAAAAGAGATAGTAAGGTCGCAGGTTTATGGAAAACTTTCTAAAAGAATTTGTAAATTAAAAGCGTACTTGAATAAATATTATCTGCATATAAAAATTTGAATAAAATTTAAATCTCTAGAAAAAAAAATTTGAATTGTGATAATATTTCTAAATTTGAGGAAAAAAATCGTGTGGAATATAACAACAATTCGAAAACAGTCTATCCATAGATGTTTGACTGGATTATATTATTTTAACTTTATACTGCTATAATTAGAAAGCAAAATATATATTTAGATTTATTTGCCTACTATAACAGAACTGTGTAAGATGTCTGCAGGAATACTTATAGAAAACGACAAATAATTATCTAATTTACCATTTTGTTTACTACTTGGAGAAAAAGTCATACGAATTACATTGAAACTCAAGAATCCAGGAAAAAATTACTTATTATGCTAGATGTGTATGACTACCCATCCCCAGAAAAAAACATTCGTCCCCCCCCCCTTTTTTTTTAAATTCTGGCTCTATTATATATTTATTAGAAAAACTTCATATATAGATTAATTAATAGAAAATAATCATGATTCTACACTACATTGTCTTTTTATGTATTGTATTTTTGTTTGTGACATTCTTTTATATACCTATCGGTTTTATTAATAAGCAATATTGCTATATTCTACTTGGGAGACAGTCATAGATCTGTTTGATGATACATAATTTCAATTGTGGATTTGGCTCTAGAATATAGAATAGGAAAAATTCGATCTTGGTCTCATGATTTCTATCAAGCAGATGTTTTTTGAAACTTGCCTGCCATTAGTGTGGCTGTTTCATCCGCTTCGCTAAAAATATGATTGTAAAATAAAAATTATTAATTTTCATCAGATGATTATTATTGCAATGCTCGTTTTGCAAAACATTATTTGAGTAATTACAACTCGTCTCACAAATTCAATCAGCTTCATTAGGAAATAATATTTTCATTCTTAACCTTCAAATTTGCGAATTATATTTGGTTCAAGTTTGAAGGTTTTCAATGATAGTTTTTAAATTAGCATAGTCTATTACATATTATCAAATTAGACATATACAGCGCACTGATCTTCAATCTGGAGCAATTTCAACACCATAGTCCCTGTTAATCGGATTGCATCTACCTGGATCATTCGGTATAAATTGTTATCATTATTTAATGAATATTTTGAACTGCAAAAGTAGCTCAGAGCTTGGTTTATTTACCTATTTGAAATGCTTTTTACTGAATAGCTTCAACGACTCCACTATGCTCTATTTTTATAATTTTATTACAAATGAAATATATGTGGCAATATTAACTTAGCATTTTTCACCCAATCATTTAGTCATCATCTTCCCCTACTATATAACGTAAAAAGTGCATACACAGGGTGTCCAGTGCTATCGGTGCCCAATGGCTATTTCCTCAACCGTTAGTCACAGAGATACACTTCCAATTGCAAAAAAATGTTTTAAATTTTAAAATCTATTATCTTAACAGTTTAAATCAATAAATATATTTCTGAAAGAAATACAAAATATAAATTTTATACGGTCCCCCGGTCCTACCAATTATATTTAGAAAAATCATCCTCATACAATTTCATGCAAAATAAAAAAAAATCTTTCTTTTATGACCAAAATTCATCGAGTTATGAAGCATTAAACTTTATGACTTAAGTCGCTTTTCTACGCATAAAAATGTCCCGTTTCAGGCAACCAATCAATCAGGGACCGTATTTACCATTTCTCAGCACAAAAAATGCTCCAACTTTCAACAGCTATAAGTCGGTCAATTTTGGTCGTAAAAGGATGAATTTTTTTTATTTTGCATAAAATTGTATGAGGATGATTTTCTTAAAGATAATTAGTAGGACCGGGGGACTGTATAAAAATTTATATTTCGTATTTCTTTCAGAAATGCATTTATTGATTTTAACTGTTTCTAAGATAATAGATTTTAAAATTTAAAACATGTTTGCAATTGGAAGTGCATCTCTGTGACTAACGGTTGAGGAAATAGTCATTGGGCACCCATAGCACTGGACACCCTGTTTATAGTGAAAGTATTGGGACATGGCACCAAAAGCTCGAATTCGAGTACAGGATTCGTATGCTTTAGATAACCTTAGAAAATGAATTAACTATTTTTAGCATGAAATCTGTATGTCTGTGCGTAGCTGCCTGCTTGTCTGTGCGTAGCTGCCTGCTTGTCTGTGCGGAGTATGTATCTATTCTTCTCTTAGCAGTCTTTCTCGCTCACATTTTAAGAGTTAGGCAGTAAATGTGCAGTAACTGATCAAAATGTAGCATGAATTTAAAATTTAGAAATGATCGTTTTATAAAGAAACGTCCTGCAGGGAATCAATATGTGAAATAAATGAATAAATATGTACAACATTCTTCCAAAAATATTTTTTTTTTAAATATAATACAAAAAAATCTGATGTGGGCAGCACATGACTTTCATTATATAGTGTAATGAATTTACTACTTTTACAGTAAAAAAAAATAGGTTTTTCTTATGGTAGATGCTAATACTCTTCCCAAGATATTGAATTTTCGATAATTAGTCGTCATTTTCATTGATTTAACGCCATTTTTATCCATTTGGCGAGATTTTCGTTAATTTGGCAACATATCAAAAAGTCGCCAAGTTGGCGACATTCCGCCAAATTCGTCGCCAAAATCTCGCCAAGCGTTATGGACGAAGAAATAAGTTATTCTTACAGCAGATAAATGAATATTGGCGTTCAAATACAAAAGTATTACTGAAAGTATCTTTTTTCATGAATGGAACGAGCTAGATCCATGAGAATGATGTCACCCAATTTATCGTATGGTATTACATATGAAAAGTGAACATGTTTCTCAATAAGAAATATATTTTTTTTATTTTATATGACTTTTTGATAATTTTTATGAAAAATGTACAATATCTCGAGAATGGTTCATGTTAGCGTTCTAAAATTTATGTCAATCGTTTTCTAATGAAAAATTACATAAGAAATGTCTATTTGCGTAACTTTATTAGCAGTTTCGATTTTTTCAAAATTTCACTCGAAAATTTGGGGGGGGGGGGGGGTTCCATACATTCGATTGCGTATAAAAACAATAGGCTTCCAGTGTTTACGGATTGTGAATTTTGTACCAAATTTTGTTCAAATCGGTCTATTCATTCGTCAGTTATCGTCTCCACAGACTCACTGACACACACACACACACACACACACACACACACACACACTTTCACACACACACACACACACACACACACACACACACACACACACACACACACACACATACACACACACATACATCACTTCAAAAATGTTTTGATTCGTGATCAGGGATGCTTGAAACGTGCTCTCCCGTCGAAAACTCGAATTCGAATTTTCGACCACGTCACAATATTTTCCTTATACATTATGTATATAAGGAAAGTAATGACAAAGATAATGATCCTGGATATACGTCTATGACCATGCGTATAATGGGATGGACCAGGGGTATCTATAACATTGATCGAACATTGTTTTGTTTTCTTTATCGTTCGCCAGTAATATACCCATATAAGAAAGTAGGGCTCCCGAAGACGATATTTGGAAATATTTATCAGAAGATAAATATTTCAATTTGCTAAAATATGCTGAAAGTCAATATAAGCGTATAGCCAGGATCTCAAAAGGCTATGGGTATGATTAAATGGGCGCTTTACAGAGCTGGATTTAGTTTTCCAATATGAACTCTTTAACGAACTAATACAATTTTATCGCCATTAAGGAGGATGAGTTATTACCGACCCAATCCCCTGCTTAAGCTACTGTTTGGTTTGATGTATTTGTGCGAATCTGCGTTTCATAAAATGTACATTATATATCATTTATACAGAACCATTTTAACAGACGGACATTTAAAATAATGATTACGAATAGCCATAGTATTACATCCCACATTATACAAAATTTCAGACCTGTTGCGGTATAGAACAACACATTTTTACTTTCCTTATATACATAATGTATAAGGAAAGTATTGTGACGGTGTTGAAAATTCGAATTCGAGTTTTCGACGGGAGAGCACGTTTCAAGCATCCCTGATCACGAATCAAACATTTTTAAAGTGCTGTCTGTGTGTGTGTATGTGTGTGTGTGTGTGTGTGTGTGTGTGAAAGTATGTGTGTGTGTCAGTGAGTCTGTGGAGACGATAACTGACGAACGAATGGACCGATTCGAAAGAAATTTGGTACAAAAATCAGAATCCGTAAACACTGGAAGCCCATTGTTTTTATACGCAATCGAATGTTCAGAACCCCAAATTTTCGAGTGAAATTTTGAAAAATCGTCAAAAAATCAAATCCGCTAATAAAGTTACGCAAATAGACATTTCTTATGTAATTTTTTATTAGAAAACGATTGACATAAATTTTAGAACGCTAACACGAACCGTTCTCGAGATGTTGCACATTTTTCAAAAAAATTATCAAAAAGTCATATAAAATTAAAAAAAAAATTTCCTATTGAGAAACATGTTCACTTTTTATATGTAATACCATGCGATAAATTTGGTGACATCATTCTCGTGGATCTAGCTCGCTCCACTCATGAGAATAGATACTTTGCGTAATACTTTTGTATTTAAACGCCAATAGTCATTTATCTGTTATAAGAAGAACTTATTCCTTCGTCCGTAAAGCTTGGCGGGATTTTGGCGACGAATTTGGCGGAATTTCGCCAACTTGGCGACTTTTTGAAATGTTGTCAAATTAACGAAAATCTCGCCAAATGGATTAAAATGACACTAAATCAATGAAAATGATGACTAATTGTCGAAAATTCAATATCTTGGAAATAATATAAGTATCTACTATAAGAAAAACCTATTTTTTTTTACTGTGAAAGTAGTAAATTCATTGCATTATATAAGGAAAGTCATGTGTTGCCCACATCAGATATTTATATAAGTTAATAAAGTTATGCTTATTATGTTTATTTTCAACATATTATTAATATTAAATAATATTACCCAATGCGAATGTTTTGTATATAAACTTGAAAAACATAACGTACTTGTAATTCAATGATAATTCAATGTTTTGAAATTTATAATATCTCAAGAAATATGTGATGTTTTAATATTGCGCCTATACTCTTTTATGCTGTATTGTTTTTTATAGAACAATTAGTTTGCGTCACAATTTTTGAGAAAAGTAGATAGCGGATAGATTTTTTGTTGGGAAAGCAGATTTTATGTAAACATTATTGGATAACCCTGGAATAAACCTTTCTCAAGATATTTTCATTTCATAAAATTTTGGCGAGTGGGTATTATTTAAAAACGATTCAAGTATATTTTTTTTTAAACAGCAAACTCTATTTAATTTGAAGTAAGTATTGATTGCTGGTATTTTGTGCGATGTCTAAAATGGATATAAATAAGGCAATAATTAAAAAAAATCTGATGTGGGCAGTACATGACTTTCCTTATATAATGCAATGGATTTACTACTTTTACAGTTAAAAAAATGTTATTCTTGTAGTAAATACTTATATTCTTTCCAAGATATTGAATTTTCTTCAATGAGTCGTCATTTTCATTGATTTAGCGTCATTTTTATCCATTTGGCGAGATTTTCGTTAACTTGGCAACATTTAAAAATGTCGCCAAGTGGGCGACATTCCGCTAAATTCGTCGCTAAAATCTCGCCAAGCGTTATGGATGGAGAAATAAGTTATTCTTACAGCGGATAAATGACTGTTGACGTTCAAATACAAAAGTATTACTCAAATTATCTTTTTTCGTGAATGGAACGAGTTAGATCCACTAGAATGATGTCACCCAATTTATCGCATGATATTACATATGAAAAGTGAACACGTTTCTTAACAGTTAATATATTTTTTTTTAATTTATAGGATTTTTTGATAATTTTATTTGTAAAATGGGCAATATCTCGAGAACGGTTCATACTAGCGTTCTAAAATTTATGTCAATCGTTTACTAAAGAAAAATTACATAAGAAATGTCTATTTGCGTAACTTTATTAAACGTTTTGATTTTTTGATGATTTTTTTCAAAGTTTCACTCGAAAATTTAGGATTGTTCTGAACATTCGATTGTGTTTTAAAACATTAGGCTTCCAGAATTCACGGATTGCGATTTTTGTACCAAATTTCATTCGAATCGATCCATTCGTTCGTGAGATATCGTCTCCATAGACTCACTGACACACACACACACACACACACACACACACACACACACTCACATCACTTTAAAAATGTTCGATTCGTGATCAGGGATGCTTGAAACGGGCTCTCCCGTCGAAAACTCGAATTCGAATTTTCGACCCCGTCACAATACTTTCCTTATACATTATGTATATAAGGAAAGTAAAAATAATAATTCGAGTCTAATAAAAGCTGTGTGCTTCACACGTCAGATTTTTACTTTCCCCAATCACCACCGGCCGTTTTAAAAGTTCCGAGATTTTTCCGCACTTCTGCTACTTCTATTTATTTCAGTCATTCCCTACTCTCCTTCCCCTAACAAACCGCTACAAATTTGAGTGCCCATTGGCGTATCTAATCCCATTTGCTACGTCGCACCTTCCTCTTTTTTCCCATCCTCATAAAGCTCTCTAAACGACTCTTCAGTTTCGCTCTCCCACAGGTCGCGTGGCGGCAGAGAGCATATGCAGGTACTTCAATCCAATCTTGTCCATCTTATTATTTAATTGTTATTGCCGCCCTTAAAAAAATACCGACTCTCCCACGGAGGGGGAAACACACTGGTTATCCACTGTATGATCAGACCTCAGTTCGTATTCACCCCCTCCCCCTCTTCCTGCTCTTGTAGTCATAGAACTTTTGGATTTTAGTTGAGGGTTCGGTAAATATGATTTGGCGGGGAAAATCCACATTTAGAATAGCATGTAAACATAAAGATTGTGGTGAAATAAAAATGTGGTAATTTTGTTTAAAATATAAAGTTTTAGATTCTGTGTGGTGTTTCTTAAGTTTTAGACTAGGGATGTGCAGCATTCTTTGACTATTTTGAAACACCAATGCTGAGTTACATAAATTCTTTCAGGGATTTTCCATGGGGTAATAAATAAAAATGTTACCCAGCTCACACATATATATAGCTTCTCTACCCTAATAAGAGAGAGGTGTTTTTCTTTTATAATTTTCACAATGTTTTTCTTTTATTGGTTTTAAGCTGAACTTCAATTTCCTTCAAATGCACGAAAATTATTAAAGATTAATAAATTTTTCAAGCAATGCATCGATTTTATCGCATAAAGTTTGCAAATCTATACCCAATAACCTTCATAATTTATCCATTACAGTAGCTTTTGGTGCGGAATTATTATTATTATTATTATTATTATTATTTAAAAAAAAATAGAATTACTTTTGGTAATGCAATGTTTTGTAAACATTTAAGACTTTCGTTTATATTTAATACAAAAGTTCTACTTGTATATCAAGTCAGTTTTCATGTAAAAGAAATATATATAGAAATTATACTTCAAAAGAGGTTTTTAAAACTTCGTTTAAATGCGCTCCAGGTGTAATCACTACAGTTGAACTCCGCCGATCCTCCCTGCAAGCAAAAGGAACCTTATCCCCTTTTGTTTCAATTTAAATAATAGCCTCCCCCCCCCCTCACCTCTCTCCCCAATAATCGGAAAAAGGGAAAAATATTCTTCGCCGAATGAAATACATTTATTGATAAAAAAAATTTTTCTTTCAGCTAAAAATTCTGAGTAAGCATCCTCTTACCCAACATACTCGGCGTATTTCTGTCACATTTGAGACGACGTTTCAACGGAATTCTACTTGCTTCTTTTAGAAGAATCTTCCCAGTAAGCAACCCCCCCCTACACTTTCCGCGATTTCTAGACGTATTTGATGGGGGGGATCGACGGAATTCTACGTTAATTCTTCTCATTGGTAAATACAACTTTACTTTTTATGAAAAATTTTAAAACTTCGTTTAAATGCGCTCCAGGTGTGACCGTATGATCACTACAGTTGAACTCCGCCGATCCTCCCTGCAAGCAAAAGGAACCTTATCCCCTTTTGTTTCAATTTAAAAAGTAGCCTCCCCCCCCTCACCTCTCGCCCCAATAATCGGAAAAAGGGAAAAATATTCTTCGCCGAATGAAATACATTTATTGATAAAAAAATTGTTTCTTTCAGCTAAAAATTCTGAGTAAGCATCCTCTTACCCAACATACTCGGCGTATTTCTGTCACATTTGAGACGACGTTTCAACGGAATTCTACTTGCTTCTTGTAGAAGAATCTTCCCAGTAAGCAACCTCCCCCCCCCCCCCCCCTACACTTTCCGCGATTTTTAGACGTATTTGATGGGGTGGATCGACGGAATTCTACGTTAATTCTTCTCATTGGTAAATACAACTTTACTTTTTATGAAAAATGTCAGTATGCTTGGAAAATCACTAATACACCTTTTCAATAAATACAAAGCACTCTTTGCACTGTTGAATTTAGAATATCAGAATCGAGTAACCATAAATCAAGGCTTGCTCAAGAGCACTAAAATTAACGGATACTAAATCAACATGCAAAAATCACTGTATTGCTTACAAGCAGCTGGTTGTGGACCTCTTCCCTAAACCAAGCATATTTAACTTTTTTTTTAAGTCAATGGGGCAAGTGGAATAATTTTGTTAAGGCGAACCAAATGTTAATTTTGTGCATAACAATAAATGTTCACAATGAGCACTTTTTAGAACATAAATTAGATATTTTAGGAAATATAACAAGGAGTGTGAGCAACTTTGATTATTCGATACAGATGCATGGATTTTTATCAACATGAATAAAATTGACGATTATTCCCGTTTCACCTTTTTAGAGTTTGTCTTCCATTTTTAATGAAGATTAAAAAAAAAAATTACATTTCCATTTTATTTTATAGCAAACAAATATAGATTGCCCCAACGTTTAACGAGGCAATGCAGTGACTTGACAAGTAAGATTGGTGATTGTTCGCTAAACTAAACCAGGGTTATTCTGTATTGTTTTTATAATTTATAAATCTGTAGAAGCATGAAATTCAAATTTAAATTGATTTTTTTTTTCAAATTTTACAAGAAAAAAATTTGCAAAATAAGTATCATTGGTCCAAATGTTCACACCTATAGCATGTTACCCGTCATTTTAAAGCACTTGAACAAATATTTCAATTGACTCCAAGTTTGACAGTATGCACCCTCGGAGGTGGGGGATAGTGATGGTAGGAACACAAAAATTGTATCAAGGCAATTTTCCCCTACAATGATTGAAACTATTCAATTTTGGGTTCATTGAGCCATAAATAACCCCTTTTATGCATAATTATGTCAAATTTTGCCTTATGCTGCCATTTTAAGGAAATATAAAATTTTGAATAAATTTCGAAGTTTTCATTCAAATTAAAAAAAAAAAAAAATGCATCTAGTTCTAATGTTTTCGTTAACAAAGCCGGATACAAAGTTTCGTAAAAATCCATTAATATTTGTGGCAGCTATAGTTGTACACAAGAAATTGACCATAGACAGACAGACGGAGACATCACTCTGAAAATAGTCAAAACGTGTTCATGATGTCCTAAAACATATTTTAGCATCGAAATCTCGAAATCGAAAATTTTCATGGAAAGAATACTATTCTGTTGTTGTTGTTGAGACCCAGACCGTCCGACCTACCAGAAAGGTGTAACGTAACCATTTGGACGGCCGGGAAGTGCCACCCAATTTAGACCGGAACCAAGTGGGGCAGGCATCCACAGGGACATATATATATATAATATATATATATATATATTATATATATATATATATATATTATATATATAATATATATATATATATATATATATATATATATACATATATATATATATAATATATAGTACCCTCCATCCCCTACCACCAACCTCTCGGAAGGACTTACGGACCCACATGTTTAACGTGATCGTACTCCGCATGAACACGGCGGCAGTTGTGGCAGCGTGCAAGTCCAGCGCGCAAACCACTGGGCTACCGCGCCCGAAATGTGCCAGCAGCACGCGGTGTTCCCAGGTGGTCACCCACCCAAGTACTAACCGCGCCCGATGTTGCTTGACTTCGGTGATCTAACGAGAACTGGTGTTTTCAGCACGGTAGGGCCGTTGGCTTTCTACTTTCTCATACTACAGAATACTATTCTGTAGTATGAGAAAGTAGAAAGTAATAATTATAAAACCATGAAAAAATAAATTAATAAATAAATAAATACAAAATAAATAAATAAAAAAGTAAATAAAAAAAAAATAAATAAAATGAAATATTCAGGAAGAGTTGCGTGCCACAAAAATGAAGCAACAATCCACGGATTGCCCATGTGTTGTTATAAGTCATAACACAGCCTATTGCTTAAACAATTACTTTAGTCCTCCATAGAGTTTACGGCTAAACGAAATCGAACATTGCCCCCCCCCCCCCCCATTTATTCGTCAACCCTCCACCATTCCGAGATCCTGGCTACACCTATGTATATTCGTATACATACTGAATAATTTTACTGTTATAATTTCTATTTATTAAACAATTAGAATTTTGTAAAGAACATATTTTTTCGTCACGAAGGAAAAAAAATATTCCCCGAACTCTACATTGTAAATCTGGCAATGCACCGTTGCCATATTGACTACGTCATGGTCGGCCGACCGTGTGAATATCGCTTTGTTCGCTGGGGATCTGAGCGTTAATCACGAGGTACTATCGGGGGGAAAGGCCCGAGTGTGGCATACATATTTTTATTCTTTCCTTTCTTTTTAGAGGGGGGTGGCTTGCGCTTATGTTCGAAAAGAGTTGAAATTGACTCCAGGGGCTTTTTGAAGTGTATTAAAAGTGAAAATGAGTGAAAGATTGACAGGAGTGGATTGTAATATCGGATGGAAGGTTTTTTTTTATCAAAAAATAAGTCAATGGCTGTTCTTTGTAGGTGTGAGAGACAACGTGAGAAAAGTGGTTTGACATGGTTTAGGCCGGACGTTTTCGCGACTCTTCAAAAAATGACTGCTTAGCATACACAGAGAATTATTCTTTCAGTGCATTATCATGATAATAATTTGAGAGTTTTTTTCCCCTTCACTACTATGCATATCATACTTTATAAACTTTTGAAAAGGTTTTGGAGTCTGTTCGTCTGCAAATAATTTGTCGCAAATAGAAATTTTGACTGTAAATTTGTCGAAATTTCTTGTGTACCCAACACATGATTTTTCCCTACAGATTAACACATTTCAATATTATGGGGAAACAATAACATAAATTAGAGCTTTCTTAGTATCTGGCTGAAAATCGATAACTTTTTTGTTATTATCGATTAAAATAAGAAAACCAGATTTCATATAATATTCTCGATTATTTCAAAAGATATTGCGACTCATATGGAAAACTGAATTTTTTTTTTTTATATCGAGAATTAATAGCGATAATTACTAACCACTTGGGTCCATTTATTTGCGATTAAAGGTACTAATTAAGGTTACGGTTAATGTTAAGGTTAATCTTTTGATACAAAATTAGATTTTGTTAATTAGATCATATGACAAAATTCACATTATTGATGTTTTGAAATATGTGAAATTTTAGAGGGCGTTATTGACAAATATGTTCGAATTGTCGAATGAACGCAGAAGTTATTGAGGAATCAAATTGGAATTTGGTTCAAAAGTAAATCATGTGATATAATCAATATAGATGTTTGGTATTTTCAAATATTTATTGTTTTGGGGGTGTCATGAGTAAAAATGTTCGAATTATCGAGTAAAGTGAAACTCCAGGTTTATTGAGCTAGGCCATTTAAATTTAGTTCAAAGGTAGAGCATATGATAAAATGCACATGGATAATTGATGTTTCAAATATTTATCATTTCAGGGGGTCTCGCAGGTGAAAATGTTTAAACTGTCAAATAAAATGGAAATTATAAGTTTAATGCAGTAGGGACTTTATATTTAATGCAAGTAATTATTATTTTAATTATATAGTAGACGAGATTGAGGTATAAAATGATTTCTGTGTAAATATTGACCCGGAAATGTAGATTTCTGTGTAAATGTAGACCCGGATAGCCCGGGCAGACGTGTGTGTCTAAGCTGCGATATCGTTGCTTTTCATAATTGTTTCGTTTTCGGAAATATAATGTTTATTGTTTTAGGACTCTGGAGAGTCAGTTTAAAAGATCAGAATAAATATGATTTACAGAATCACCAAATTAAAGGGATTTAGATATTTTTGATACATTTGGAGTATTGTATATGAATTCTAAATTGAACTTTAAACAAGTGAAAAGTTAAAGCTTGGTGAATGGTATATCTATTTTCTTACTCGTTTCCCTTGATTTTTATGTAGTTAAAATAGAATTTGAGTATTGCGTGTTCCCCGCGTATAACTTTTTTTAAATCGGCTTTACAAATGTGGTGATGGTTTTCCTTCTGTTTGTACTTCTGGCTTAATTGTTTAATAAGTGCGTATTCTCGACTTCAAAATTCATCCCTTCTGTTAATTTCGATTATAATTTGGAGGCGCAGACGATTTCTTCCACTTTTGATCAGCTGACAATTTTATTGCTATTTTTGCTTTGCTTGGTAATGTATAGGGAAAGTATTGGAATCATGCCGAAAATCGCAACTCGAGTTTTCGACGGATCTACACTTTTCGAGACCTCTAGAATAAGAAAAACTATTTTTAGCGTGACGTCTGTGTGTGTGTGTCTGTCTATGTGTGTGTATGTGTGTCTGTCTGCGTGTCTGTCTGTGTGTCTGTGCAATGTATGTATCCACTCTAACTCAAAAACTAATGGACCGAATTTCATAAAATTTGGTAGGTAAGACCCTTGGGTGCGACCCTGGTGCTGATTAGTTTTTGGTATAATTCGGATAAAAAGAACTCGCCTTTTTTTACGAAATGGCCCGCAAAAATCGCCAATATCTAAAAAAGGACTACGTATGTTCAAACGTATCGATGAAATGCTTGTTTTATGCGTAATTTTTGAAGAGGAAAAGAATAAGAGCAACTCTATTACTCTAGGACTAACCGTTCTCGAGATATTTGAGACTTTTCGCATTTTTTTATGCCGTCTTTGGAAAAATATACAATTACCAAATAAAAGCAGAAATGGAATTAAAAATGCAAATTTAGTGTCATTTTGTGCAATTAAATTCAATTTAACGAGTACTTAAAGAAATAAAGAAAAAACGAATTTGAGTCTGCAGAGAAAGTCATGTACTGCCCACATCAGATTTTTATATTTTCGTTTCTCCTGGAGCCGAGCTTCTTCTGGTTTCTCTAGATAGCAGACAGCCGTATAATACGGCACTGTCTGGGGATTGTTCTAGAATGTTTGGGAAGCTAGTGGGGTGTATGTGCGACGTGATGGAATTGCTTGGTGGAATTTAAATGATGTGACTTGGATTTTGCTGGTTCCGGTAAAGATTTTCCCAATAAATAAAACGAGATGGACCTCTAAGAATTTTTGGCTCCTGGAGACAAATTTCGACAGATATTTAAATAGTTTAACAAATTATACTTCACAGGTCCTAGCTTGTGCCTGAAGGTCTTTAATATCGTGGAAATGAGTGTCCTTTGGTGGAGTCAGAAGTTACGTAAAAATAGCTCCTCTCCTCGGAGAAGTCCTGTGGTTCGAATGCAATAGTTTTACATATCGGTATAATCAGTAAAAAAAGAAAAACTTTATGTTTAAGATGTTTTTTAAAGCCTTAAATTCCTGCAAGTATATTCTTGCCTATTTTTGTTTGATGGAGCTTATTTTCAATTCAAGATCTCGTAAATATACTTTTCGAAGTAACTGTAATGTCACACAGAAATACAAACTCTCAAGCTCCAATAATTGTTTCGTATGTAATTGATTATTGTGAAACGGCATATTTTCCCTCTTCAAATGTCAGAGATATTTTGATCATGTTCTGTTTTATGTATCAGTTAATCTCATCCTTTAATACTTGTATGAAGAAAAATAAATAAAAATATATGCCGGCAAAATCTCGAGTAGTCACTCTACCTCCACCACATTAATGATTAACTATTTTGTTCTTGAATTTAATTATTGTTGTTTTGTTCGGGTCCATATTTTGGGTAAATCTCCAAGCACAGAATGTGAACCTGGGATTACCACTATACTTAATCACGTGCCCTATTTTGATGACTTAAAATAAGTGTTCAATATACTTCTATAACCTTCTTCTACTACTTCTACAATTTCAATACTCCACGATTCGACACAAATAAACGCAAAACTTTCTTTCATTGTTGTTGTTGAGATCCAGACCGTCCGACCTACCAGAAAGGTGTAAGGTAACTGTTTGAACGGCCGGGAAGTGCCACCTAATTTAGACCGGAACCCAGTGGGGGAGGCATCCACAGGGACCGTACCCTCCTTCCCCTACCACCAACCTCTCGGAAGGACTTACGGACCCACATGTTTAACGTGATCGTACTCCGCATGAACACGGCGGCAGTTGTGGCAGCGTTCTTGTTGTTGAGACCCAGACCGTCCGACCTACCAGAAAGGTGTAAGGCAACTGTTTGGACGGCCGGGAAGTGCCACCCAATTTAGACCGGAACCCAGTGGGGGAGGCATCCACAGGGACCGTACCCTCCTTCCCCTACCACCAACCTCTCGGAAGGACTTACAGACCCACATGTTTAACGTGATCGTACTCCGCATGAACACGGTGGCAGTTGAGGCAGCGTGCAAATCCAGCGCGTAAACCACCGGGCTACCGCGCCCGAAATTTGCCAACAGTACGCGGTGTTCTCAGGTGGTCACCCACCCAAGTACTACCGGCGCCCGATGCTGCCTGACTTCGGTGATCTAACGAGAACCGGTGTTTTCAGCACGGTACGGCCGTTGGCACCTTCTTTCATTGTAATAAAATTGTAGAATATCATTAATTTATTTTCACTGTAATCCAATTATTACTCGTACATTTTATTTTACTTGTAACTTTATGAAAATATACAGCATGAAACTGTTTATTTGCAAATTTTGCACTATGGTTTTATGTTTATGCCGAAATTATTTTACCACGCTTCGCTGCTGGCCATGCACATATTAATATATAATAATTTTATAGCTGTAGATTTAGTATGGATCTAAAATGTGTATCCCTCTTTTTAGAAAATTTTTAACAACATTAAAATAATCAATCAAATTGAAAGTATTTGATTAGTCAATTCTTTAAAAGTGTTATTTGGAACGTTCTTGAGATGATTAAAAAAGTTATCGAGTGGCGAACCCCTTAAATCAATTAACAGATTAAACTTATCTCAATTAATTTCTACTCGCATGCAATATGCGTGTACCCACATAGTGCACTGAGTGAATATAATACTGACATACAGAAACGTAAAATATCCCTGCCGAAGTATGTAAAAGACACCAAAGTCCCACGGATTTCAACCACATAATTGCCCAGACATATAGTATCTCACAATCGCTAATTTTTCCCATCGGGAAGTTAATATTTCCCATAGCAGTATCCGTAGTATCATTTCCCGGGGGGCACTTTATCTTATGCCCTAATCGGCAAACCATCAGATGCAATCGGCCCGATACGCGTGGCTGGGGATGAGTATAACTCGTGCAGGCTTTGCGGGAGGGCCGATGCGCATATCAAACGACAAACGTATAAACGCTGTTAGGAAATTGCATTATTTATACAGTTTTAATATATTCTTCAGTATTATGTATACGTATTTAAATTCTCTAAAAGCATAAGATGTGAAAAAAGTTGTCAAGATTAGTTGTGCCAAATACATGTTGATTAGAGTATTGTCGTGAACATTTGTCCATTTTTAACACTTTACAACAAAGTTGAAAAGTGCTTATGACTTTGTTCATTCTGTCTGTCTGTCTGTCTGTCCGTTAGCACGATAACTGTCGTAAAAATGACTTAATCAAAAGGAAATTTTAGTATGTTGTTCAGACGTTTTGTAGGACCTATGGAAATATAAATAAATAATATCACCCAATTAGTTTTGGATTGAACCCGGGTAGAAAAAATGAAATACATTGAACCCTATGGGACCTAATTTTTCAAACATTTTTTAAGCGGATTTCAAATTGCTTCGAAAAGTTTTGGTAATATTTAAATTATTTCATAAAATATATAAAAAAAAAATCAGCAAAATATATTCAGTAGTTTTTTAAATAAAAATTAAAATAATAATAATACCTCTTATATGAAGCGATCACGTGACCATGATATGAAAAGATCACGTGACACACTTCAAAATGATATATGGAATCCATCTAGTCTCAAAATCGTGATTTTTAAAGTTCTTTTCAATTCATATTGAGTGTTGTATCCGTCTTAAAACCACTTTATGTTTGCTTAAATTCTGTGCATCTCGATACTGAAACAACGTAATTACAATATATTTGAGTTTAGATGCTTATCCAAATTTGATTATTTCTACAACGAAGCCTATTTTTCATCTATGTAAAATGTAAGCAGCAAAATGTGTTGAATGAGTTGTATTAGAATTGCTGCATTTCTTTAACACAAAATCATTTAGTTCATGGATTAGTTTAATTTTTAGTTTAATTACTTGTAGCTCCATGGTCTTAAGTTTTTAAATAAAATAAATTATTTTAGTACTGTGATGAATGAAATGATTGGGAAAATGTTATGAATGAAATGCTGCTTTTATAGAAAGAGCCAGGCGTGTTATTTTTCCTATGACGTCATTTGAATGAATGTCAGTTGTTTTCGATGACGTTTTAAAATATAATAAATTATTGTAGTATTATGATGATTTTTAAAATATTACCGAGGAATGTATCGCAATTTAGAGATGTTTAAATCAGGCAATTTATATTTCAATGCCGTCATTTGAATGAAGTTCAGTTTTTTCGATGAACGTTTAGGTTTTCAAATATAATAAATTAATGTAGTATTGTGATAAGTTTTAAAATATTACTTAGGAATGCATTGCATTTTAGAGATGTTTAAATAAAATTGCATTGAAGTTGGAAGGTGTTTCATAATCAATGCTTTAAGCATGATTGATCTTTCTTGTTTAACACTTTACTTCATAGTTCAAAAGTGTTTAAGGCTTTGTTCATTCTGTCTGTCTGTCTGTCTGTCTGTCTGTTCGCACGATAACTGCAGTAAAAATGACTTTATCCAACTGAAATTTTAATATGTTGTTGAGGCGGTCCATGAGGGACAGATGGGAATGTAAATGAATAATACCACCCAATTAGTTTTGGGTTGAACCCGGGTTGAAAAAATGAAATAATTCAAATTATTCCATAAAATATATAAAAAAAATTTTAGCAAAATATGTTCGGTATTTTTTTTAAATAAAAATTAAAATAATAATTATACTCATATTATTTGAAGAGATCACGTGACCCACTTCAAAATAAAATATGGCATCCAACATTTTTCTCAAATCGCGTCAAAATCGTGAATTTTTAAGTCCTTTTAAATTTATATTTAGTGTTGCATTCGACCTAAAACCGCTTTATTTTTTTGTACAGTAGACCCCCTATAACACGGGTTCCTATACGACGGATTCGTATAACACGGCGGAAAAATTGTGATCGTGTTTGTATAACACGCTAAAAGAGGCTCTTATAACACGGTAAAAGAATGAGACAGATGTTCCGATTTTATTACGTTTTAGCTCCAATAATTAATATAACTTTTGGCCAGTAACACTAAAAGTCATTGTACTTCTCACATTTCGAGGAAACCCCATTTTTAGAAGAGATCGTCTCAGTTTGTTTGTTTCTAGTTGTGATGCACATTAAACGTGTCTGAAAAACTTTTATATCGTATGATTTATTTTATTCAACTTAAATTTGAGGAAAAAAAAGTTTTAGGAAAATAAATCTTTGCGAAATTAAACCCGATTTCATGTAGAGGAAGTACATATCTGTTATCTCTGGTACATACGTAAATACTATCAATTAAGCTGTGTTTAAAGTCAAGTGTGTTAAATAAATTAAAAAAAGTATTATAATATAGTGAAGAAAACTCATTACGAATTATCTGTGAGCCAGAGCAACACTTTACTTTAGAAATCTTAAATGAAGGATTAGAATTGGCAAAAAATCTAGAAGAACAGTTTACGAATAATGATCCATCAACAAAGTGCTCTGGGGAATTTAAGGAAAAATTGAAAGATTGTTTAGCTCTATATTTTGAAGTAAAAGAAGATTTTGAAAGTAACAATAATAAATTGTTGAAAGCACAAGAAAATACCCTTTTAAACAACGAAAATAACAGAGAAGAAACAAGTGAATCTTCAAGCTATGAAATAGCACAACCAACTTATAAAAGAGGATGTCGTTGAAACCTAATTATGGATAGCTCCGACAGTGAATAAAAACAAAAAAAAAGTGTAACTGCTTCTTTTATTTAACGCAAAATGAATAACAAAACATTTTTAATTTCAATATTTGTTTGTTTTGAAGAGAAATAAAAAATATTTTAATTCGTACATATTAAATATTTATTTTACATCTTTGTTAAGTATCTGTATATGTTTAAGCATAAGTAAACTGTATGTGAGCCGCCCATTTGCCAAAACGATTAAGTCCATAAAAAAAAAGGTAGAAAATATGTATTGATAAATTTTTATACATTTCTTGTGAAAAGAAAACATTTATTATTCAACGGCCATAAAAATTGTTGTCATGTAGTGTCTTAAGCCTGATTATTAAAGAAAGTTATTTTAAATATAACAAGTAAGTTAATCGCTTTGGACTGTGAAAGGCTAATGTATTTGTATAATCTAAGTGACTCGTACAACACGGATTCATATAACACGGAACGTATCTACCGTGTTATAGGAGAGTCTACTGTATTTTCTGTGCATCTATATTCTGCGCCAACGGAATTACAATATTTTTAAGTTTAAATGATCATCAAACTTTGATTATTTCTAGAACAAAGCCTAATTTTAATTAATGCAGAATGTAAACAAATCAAGCTGTCAGATGAGTTGTATAAGAATTGCTGAATTTTTTTAAATCAAAATTATTTACCTTTGAAATCTGGAATGTACGAGTAGTTGATATGAATGAAATAGTCATTGGTTTTACACAGAGAAGAAGACGATTACACCTTACCTTACACCTTTCTGGTTACATTACACCTTTCTGGTAGGTCGGACGGTCTGGGTTTCAACAACAACAACAACAGAGAAGAAGACGATTTCATAGCATTGATCTTTCTTGTTTGAATTTGCTTCATTTAACAAACAGCTTTTTTCTCTTTCCACTACTCACAACTGAAATCGCAACACCATGAAGAATTTGATGTATCCTTATGAAATTTACAGAACATAATTGTAACATGGAGCTGTGCAAATGATCAAAAAATCATACCTGGAAAATGAAAACATGGAACTTTATTGACGATCAATATGGAATAGGCCCACCGCGAGCGGCTATGCAGGATTGAATACTACGAGGCATCCTGTCAATGGTGTGCTGAGGGATGGCATTCCACACAGCATGCAATTGGGCTTGTAACTGAACATGGTTTGCTGCAATAGACCTCGTAGACTATTCATATTTACCCTTGCAGCATATGGCCTGGCATTATCCTGTTGAAAAAGCAGTCCAGGCCTGATTGATAGGTCCACCGCGAGCGGCTATGCAGGATTGAATACTACGAGGCATCCTGTCAATGGTGTGCTGAGGGATGGCATTCCACACAGCATGCAATTGGGCTTGTAACTGAACATGGTTTGCTGCAATTGGGAGTCCTCTTAATCGGTGACGCATGATGTCCCAGATATGTTCAATTGGCGACACATCTGGAGAATATGCTGGCCAAGGCAGGATATCAAAACCTCGTAGACTATTCACAGTTACCCTTGCAGTATATGGCCTGGCATTATCCTGTTGAAAAAGCAGTCCAGGCCTGCTTGACAGATATAGCTGTACCACAGATCTCACAATGTCAGAGACGTATCGTTGTGCCGTGATACTGCCAGAAACGTGGACCAAAGGAGTTCGTCCACCAAATGCTATACCACCCCAAACCATAGTAAAAGGGGCTGTGTGGCGACTGGTAGAAAAAACTTCCTGGTAGTGGTGTTGAAAGCACCGCCATACGCGAGTACGTCCATCTGGCATGCCAAAACAGAATCTTGATTCATCCATGAACATAACGTTTCGCTATTCTGTTGGTCAATTGTGTCTCATTTGACACCACTGAAGACGACGTAACGGGTGATGAAGACGTTGAAACGGTAGCTGTCGAAAAAGTCGTCTACCTCGTAGTCCTGCGTCATGCAAACGGTTTCGAATTGCTTGCGTCGAAATTACGTTACCTGTAGTGTGGGATAAATGCCGTTGTAACACGGTTGCTGTGGTAAACGGCTCCCGCCCAACGCTTTTCAGAAGCATACGATCTTTACTTGGTCTGGTACACATGGAAGCTCCACTACCTGATCTTCGTGTCGTTTCGTTGTCTCTCACGAATCGTAACACGCGCCGTTCAAACTGTGCTCACATCACGACCCAATAGTTTAGCGATCCTTCGAAGGTTCATTTCACCCTCACTTAAAACAATGATTTGCTGCCATACCGTTGGCGACAACTGAACGTAAGCGGTACGTTAATGTACTCTTGGCATACTCTGATGATTTTTACAACCTGAAACCAATGATGGTACAATTTAACTGTGATATCGCTCCGCCTTGATCTGACTGCTTTTATGCTGCTCAGCAAGGTGTTACACGTCACTATGCTTAACGAAATTGTGATCATTTGCATATCTCGCCTTGTTGTTTCCATTACCTGATTTACATAAATCTACACCTACAACTTTATGGTGTTGCGATTTCAGTTGTGAGCAGTGTATTATTCAGTTTCAACATCAGTTGTGTATTATATATCTCTATTTTATAACGACAATTTTCATGTAGTTGATATGTGAAATTTCCTATTATTGTATCAAAAATATTTAAAATTATCATGCTTTCTTAAAATAATACCATATGTTTTCTTATACAGGAAGGCAAGAATGTTGTTAAAATCAACAGAAGCTTAAATTTTAAGAAAATACATTATATATGTTGAAGTTATCGAAATGAAATTTTTAGAATTGAGACAAGTAATATTCATCTTTAAAATAAAAATAAAAAATATAATTGAAAACTATGGAATATTATATAACAATCATTTTAATTTACATATATATTTTTGTTAATAAAATGATATGTTGTTGCGCGCATATATGATATCTTAAATTTTAATGGATATAATCAAAATAGTTTGGGTGTTTTTAACTGTAATATTCTAAATCTACTTGCATACTAGGATTATTTAAGAATTTTAATTTTTAAAGAGGCAAATAAATAATTTATATTTTTTAGAATAGAAATTTTACTCAGAATTTTAAGCAACTTTTTTTTGGCTTTTAAAATTTTTATTTTATAAGTTACGCTTATAAATCTAGTATACTTATTGAACAATGATGTTATTATTAAGCATGTAAAATGTCACAAGAATTCATCAAACGGTTCTTGAATTATCATTTGCGCAAGTTCAAAGATCTGCATTTTGAGAAAAACGCATTCTAAGTATGCATTTATGCTTGGTATTGCATTGTTGATGTATTGTATTTTCTTAATGTCTTCAGAAATAATTAACATTCAGAAATACCCAGTGGTACCAAATCGTTTAGAAATGACCAGACTTTACAACAAGATCCTTATATTAGAGGCCTGCGCGGACTCGGATGAACTTGGGATCTACAATTTTTGAGCAGGCTGAATCTAAGTTGACGTACAAATTTTAAACTTTCCGACCTATGGCGAATTGTATCAAAATGCGTTTAAAATAATAATTTGAACACCGTAATTTCTATATGTTTAAAGGTTGTGAATTATTTATTTTCTCCATATTTTATTTATCTGTGTATAAGTTAGTGTATTCCCTGATCAACTAAGTACGAATTCAGATAACTCCCCTTTGCCCCCCCCCCCCCCAATAAAAAATGAATCCAACACAGAGAAAAACGAAATGCAACACAGGGAATAACGAAATGCAACACAGAGAAAAACGAAATGCAACACACCTTATTTTATTCAATCCGATCTATGGCCTTCAAAAAAGGAGACATACACCACTAGAGTAGAGAAGCCCGTGCTTCAAAGAGGGGGGGGGGGGGGGACTGAAGACGACAGGAAAAATTCACAAAAATAAAATAAAATACGAAGGGAGGACTAGTGATAAATGTTTGTAGGGGACCCACAATTTCTACGGGCAGCCCTGCCCGATCGGAAGTGGTAGTACTCAACACCAATGTAACAGCATTAAAATCAACTCTCATCTAAATTGAGAGGAGCTTAGTTGTGCCTAATTATCCAATTAAATTTGGTTGGGTTGGTATAGTCGGGTCTCTAAATACATAATCTCGGCTCTTTTTGAAATGGCCGCTTTCATTTAAGTTTAAATTTCATCTAGGGTAGTTTTTTTTTATCCAGGTCATAAAATTTTGTTTTGAGCTCGGGTCGTAAATTATGGTCTATTCAATAATTACTAGTCTCACAACTGGTAGAGAAATGTTTAACATTTCTTTTTATATGGTGCTGCCATCTACTGATGATATAACGTTCTTTTATCTGAATATCATTTAAAAATTAGTGTAATATGTAAATGATTAAAAAATAATAAGAATTAATAGTGTTGATATGTGCTCAAGTAATATGAATATTTAAACAATAATCAAAGTATGTTGAAAGAATTCTGAAATTTTTTTTTTTACAGTGTAAAAGAAGTTTTTGTGTCAGATTAAAAATAAGTATCCAACCAAGCAATATATGCTCAGAAAAGGTTTATCCTTCAAAAATATTTTATGCGACTGATATTTGATTATAAGAAAATCAATTCCACATTTCAACTATTTATAGAATTTAATTTAATAACTTATTTACACCCTTGTGTTTTAACGAAAACAGTGAGGACAACATATTTAGTTTGTCATGAGTAAAACTGCATCCATCTACCTTAATTTTTAATTTTTTCAAAATTTAAATATTTTAATGACGTGCATGTAATATGCACATCTAAGCGAATATAATAAACATTCCAATAATTTTTATTTTACCTGTTGTGAAAATGTACACCTAAGAACATAAATAAAATATTCAGTAATTTACATCCATTATAATAAAAGTTGGTTTTTGCCATTAGCAATCAATTATTTAAATATGATTCAGAAAATGTTAATATTTTCGACAAAAACTGTGTCAAGGATGTGATCGAATTTCATTTCTTTTATTTTCTCCCTTCTATCAAAATAATGAAAATTTTGATATCCTGTATTTATATAATTACTCTAAAAACTGTGCTTTATCCTTTTTGCAGCAGTATTTTTTGTACAAGAAAGTCAAAAAAGTGAACAAAAAGAGTACAGGATAACTTTATACATATAATTATTTTCTAATGTATTTTTTAATTTTTGCAGTATATTTTTAAAAGCTGAATTCTTTATGGCTCCATGAATCCATCCATAGTGCTGCCATCTAGTGTCAGTTGTCTGTAAAAGAACAGAAACAAATTTGTTGATAAAACAGAGAAAAAAATTTACACTATTTATTATTTTTCATACCTTTCAACAGTGTTCCTTCCTTTTAGGTTTTTTAGGCTTGAGGAGGGGGGGGGGGGCGAATAAAACTTTAGGGGGCAAATTTTCTAGTTGCCCTATATAAATATATCTAAATGCTGTCATATAAATAGCAACCAGGTTAACATAAAATGTCACCGAGGAAGGGGGGGGGGGGGGCTTCCGTAGGTATGCCTGAAAGAAACACTGCCTTTCAAATAATAGCTAATCTATAACGTACCAAAAGTTCCACTCCAGTAAAACTGATAATGACTTAAGTCTGTTATATTGTTTGAATTTAAGTTAAAATGATAGTGGCTGAACAATTGAGGACGCCAAATATTTGGTTGATCTCTCTTTGATGATTTAGGTAATGGGCATGGGTGCTCGTATGGGAGGGCTAAAGGGAAACTTTCATTCCCCTGGACGTTCAAGGTCACAAAGTTGGGCATCAAGCTGGCCGATGTTGTACATCTTATCTTTGAGTTTATCCCAATGACGTCAGTCGTTTGCCGCTTCCTGGGAAAAGTTCTATGGGCACCCATATCTATGGGGGATCATAACACCCATTGGGTGAGCAAATACATTGGCTATCCATTGTGTAAATGACATGCAGTCCAATTAACTCCATTCGATTGTCGATAGTCCCCTTTCTCAGATCTTTTTTTTTTTTATTGACTTTTGTGACTGCATTATTAGATTTGTTTTTAGCGAATGTAATATAATGGTAATATAGTTTACATTATGCTTTTTTAATAAACATGAAATACTTATTTGAGTAAAATATTAAATATTTAAGGATTTTGCAATAACATTTAGGAAAAAGAGATCTTTTTTGGAATAAAAAAAATATATAGAAACAAAACTTTTCAATATTTACAGATTTTTATATATTTCCTCTGAAGTTAAAAAATTAATGATTTTGCATGAGCAAACTTTTGCTGATTTTCGAATCAATATTAATAATTTTGCAAAAATATAAGACTAAACTTTCACTTAATATTCATTTAAATTTTAGATAAGCCTCACTTCATTTTTATATCTCTTTCATTTTAATCAAATTTAGCAAACATATTTTAGCACACAAAGAACATTTTTAACTTTCATATAATTAGAAAAAAAATTAGAAACATTTTGGAACATCTTCAGTTAATAAGTCTGGAAACATTCATTTTGATTAACGAATACAATTATACACAGTAATAATAGTTAACTTACAAACCGTAAGAAATGCATTTTCAACACGCGTACAATTTTAAAATACTCCCGTAGAGTTCCGAAAATACCACTAAATCATATACAGTCTTTTAAAACAGGAATTTTCAGAGCCTTCTCAGAGCCTTTTTGAAAGGAATTCTTACAGCCTTATACCTTTTCCACTTTCTTTTATTATAGGAATTTCAGGTCACTAATTCTTGCAGAACGCCACTAGTGGATAATTTAAAATGTTAGGCTCACGAATTTGACAACAGGACCAGATAGAAGAAAAAAGTCAATTATAAAGTTGCAGAGCATTGTCCAATGAGTAGAAATGTAAATAAACAAAATTGAAAATCTACGTATGGGAAATCTATATTTGTTTCACCTATACAAATAAAATTGAAAATGTGTCTGTAAGCGTGTGTGTCTCCTCATCAGGGAAGATCGGCTGCACCGAATTTTATGAAATTTTGTGGATAACCATGAACTAGTCCCACTTAAAATGTACTCCATGTTTCGAGTTTATAGGATCAGGGGTTAGTGAGATATTAATACAAAATGAACCTCCCATACAGATAACATTACAATAATCATGTTTTTATCGTCAATTTCTCTGAAAAAAAGTATACAATGTTGCTTAGCAATGGAATTAAATCCAATGTATATATACAACAGAAGATTTTATTAAATATTTTCCGATTTAAATAATAAAAAAAATTATATGAATATAAATTTTATCGGAATTGCATTTTGACTGGATTACATCAATTAAGGCCTTAGGGTTTAAAGATTACGGGAAAACTATTGGTGTTTTCAATTTCTTACGTTATCTGTTTTATTTTAACAAAGACTTTTCAAACTCATATATCGTGTTTAACCCGTATATTGTGTTTAACCAACTGTTGAAACAGAATAAAATTTGTACTGATATGTATATCTTCTAATACCCATTTAGAACTTCCATTTTGGCATATATTGATCGAATTTCATATTTTTATAAATTTGTTTAAAAACAGGACTAGGATGTTTTATTCTTCAGATCTGCACGTAAAGATAATTTTGTATAGCGAGAACAGCTAGTTTTGTACGTTTTTATATAAGTTTCAGTAGAATTAAATTAAATATTTAACAGAATGTCTTGAATAACGGCATCATTTAGAACAAACACTGTAAGAATTTGCACAGAATTGTACATTTTAATTTTCTGTATATTATATAATTCGTACGAAAAACGGGTATACTGCTAGTCAACAATAAGAATGTAGCAAAATTTATTTGACACAATATGGTTATTAACGTTATTTCACGAAATAATATTTATTTGACACAATATGGTTATCAACGTTATTTAACACAATAACATTTATTTGACGCAATAACATATATTTAACACAATATGGTTATTTGACACAATATGGTTATTAACGTTATTTGACACAATAACATTTATTTGACACGATATGGTTATTAATGAGTTACTGTTATATTCAAAAATGGTAAAATAAACAACACTTAATATACACAGGAATCTAATGTAGAGCCAGTTCAAAATGCCATTTATCAGCAACAATGCACATTTGAATTCTAAAACGACTATTATCGCAAAATTTCACAAACATTGCACCGTGTTATAATATAATAGCAACATATCATCGTCTTATAATATCATGGTGTTATAATATCATATCACCGTGTTATAATATCATAGCAACCGATGTAATATGACAGGTATTTATTGGCTTCCATATGCACGTTTCGTTTGTTAGCCAGTGATCTATAACTTTGTAATTGACTTTTTTTGTCTGTCTCACTTTGTTGCAGAATCCGTTCTTCTAACTTTTGAAATTCTCCATTAGGGGCGTTGCAATCATTTTTATTCGATCGCACATGGTCATTTTACTATAGATAGATAGATCTAACGTGTTATGGATTATTCCTTGCAAATTTATCGGGGTGATTAAAGGTTTTTTTTAAGAACTATGTAGTTAAGAGCGAATTTAATATGCAGTGGGGACAGTGGCTAACTTAGACCCGGGCACACCAGGTCCGGGCGCGAGGTGACAAATATGGTTATTAGGTGGATGAGTGGTAAATTTTCTGACAAGTAAAAATCTGAAATTACACACTACAGTACACCCCCGGCCACACAGAAAGCTACCATTAGCCTATGGGTTGGTCGTGTGGTCTGGGCTTTCTACACTACAGTACATTGGAGCGCGGTAGCCCAGTGGTTAGCGCGCGGAAATTGCACTCGGTAGGCCCGGGTTCGATTCCCTTCGCTGCCAAAACTGCCGCCGTGTTCACGTGGAGTACGATCACTTTAAACATGTGGGTCCGTAAGTACTTCAAAGAGGTTGGTGGTAGGCGAAAGAGGGTACGGTCCCTGTGGATGCCTCCCCCACTGGGATCCAGTCTAAATTTGGTGGCTCTTCCCGGCCGTCCGAATAGTTACCTTACACTCTTCTGGTAGGTCGGACGGTCTGGGTCTCAACAACAATAACACTACATTATATTATATCTGTCTTTAATTGAAAAGAGAAAATACGCAATATAAAATATCAAAGAAAAGAAAAAGAAAGAGAGGAGGTTGATGTTAAAAATCTTCAGGGAAATAAATATCAAAAGACATCTTGCGCAAAAAAAAAAAAAAAAAAAAAAAGTTATAATTTCACACGTATTTGATACATTTAAAACCCAAAATACTAATTTAAATTTGATTGTATCAAAGGCTATTCTCACAAAATTCAGCACAATACTGTAGTTTGCTCATTGGTGACGCTGAGCTTTAAATGTATCTCTATGAAATTAAGGATTAGGAATGATCAGATTCTAAGGGCAATAAAACAGTTCGTATACAGGGCGGGAAATTATTGCAAGGTGCCTAAGCATATTGGACATGGTGCGATACATATATTAGTAAAAAGAAAAATACAGTAATATCCAGGGAAGATATATATGTTAACCAAGGGCTTATCCAGAGGGGGGGATTTGGGGGTATGGTCCCCCTCCGAAATCTTAACATGTAGAGGATTTTTTGTAAATATGCAATTTTCTGCATATAGAAAATTAGTGATTGGAAACCCTGTCGAAAAAAAAAATGATGAATACGCCCCCGGAAAAAATTCTAGATGCGTCATTGATATTAGCGGAAGGTTTTACAGGCCGCATAAATAATAGTTTCTAGGGGTGGCATAAATATTAGTTCTTAGCGGCAACATAAATATCAATTCCTAGGGGCGGCATAGACATTATTGCATGGGATCGGCATAAATAGGAGTGCCTATGTGCGACATAAATATAAGCGTCTAGGGGAGGTATAAGCAGTGTCTAAGCATAAATATGAGTGTTTAGGGGCGGCATGAATACGAGGGTCTAGGATTTTATAAATATAAGTGTCTAGACGCGATATAAATATTAGAGCCTAGGGGTGTTATAATATGAGTGTCTAGGGGCAGTAATGTCTGCCTTTGTATAGAGTTGGGGCTGCAGAGAACATGAATGCTGAAAAGTTTGACCATTGCTGCTTTAGTACGAACGTTTCACACGAAACAGCAGTGCACAGTCTTTAAAGAGATTGCACTGCATGCATTCGATTTCAAATAAGAACTTTCCAATTCGGTGTCACTTTCTATTATCCTTTGTTTCAAATCGACCGGCCCCGCTGCAATATTTGAGTTTACCTTTCGTGGCCTTGGGGCTTTTTTTGTGTTGGTTTAAGTCCCGTCCCACATACAGAGTATTTGTCCATAAGTCAACACGTCTTCCTGTTGGCACACTTCCTCGATAACTGACAATGTGCGCCCCATGGCGTTCCAATTAGAAAAAAATGGAAATAAAAAATAATTGAAAAGATATTACAGAACAAAAATGTCTCCCTTTCGTGGTCATGTGCACCTACTAAATGGTCTTTGCGTTCAGTTAATTTCAGCAGTCAGTAATAGGATAGCAGGCCGGTATGAAATACACTGCAATAAAGTCAGTGGACACTGACTTTATTGGACATCCTATGATGCGACTCTGGGATGGATGCTAGCATGCAATTCAACCTGACTTAGTTGTTATGAATAGAGCCCTGATTTTGATGACCTAAAAAATGCCCTTAAAAAATGAAAAAAATTCTCTCAAAAATTAAATGAAAAATTTTCCTGAAACAGTTTGCGCTTAAATAACTGAAGTTATTCAATCTATTTTTTAAAAATTAGAAATTAAATAACTTTAATCTTAGACAATTCACAGATTAGAAACTTATTTTTTCTTTTAAAAATGCACTGTAAAACCTCTGGAGAAATAAAACAGAAAGTAAATACCTATCACAGATGAATGTTAATGGTTTGTATTTTAAATGATCAAAATATGTAATGATCTTGTACTCTTTGTTACAGAGTTAAATTTGCTTTAAACTTGGAAGGAGGTCGGGGGTTCTATAAAAATTTTCACTTACGGTTAAAATATTTCCTTTAAAACATCTTCATCAGGACTGACTATTAACAGAACTTAGATAATGACTGATATGAATACAGCATCGAATCCCAAAAGGGGTAGGAGAGGAGGATTCACTAAGGATTTTCATTCCCTGTTTTGGTGATGACAATTTCGATTTTTCCTGTAAATTTGTATGACTGTATGAAAGAAGTATGCAAAAGATAATAAAATGCCAAAAAATTGTATCAAAATTGAAGTGCATACACTATTTTCCACCAAATAAGCGCTCCTTCATAAATTTCTCGCATTTTAATAAGACTTGGATGCTTTTCCAGTTTTTCCAATGAGAACCATTTTATCACATAGTGACGCAATATTTAACTAAAGATTTAAAAGTCCTAGTCTAACGTAGACGCAGTTAGCTGATGATAAAACAGTAGAAAATGAATTCCTTTCCATTGTCATAGTTCGTATTAGTGCTCCTTGATACCATTTTCCACCATATAAATGCTTCTTCACAAATTTGTTGTATTTTAATAAGACTTGGACGCTTTTCCAGTATAAGAACGGTTTTATCACATAGTGATGCAATATCTGACTAAAGATGCAAAAGTCCTAATCAAACGTAGATGCAGTTATTCTAATGACAAGACCGTAGAAAATGAATTACTGCAAAACTTTTCTTTTATCATGGTTTGTATTTGTGCTCCTTGACACTATTTTCCACCCTATAAATGCCCCTTAACAAATTTGTTGTATTTTAATAAGATTTGGACGCCTTTTCAGTATAAAAATCATTTTATCACATAGTGATGCAATATCTGACTAAAGATTTGAAAGTCCTAGTCTAATGTAGACGCAGTTATACTAATGACAAGACTGTAGAAAATGAATTACTGAAAAACTTTCCTTTCGTCATGGTTCGTATTTGTGCTCCTTGACACCATTTTCCACTCTATAGATGCTCCTTCACAAATTTGTTGTATTTTAAAAATACTTGGACGCTTTTCCAGTCTAAGAACCATTTTATCACATAGTGATGCAATATCTGACTAAAGATTCAAAAGTCCTAGTCTAATGTAGACGCAGTTATACTAATGACAAGGCCGTAAAAAATGAATTACTGAAAAACTTTCCATTTGTCATAGTTCGTATTTGTGCTCCTTGACACCATTTTCCACCATATGAATGCTTCTTCACAATTTGTTGTATTTTAATAAGACTTGGACGCTTTTTCATAATAAGAACCGTTTTATCACATAGTGATGCAATATTTGACTAAAGATTCAAAAGTCCTTCTCTAACGTAGACGCAGTTGTGCTAATGACAAGATCGTAGAAAGTGAATTACTTTCAAAACTTTCCTTTTGTCATGGTTCGTATTTGTGCTCCTTGACATCATCTTTATAAATTTGTTGTATTTTAATAAGACTTAGACCCTTTTCCAGTACAAGAACCATTTTATCATATAGTGATGCACTATCTGACTAAAAATTCAAAAGTCCTACTCTAATGTAAATGCAGTTATGCTAATGACAAGACCGTAGATGATAAATTACTGCAAAACTTATTTTTATCATAGTTCGTATACATGTTCCTTAACACCATTTACCATCATATAAATGCTTCTTCACAAATTTGTTGTATTTTAATAAGACTTGGACTCTTTTCCAGTATAAGAACCATTTTATCACATAGTGATGCAATATCTTACTAAAGATTAAAAAATCCTACTCTAACGTAGACGTAGTTATGCTAATGACAAGACCTTAGAAGATGAATTGCTGCAAAACTTTCCTTTTATCATAGGTCGTATTTATGTTCCTTGACTGGAAGCATTATTCCGATAGAACACCGCTTTTTATTAATCATGCGAACGTGTCCTTTGCAACGTACCTTCCTTCATTCATATACCACTCTCATTATTAAAGCAATGGTCAAGGAAGCAATGTACCAAAATCTGAGATCTGCATGCTGATACAATGTGCTTCAGGTGTAAGATATAAGAATAGCCAACTCAGAACGTGCTATTAGAGGCTAGACTTTTTTTGTTAATGATTATGCTTTATTCATTTAATACGAGTAGTATTCGTGTGATAATGCATTTTGCATGCGAAAGTTTGGTTTAATTAAAGCATATATGACAGCCTTCGAAAAAGAAATGAGTAACTTCTTTCAAGACAATATGCGTGTGTAGATCTACCAAGCGATTCAGTGGCGTCTTAAAAGTATTCCGCAGAATTTTAATTATATTTCATAAAATATTAATATTTATTAGTGGTAGTTAATGAATCATGATAATTAAAAACTAAAATAATAATATCAAATGTGCAAAGTGACATTAGATATGAATTTGCGATTTATATGCGGTAAATAAATTGTATCAATGATCATGTAAAGCTTTAAAAATTATTGGATCTATAAATAATTCTTGATATTTTAAAAATAATTTAAGGGGGAATGAAAAAATTCCTATTAGAACGAATGTCATGATCAAAAGTATTTTGCACGGAAAGTGAAAAGAGCATCAAGTGTTACTGATGCTTTTATGCATTGCACATAGTTGAAAAGTGTTTATGGCTTTATTCATTTTGTCTGTCTGTCTGTCCGTTCGCACGATAACTGCTGTAAAAATGATTTTATTGAAATGAAATTTTAGTATGTTGTTAAGAAGGTCTGTGAGATGTCTGGGAATGCAAATGAATGATATCACCCAATTAGTTTCGGATTTAACCCGGGTTGAAAAAATGAAATACATTGCACTCTATGGGAGTTAATTTTTCAAATATTTTTTAACCGGAGTTAAAATTCACAAATTGCTTCGAACATTTTAGAATATATTCAAATTATTACATAAAATATGTTGGAAAAAAATCAGCAAAATACTTTAGTTTTTTTAATAAAAAATGAAATAATAATTGCACCTGTATTATATGAAGAGATCACGTGACTCATTTCAAAATAAAACATGGCCTCCATTTTATTTCTCGCTAGGTAAAGATCGTGATGTTTAAAGATAGTTTATATTTATATTCAGTTTTTCATCCGTCCTAAAACCGCTTTATTTTTGCGTTTTGTCTGTGTATCTAAATTCTGTGCAAACGCAATTACAATATTTTTGAGTTTAAATAAATATCAAACTTTAATTATTTCTACAACGAAGCCCAATTTTAATGGATGCAGAATGTAAACAAATCAAGTGATTTAGATGAGTTGTATAAGAATTGCTGAAATTTTTCCTAGAAAATTTATTTAGCTCTGGAGTCTGGAATATAAGTGATACGAATGAAATAGTCATTGATTTTACATAGATAACCAGACGATTTATATTTCTAGGGCATCATATGAATAAAGTTCATTTTGTGTAACTACTTTATCGATGAAGTTTTCAAATATAAAAAATTACTGTAATACTGTAATAATAATAAAAATTATTAGCGCTGAATGGAGTTTAAATAAAATTGCATTTCTGTTGAAAAGTGTTTCATAATCAATGCTTTATGCATAATTGATCTTTCTTCTTTAATTATAATCAATTTAATGTCTCAAAATATGAAATTTTTCAAATTGTTTCGGAAAAAAATATAGTTTGTTAAGATAATATTTATATATTGTTTTTCTTTCTCGATATTTAAAAAATACAATTCTTCTTTATGCTATAAAAATATTTATGTTAAAACGAGCTTTCATATTCGCAGAAAGCTGCGCACAATGCTTAAATAATGTTCTTTTCTCAGCAGTACAATAGGTTTTCTTTTAATTATTTTATTGTCAATAAGTAGGCATATTCTGTGAAAAGCACATCTATGATGGGAAAATTATTGAATAAGTTTTCTTTAGATGCATCATTTAAAGAAAAGGTGCAAATTTTAAAATTAGTCTAAGATTCATAGATAGTCCAACAAACAAAGACTCGTTATATTACTACAGAGAATTTAGTAAAAAAAAGCAAGAAAATTAAAAGAAACAGTAGGGATGTTATCAATGCCTAGTGTTAAATTAAATAAGTGTTAAATTAATTAAGTAAGTGTTAAATTAAATTCTGATACCATAAACAAGTTACTAGTTGTTATTACAACAGTCGTATGTGTCCAGAAAAAAAATTGCATATCTATACCAAGTGAAAATGGGAAAGTATTAAAACAAAAGAGATTACTTTCACATAGTTTAAAGGAATTATATGCTGCATTTAAAGAAAATTATAATGAAATATAAATACTATGTAAATTATGTACACTACTTCCAACAAAATATGTAACTGTAGAAGCAAAGTTATTCATTCTCTATGTGCTTGTATATACCATCAGAAAAGTAAACTCATGCTTCACACCATCTATATCAGTGACTAAATTACATCATTGTTAAAAGAAACAAGTTTATTGTAGTGAATCAGAAAAGCATGGTGTGCAGGTGGGACAACTGTCCATCTCCAGAAATTCTTAAAGAAGTGCCAATGCATCCTAGTGAAATAGAAATTAGTATGCGTTTGTTTGTATAATATGTTATGTTTATGCATTCTCGTGGCCATGTGCATCATATATATGGCCCAAACCTCTAGATGTGTGCCAAAGATTATGATACTTGCTATTAGATGAAAGTGGTTTAGAAGTGGTTTAGAGTGGTTTCCTAGTGGAACCAGTTCCCACTAGGAAAAAATGGATATCTTCAACTCTATTGAATATAGAAAATACCTTTTTAACACTTTACAACAAAGTTGAAAAGTGTTTATGACTTTGTTCATTCTGTCTGTTTGTCTGTCTGTGTGTCTGTCTGTCTGTCTGTCTGTCGGTCCGTTAGCACGATAACTGCCGTAAAAATGACTTAATCAAAATGAAATTTTAGTATATTGTTCAGACGGTCTGTGGGACCTATGGGAATATAAATGAATAATATCACCCAATTAGTTTTGGATTGAACCCTGGTTGAAGAAATGAAATACACTGAACCCTATGGGACCTAATTTTTAAAACATTTTTTAAGCGGATTTAAAATTCACAAATTGCTTCGAAAATTTTAGGTAATATTCAAATTATCCCATAAAATATATAAAAAAAATTTCAGCAAAATATATTCAGTAGTTTTTTAAATAAAAATTAAAATAATAATTACACCTCTTATACGAAGCGATCACGTGACCCACTTCAAAATGAAATATGGATATTTTTAAATCCTAACAGCCACACCATTTGGATCTTCTTGCTTAAAATCTCAGAGAACAAGTATGCGAACAAGTAACTGACATCCAAAGAGCAGTCAGGAATCCTTGATTAAGTGAAGAATTCATGATAATGTATTCCAGATCGCGCTGTTTTCAAGAATCAAAACAAGGAAAACTTCATTTTATCTCATTTAAAAGTATTTGAAGTATTAAAAAAAATTTGAAGTATTAGACATATATAATAAATTACAAAGTTGAGTAAAAAAAGGTGCAGAATTTTATGAAATCGATTAAAATTTTCAAGGGAATTACATTTTAAGAAATACAAAATTTAAATTTTTATACAGCTTCCGTACATAAACATTTCAAATGAGTAAAATGTGCCTCATACACTAATAAAGTGATGTACAAAATTTCAACATTTTATCATAAAAAGTCCCAGAAATATGAAAAGACAAGAATGTTGACTTAAACCACTTTTCGATGCATCGACATGGGTTCTCAGAGGGGAAAAATCATGTCGGCAGATCGCATTTTAAGGATCATACACAAATTACGGAAGAAAACAATGAGTACATAAATAAATAATAATTTTGCTATTTATTGGTACAAAGGTATCTACACTGTGTAGAAATAATTACTTTACATAAAGATTTCAAAGTTTGTTCAAAATGTTTTCCATCCATGCCAACACAGAGCTGCATTCGTCTGATAACACTTCTATGCACTCGATTAAGTTCTTGTTCGGTGATGTCACGACAACCATCTTGAATGCGTTGTTGCAACTCTGCTTTATTTAAGGGAGGTGACAGATAAACAGTTGTGCGTAAACGACCCCACAAATAAAAATCTATAGGCGTTAAATCAGGCGATCTGGGGAGAAATTCGACTGGTCCATGCAAGCCAATCCACTTGTCTGGAAACTCGTTATTTAACCAGTGTTTCACAAATGTAGTATGGTGAGCTGGAGATCCGTCCTGTTGAAACCATACATGTGGAAGCATTTTTAGGGGCAGTTCATCCATAAAATCAGGAATAACAGCATTCAGAGTCTCGTTAATATATCTGTCACCCGTTAACGTACCATCATACAGTATGGATCCAAGCAAATGGTTTCTGAAAATACTGCCCCATATTCACAGAAAATTGAGTCTGATGATGAATATCACGTACCACGAATGGATTTGTGTCAGACCAGAAGTGACCATTTTGAGGATTTATGCATCCATCTGGTTTAAAACAGCATTCGTCAGTCCAAATTACGTTTTTCAGGAAAGAGGGATTTGCATCTTCCTGATTTAGAGCCCAATTACAAAAATCTAGACGACATTGATAATCCGTTAGCTCCTGTCCTTGCATACCATGAATGTTAAACGGATACCATTTATTTCGTCTCAGTATTCTCCACACTGTTGTACGTGGTACGTTCATTTCTGAAGCAGCGGTACGAACACTACTATGTGGATGACTGCAAAAGTAAGCCAAAATATCAATTTCTTCATCAGTTGAGTGAAGTCTTGGCCTACCTAATCTACCTACACGATGTACGCTTCCTCTTTCATGCACTCGTTGCACCAATCGGGAAATAAATCTCCCAGAACGATGTCGAGAATTGGGAAAAGTACGTTGATATTCCCGTGCAGTTTTGTTAGCATTGCGATTGCATAAACTGTACAGCATAAGCATTTCAAAAAGTTTTTCGTTGCTGTATTGCGACATACTGTCGGTACAGACTAACTACACTCTCAAAATGTAGCAGAAATGCGAAATACTTAAGGGTCGCTCAGACTGCCGGGCTGCTCACTCTACGCTTGCGTAAGCGAGGCGATTGATCAATGGCAAAGCAAAAAAACTTTCTCATATGATGAGGCGCCAGTTGCGATTGTGTGACGCATCGATCAGAGGCAGATATTTGCATATGCATACATTTCTAAGCTATTTTAATGATCATTTTGATCGTGCCATTTTCAAGTTTTATTCTGTAATTAATCATGTAACATTTTTAGGTATTTTTCAGGAAGTACATTTTTGAAAAATTGTAAATAAATCTAAAGAGGCAGATATTATTTGCCTATGATGCATTTCTGCGTTGCGTCATTTGCACTCTTGCTGTAAACATTTACATTTTAATTTGTGATTAATCCATCACTAACTTTGTTTAAACATATCTCTGGGACCTTTTATAATAAAATGCTGAAATTTTGTACATCACCTTATTAGTGTATGGGGCATTTTACTCATTGGAAATGTTTTTGTACGTAGGCCGTATAAAAATTTAAATTTTGTATTTCTTGTAATTTAATTCCCTTGAAAATTTTTATCGACTTCATAAAATTCTGTACCTTTTTTTAGCAACTTTGTAATTTATTATATATGTCTATCAATATTTAAGGAATAAAAGGCGATGTCAATGTTTTTGGGACACCCTGTATAACAGATGCAAACTCTAACTAAAATGGGAAGGAAATAAGAGCATCTGATTAAAGGAAATTTTAAGAGGAATGAAGTAAACAATCGTTTTTATACATTCGCAAATCAAAAGTAATAATAATTTAGAAAATGAAACATTTGCAAATAATAAAAATTAAATTAGAAAATAAAAATGAAACTAATTAATGAATGACTAATAAAATAACTAGATATTAATTAAATACTAATATATTGAGAACTATGATCTAGGAAAAATAAATAAAAAGAAAACTGAATTAATTCCTAAATTATAAAAAAATCCAAAGTAACGCAATTCATTCTCACATTTAATGAACCACCTCATACTGTTATTAAAAAAAGTATTTATATTTTTAGATTATTTAAGATAGCAGTTTAGGCGATTTTTTTATTGTCTTACCAGAATATTCTGATCTTATTTCTTTGATGCCTTAATATGTGAAATCGTGGTATGATAAAATCCAATTTTCGCGTTTTTTTTAAAACTAGGATTACGAATAATTTCAGGAAATTACAGCATTACTGAGACGTCTGCAATATTCTCAACGCATTTAAAACAAAATAAGAATAATAATAAAAAATAAAGAAGAAATGAGCAAAGAGAATGCGTATTTCATTTGAATCAGCGAACTGCTCGAGTTTAAGCTTCTGTGTGTCTCGAGGTGGTGGCGTTAAAGATCAAGTTGGCCGCAGGGACGTCTTTAACCTAAATACATCCCTTATTAAAAAAAAAAAAGAAATCCTCTGGAGTAGCTCTTGGCTTACGAGGAAAAATAACTGTCTCAGCACCGCAATTACGGCAATCGTCGTGTTTCTCAAGTAACCCGTCGCACCACACACAACACCCATTACACCACATGGAAGTGGAGAAAGTGCAACAAGCCAAGTCCCCTTGATGAAATTAAGAGCAAAATTGAACGAAACCCTCGGGGTACATCTGGATCTTAAAAAAGAACGCCGAGTGTAGGAGGAATCGGGGTCAGAACCGCGAAAATAAAGTTTGTGAAACGTTTATTTGGTTGACCATGAGCCGTATTTTCGGCGAGTGGTTGAACGCTTCATAGAGCACGCGGCGTGTCCTTTTTTACGCAAATTTGCATTCTGTGGGATTTTATTACGTTTTGTTTTCGTAGTAATCGAGTGGCCCTTAACCTTGACAGCAAAATGGAGGTACGGAGCATACCGTAGACAAAGATTTGTTTTGTGGAATTAGGATTACGCGAAAAAGAAAAAGAAATGCCTTACATGTCAAGGTCTTACAACGGGGATGCACGCAATGGGGAGAGCGTGAGAGCGTTTAGTACCTCAACCGTAGGATTATTATACTAAATATTTTCTATTCTTGGGGATTCTGTGTTTTTATTTACATATTACTGCAATTATAGCATGTAAATCAGTGGCGTAATTGTAATTTGAAGTGTAGTTAAACGACGCATTAGGGCTCAAAAGACATACAGGCCCAGAGCGAGGAATGGGGATATTTGCCAGAACAAAATTGTGTCTTCAAATATTTTATTGAGATATAGAAGTATTTTACCATCATCACTATTATTATTATTATTATTATTATTATTATAACAATAAAGTTATAATAATAATAATAATAATAATAATAATAATAATAATTTGTCTGATTAAACTGATTTCTATGATAAATGCGAAGACAATTTCATACAAGATAACGTCCATTGCTTGTTAAAATTAAATACAAATATTTCTCAAAATTTGATAAATGCGGGACCTTATCAAACGCGATGCGAGACCCAGGATGAGATTAAAAGCGTGCACGTGCGTTTAACGATGACTTTACTTGTCATAACCCTCCCCCTTCCATTTCACAGCCTGGAATAGCACACAAAGTGTAAATGGTCTAATGTACTTTCAAACTTTGCTTTATACGGGACTTTTCGAATATACGAGAACTGCCTCAAAATAACGAATATTCTGGGAGATACGAGCTCCTTCTGGAAGTTTCTTTGGAGAATATATAAAAAGAGGCATCGCTTAGTTGGAGGGCAGTTGAAATGATACAAGCTACATTGAATTGCAAGACACGTCAATGTTTTAAGAATAATATCCGCTGTTTTGTGAAATTAGTGAAGAGTTACGTTTTGCTTGCAAATAAAGTGATAATTATCCCGAAATTCATACTCATTCTTGTAGCCAAGGGTACGCCTACGATGATTTGAGAGGATACGTCGTAACAATAAAATCTCTCGAGAAAGTCAATTTTTAGCTTCAATATTTTCCATCATTCTTCTGTTTTATTTTTTCTCCCCGAAAACTAAAATCCCTACCATCTTAAATCCCTACTATACCGAAATCCCTACTTTTCTTAGTTTCGTGCCAGTTATCCGTTTGTGTATAGGAGCGCAATCGGGTCAAGATTGAGGAAGTGCACCGTTAATTCCAGGTTGATGAAACAAAAATGAACAAGTAATGAGAAAGGAATGGGAAAGTGGGTCCTCGAGAAGAGATAAGGTGGAATGTGTAGAAGCGGAGAAAGCTACAGAATACCCTTGATAAGAGGCGGAACAGGAATTTAATTCAGGTCTGTTCCTCCAAGTTTCGTGTCGGTACAAAGAACAGAAATGACAGAGGTGTATTTGCAATTTTGAAGACCCCGCGTTAAAACCTTTCCAGGGGCCCTTATGACGTTATAGTAATTTAAAGTAGTAATTTAAAGTCAAATTATAGTGTTGTATTTACGTATAATGACGACATAATCAGGAGGGTGAAATAGCCCAGTGGTAAAATGCCTGGATTGCACTTGGAGAACCCGACTTCGATTCCCGGCTCCACCCATAATATATCGGTGTTCACACAGAGTACGGGTAAGTTAAATATGTGGGTTTGAAAGTCCTTCTAAAACGGCTGGTGGTAGAGGAAGTAGGGTACGGTCCCCGTGGGTGTTGATGGTCTAAATTGGGTGGTACTGCCTCGGCCCTCTAAATAAATACCTTACATCTTTGGGTAGGTCGAACGGTCTGAGTCGAAAGAAAGATATACCTAGGAGAAGATATTTATATTCTGCCGACGCGGTGGTTGAGCGGTCAAGGCGAGAATTGCCAAGCGATTGTTCAACCGCCGCGTTGTGGGTTCGAGTCCCACGTAAAGCATGGATGTTGTGCTGCTAGGCGCAGTGTGTTCCGCCCCCCTCTGGTGCACCGGGGGCAACGTCCTAGGATGGTTAAACGTTTCTGACCGATATATAGGCGAATGAATGATGAAAGTCAAGTGCCTGGCCATTTGATTAAAGAAAAAAAATTATATTCTTCAATGGCTGGATTTAAATTGTAATATTGCTAATATTTATCTCCATAGATATTCGCAATATTACAAATTAAATCCATCTATTCATAGACGTTTGCAATATTAGAAATTTAATCCATTTATTCATAGACGTTTGCAATATTATAAATTAAATCTATCTATTCATACACGTTTACAGTATTACAAATCAATTCATCTATTCATATATATTTGCAATATTACAAATTAAATCCATTTGCTCATAGATATTTGGAATATTAAAAATTAAATGCAGCTATTGAAAAGTATAGAGTTTTCCTGCTTAACTGGTCATTATTTAATTACAACACTACAATTTGATTTTAACTTATCATAACGTAATAAGTGTCCCCGGATAAGTTGTAACGCAGGACCTCAAAATTGTAAATATACCCTCCCATTTTCATTCTCGTGACGATACGATGGGTATTTATAACGACACTAGGGGAGGGAGAGGGAGGGTCAAGGGTATTTTCTCACTTACTCTATGAATAAATATAATTCAAAAGCGTAATTCACATATGTTAGTAGATTTATTTTAGATAAATAATGTAAGGAGAAACTTTAATGAAAACATTGAACACTCTAGGTCAATGTTCTTCAAAGTGTGTTCCGAGGACCCCCTTGGTGTTCGCTACAGTATTCCAGGGGTTCCGCGACGGGATAGTTTCGTTGTTGTTGAGACCCAGACCGTCAGACCTACCAGAAAGGTGTAAGGTAACTGTTTGGACGGCCGGGAAGTGCCACACAATTTAGACCTGAACCCAGTGGGGGAGGCATCCACAGGGACCGTACCCTCCTTCCTCTACCACCAACCTCTCGGAAGGACTTACGGACCCATATGTTTAACGTGATCGTACTCCGCATGAACACGGCGGCAGTTGTGGCAGCGTGCAAATCTAGCGCGCAAACCACCGGGATACCGCGCCCGAAAAGGCCAACAGCACGCGGTGTTCCCAGGTGGTCACTCACCCAAGTACTAACCGCGCCCGATGCTGCTTGACTTCGGTGATCTAACGAGACCCGGTGTTATCAGCACGGTAGAGCCGTTGGCAGTGAGATAGTTTCGTGTAAGTTTTCTTAAGAATTAACGAAAACATGTAATGTTTGAATGAATACTTTGAACCATAATGGATTTTTTCTCATATTTGGGGTTTTGCCGAAAATGAAATGTCAAACAGAGTTCCGCGACTAAACAGTTTCCATATTTTTTGCAAAATACAAATATTTTTTCGAAATATTTATTGCATGAGTAAAACGATCTGGTCTTGAAATATTTTTTCAGTAAAAATACAAAACTGATTTAAGCGAGATTCAAACCCCTAAATTTTGTTTACCAAGATGGGATTTTGCTGATTATGTCACAAAGACCTTACGTATGATAATAACATAGTAATAAATTAAACTATGGAATTTCTTTCACCCCATTAAAAATCTGTCATTTTGAGGTAACATTAGATTCTCTTTAATGCATCATCAATCAAAGAATTTTTTTTTTAATTTACTTGATAGAACCTCAGAAATTAAATGCCAAATAAACGACTTGTGTTTTAAATATAAACAACTGCTGGGGATGTCAGCAAATATATGAAAAACGGCGACTAAGATGGAAAAAAAAATAGTTTTTTCTTTTAACTTGCTGCGCCTATTATTTGAGGCAGCTTTCATGATTTAAATTTTAAAAAATATCACACCTAAATATAAGTGAAATCAAATATTATATATAATATATAATAAAAATATTTCTGGTAGATGAAAAGCTTATTTTATATATATATATATATATATATATATTTATATGCAATCTTGCGTACTGTGATGCATAACTTGGTCAATTTGCGGATTGGCCTTAGGCAACCAATCTGGCTGCTTAAAAAATATTTTGTGGCCTATAAACTCGGTACATCTTTACAAATATAGTTTAAATATTAATCTTAACAATTATAGTTAGTTAGTATTATAAATTATGTGTAAATTTAATAAGCAATATTATCAAATATTGACACACATAGTTGTAATGGAATTCGTAACTTTTGTATACTTTATAACTAACAAAAGATAACAGATAAGTCAAATATTTTACCCCCAAAATGTTTTTTGAGCAAAATGTAAAATTGCTCCAAGCGAGTTCCGTTTTTGCCTCGGATGTAACCCCGGTATCGAAATTCGTGGTATCCCATCTGTACGGACTTATGCAATCTGAGTATGCCCGTAATACGCATATGACATCAGGATATGCTCTCTGCGCGGACTTAATTTGCCCTAAATATGCGCCTAAACACGTCTTCGTCCGCTGTGCTGGTGTTAGCCGGCCTTCGTTAACTCAAGCTGAAAAGAAGTACTCCACCGGGTCCGCATCCTTGCCAAGTGCTATGTGGCCTTCGTTAGTTCAAGTTAATATGTATCGTCTCTAAAGGTGAGCTCTAGCATCATTAAAAGCTGAGAAAATCTGATGTGGGCAACACATGACTTTCCTTATATAATGCAATGAATTTACTACTTTTACAGTTAAAAAAAATTGTTATTCTTATAGTAGATACTTATATTCTTTCCAAGATATTGAATTTTCTTCAATTAGTAGTCATTTTCATTGATTTAGCGTCATTTTTATCCATTTGGCGAAATTTTTGTTAATTTGGCAACAATTAAAAATATCGCCAAGTTGGCGACATTCCGCCAACTTCGTCGCCAAAATCTCGCCAAGTGTTATGGACGGAGGAATAAGTTAGTCTTACAGCAGATAAATGACTATTGGCGTTCAAATACAAAAGTATTACTCAAAGTATCTTTTTCATGAATGGAACGAACTAGTTCCATGAGAATGATGTCACCCAATTTATCGCAAGGTATTACATATGAAAAGTGAACGTGTTTCTCAATAGGAAATATATTTTTTTTATTTTATATGACTTTTTGATAATTTTCTTGAAAAATGTGTAATATCTCAAGAACGGTTCATGTTACCGTTCTAAAATTTATGTCAATCGTTTTCAAATTAAAAATTACATAAGAAATGTCTATTTGAGTAACTTTATTAGCGGTTTTGATTTTTTGACGATTCTTTCAAAATTTCAAGCGAAAATTTAGGGGGGGGGGTTCTGAACATTTGATTGCGTATAAAAACAATAGGCTTCCAGTGTCTACGGATTGTGATTTCGGTTCATTCATTCATTCGTCTGTTATCGTCTCCACAGACTCACTGACACACACACACACACACACACACACACACACACGCACACACAGGCATCACTTCAAAAATGTTCGATTCGTGATCAGAGATGCCTGAAACGTGCTCTGCCGTCGGAAACTCGAATTCGAATTTTCGACCCCGTCACAATACTTTCCTTATACATTATGTATATAAGGAAAGTAATATGATCAAATTAATGAAAAGCTTAAAATTGGAGGAAAGGGGCTATATGTAGTTAGTTTAGTTTTATTTATTGAGGCGATAGGGGGGATGCGCCATTGGATTTTAATAGCGTTATTAGTTTTCAAGGTTGCACATGCAATGCTTTTTCAATTAAATCACAAACATAAGTTATTTTTTCAAGCAAACGGAAAATTGAATAACTATTTAAGTGATTATACGCATGCTGAGAACCCGTATGTTGAGTCATGACCCCACAAAATCGACTTTTACTGAAGTCGACTCAAACGCTCCCAGTTAGAGCTCCTATAATAGGAGCTTTAGTATATATAGGAGCCGTTCTCCTCGTAGTGGCGTTACGGAGAAACTGGGTCAATAGGTGTTCTACGGGAGAAAGAAAAGAAGAGAAAGATGTGTGCAGAGATAAATTTTAGAGTTTCATTTAAATAAATTCATAAAAATTGTACAATTAGCCTAGTTGATTTTTTTTAAAAATTCAAATGCGAAGATATTACTTAGTAGTCACGCAATAGATTAGAGTCATGCGCCTCTTCTAATCATGGATGAATGAATTTAAAAATAAAGTTGACGAAATAGTATGATTTTAGGTATTTTTGAAATGAATTTTAAACAAAACTTTATTACCTTATAGATTCCGATCAAAACCATCTGGGAAAAGCATTTATCTTTAAGCGTTAAAATGGAAAGTCTGATAATATTATCGATTGTTAAGGAACCGATTTGGGTTAAAATCATCCAGAATTCCGTTTCAACATTAAATAATCCGATTTGAACAAAACCTAATTTGTATTAAATAAAATCATTCCGAGACATATCGTCGCTAGATCGGATACACCAAGGTACAGAAATTCGTAACTGTTCGTAGCTTGAATTTTATGCTATGCCGCCAAGGGACAGAGTCAGACAGACAAACAGTATATTTTATGTATGAATTCAATTATCTGTCTATTATAAATTTTATTGTAAATTATATATGGAAAAGAAACTTAGATGCTGGGGGAAAATTTGAATATTTAAATTCATTAAGAGTTTATGGTTAAAAGTTTGTTATCGAAGGCGATATAGGTTATTTTGTATCGAATACCACAAATATAATTAGTTCTATTTCAAAACAACTTGTACTTTTAAAGTATTTAGGGTTCGCAAACATACTTTACCTCGGATATCCAAATTCCTGACAGAGACAGGCACTGAACTTCTGCAGGAATGTATGCAGAGAGATATTTTAGAGGAGGCCTATTGGCTTTGCGGGGAAGGATAGAGGTATATATTTGTGCAAATTTAGGCAAAGGCTAAACTAAAAATATCTTTAATATTTCTTTGCTGCAAAGAAAAGTTATGAAAGTCAATTGTTTTTCAGAAACACAAAGTTTTCAAAGTTCATTTTCCTTTTTCTTCAAATTTCAAATTCTAACAACAGTGAACTTTCTGGTCTTCATATTCATGTATGTAAACATGCTCGGCAATGTTTCAGAATTTATTTTTGTTATGATGAGCAGAGGGTTTTCAGTGGAATTCATCTACATGCGAAGAAACAACCTTTTCTCCCCCTTTTCTACAATTCGTCAAAAAAAAAATGACATCATTGGTCAGTGACCAATGGCTGATTGAGAGGCTTCCTTTCTTTGCATCAGAATTCAAGGAAGGAGTCATGTTCGTAATTATCTGGTTTTTCTGTTACTGATATAGCAACATACAAATGTGAACCAAGAAGCAGCCTTTTTTCTTCTTTTTGTCACTCCCCCCTTCCTGGGAAGAGGGGAGGTGTAATTTTTAGATGTCAGTGTCAGTGTGTATCGAGAAGTATATAGATATGTTGTTGAGAATGTAGCTCATCCCTCTGTTTTGTTAAAGTTTTTTTTTTTTTTTACAAAAATATGTTGATCAGCAGTTGAGTATTATGTTATAGAATATAGATTTGTTGTGCTGAGAACAAGTGATGTCGGTATTAATTCACTTTGAATGCATAGTGTGAAAATGCCGCTATGATAAAAAGAAAAATATACATAGCTGATGAAGGCCTTGGTATTGTGAGTGTATGAGTGCAACTTTATTTATATAAAGTGAGAATTCAAAGATGTGTTTGAATTAGTGAAAGTATATATATATTTAGCGCAGTGTAGTTTTTTTGAAAATCAGTGCTATGTGCAAGGTCTGTTCTATCAAGTTTTAATTATGGTGATTTTACACTATGATCATTTTACAACATAATATTTACCATTATAATATTTTATTCAACAATACAATATAAATGCAATATGTGAGTAGGAATCTTTTCATGATCTTATATTAATTTAATTATTTCAAAATATTATGTTTTATAAGAATGTTCTATTATAAATATTGTGTAGTTTGTTTTTTTACATATTCAATCTTAATGTCTCTGGATTAAATAATGATTTATCTGAAAATATATATTTAGATACGCAATTAATAAATAATTTTTTTTATTTAAAATAATCATTGTATTTATTGTGCATGATTATAATTCATTTTAGCTTTATTTATTCTATTTTAAGGTTCTCATGTCAATACCTGGATAATTCCACTATACAAAAAAAAATTATAATTTTAATTGTTTAATTGGCCATTGAGATTAAATTGAATTGACATGGGAATCCGACCTGTGAAAATATGTTGCAGGGATCTTGATTTGAATGGAGTAATTGATTTATAATATTTTCATTAAGCTCTTAAAGCAATTACTATTAATTTTCTAATTACTCTATTCAAATTGGCCCATGCAGCATGTTTATCACAACAATTTTAAACTTTAACTGTCGAAAAATTAATCCTTGCTTGTACAAGAACAGCATAGAGCCAAATTAATTCAATACAGTTAATCTGAGAGTTGAAGCATCGACCAAATGCATTTTCTTGCTGGTGGTAAAAATGTTGGTATACTATTGTTTTTGCGAATTTTTTTCCCCCTTGAAACATCTATTTCTCACGATTTGATATTAATAGAGCTTGGATGACGGCAGATTTGGATTCATCAGCAAATTTCTTAAAAAATATTCAGGGGGGGGGGGGGATTTACTAAGGATTTATACATTCTTTTATCCATTTTCAGATAAAAAATTTTCATTTTACATGATGCATCTATTTCTCAAGAATGGTTATACTAGATGATAACTGATATGGATTCAACTTCCAATTCTAGAAAAGGTAGGGATAAGAAATAAAAATATCACTTCCAGTTCAAAAATTGTTCTTGAAACATATATATCTCAGAATTGGTAATTGATAGAGCTTAGATACTGACTGATATGTATTTAACATCAAATTATGGAGGAGATAAAGTTCTCACACAGATTTCCATTTCTGGTTCTGGAGATGTAACTTCCTATTAAAAATTTACATTTTCCTCAAAACATCTGTTTCTCGGAATCTGATGTAAAAGTAGCTTAGATGATGACTCATATAATTTTAGCATAAAATTCCTGAGGAAATTGGTGAAAGGGGGGCTCATTAAGGATTTACGCTTTTTCCACTTATGGTTCAAAAATAATTGCTGAATTATTTATACTTCAAAAGTAGCTATAGATAGAGCTTAGATGATGGCTGATATGAATTTAGTATTAAATTCTGGAGGAGGTAGGGGGTTCACTAAAGATCTCCAATTCCGATTTCCCCGAAAATTCGCATAACTGTACGAAATAAGTATACAAAAAGAAATAAAAATGCCTAATAGTTCCGTCAAAATTGAAATGTACACACAATTTGTCACTATATGAAGGCTTCTTCATAAATTCTTTAATTAACAAGAAAATTTTCTGCTTCTTACGAAACAGCTGATATTATTTAACAAACAGGAGGGATGACTGCATATCGTTAGAATAGCTACTTTATTTCGAATTATTTTTGGAGAAAATTTGAGAGTCTGTGAAGGATTTAAGCTCTTCGAAGCCTTTTCTGCACGCTTCTGGCTTAAATAATATCCACCATTTTTATCAATAGGTGATTAAAATTATTGCTTAAAGTCAATTCTTTTGCGTGAATGCCTTTCTTCTCAGCTTCCATATCTACCAGAAATAAAAAAAAATCATCCTACTCTATATATTACTTTTCTCAGTCCAGAATCAGTTGTCCATCTGCTGTGCAGAATCACAACCGGGTCAGGATAGAGGAAGTACACCGTCAATTCCAGGTTGTTGAAATAGAAAAAAGTACAAGTAATAAGAGAAAGGAATTGGAAAGTGGGTCCGAACGAGAGACGGTGGAATGTGGAAAAGAGAAGGAGAACAGAAGTACCCCCGGGACAAGATAGTTAGTGAGAATCGACCCGATGTTTGTTCTATTAAGCTTCTTTTATGGTCAGAGGTTAAAGAAAATACACTGACGTAAAGTCAACACGAAATGTGTTTACAAAATGTTTGAGCATCTTGCTTAAAATTCAGTTTTAACGAGGATCTATAAAACAGATAGAATGGTGGTTGCATGCAGAACAAGAAAATTATGTTTTGTAACTCATGATGTGGATGTTAATGCTCTATGTCACATAATTATACATATGTGGATGTTGATGTTCATATGTCACAACAATATATATATGTAGATGTTGATGTTCAAATGTCACAACAATATACATATGTGGATGTTGATGTTCATATGTCACAACCATATACATATGTAGATGTCGATGTTCATATGTCACAACAACATACATATGTGGATGTTGATGTTCATATGCCACAACAATATACATATGTGGATGTTGATGTTCAAATGTCACAACAATATACATATGTGGATGTTGATGTTCATATGTCACAACAATATACATAGGTGGATGTTGATGTTACAACAATATGTCACAACAATATACATATATGGATGTTGATGTTCATATGTCACAACAATATACATATGTAGATGTTGATGTTTATATGTCACAACAATATACATATGTGGATGCGGATGTTCATATGTCACAACAATATACATATATGGATGTTGATGTTCATATGTCACAACAATATACATATGTAGATGTTGATGTTCATATGTTACAACAATATACATATGTGTATGTTGATGTTCATATATCACAACAATATACATATGTGTATACATAATGCATTAGTTTAGGAATGAAAAGTTTTAATAGTAGACAGATAATTCAGCTGAGTGTGATACGTCCACATTGGCAACCAGCATGTATGGACTGGGTGCACGCTATACAGCGTTTATCAGAACAAAATAGTATTTTACTGCAGTAGCAACGTTATGTTGTTGCTATGTTTTCAATGCCCATTGCAGTAACAACTATTCGGTGCTGATGAGAGACAAGAAGGGCGGAAATAGTTCATCACTAATGGTTGCTGTGATTATAGTTTAATATACAGCTATTAAAAGCGTTTCCCATTGGTATTTTTTAAGACTTTTGTTTATACTAGTTTTATCACAAATAACTACATATTAATGCAATACACTTTTTAAATTGCATGTATTTGCAGTGTCATATCATACGATTGATGCTATTTTGAACGACGAAATATATCCAAATATTTCACCAAAATGAAAGAGAAAAAAATTGCGATATAATATTAAAAATGATTTGCACTACAACAGTTATAAGTTACGTTTATATAGAATTGAATTATAGACCACTTAATCGAGATTACTTTTAGTTTTACAGTAATTTGCTGGTTTTATAATAATTCGGAGTTTAAAATGCGAAAGTGACGTCAGATTTTCACCATCACGTACAGGTTCTTCAAAACTTGATTCGATGTTATCATCTTATAATATGCGACTGAATGAAATTAGTAGTGAAAAATGACTCCGTGAAACCAATTTTGGGACCACTTCTGAATATATTTAGCTACAAAACCATGAAACTTGTTTTTATTTTAGTTTAACCTCAGTCAAAAGACACAGTTGTTCATTTTTTCCTTTAGCTAGCGAAACTGCATGTTTTGCTTTTAGCTTTGTGTTTTCTTTTCTTTTATCACGATGCAGCATCCAACAACAATCCCCCATCATATTGACGTTCCCCGACCTTATTCCATATTTCTCATCTCCTTAATCTATCGTTTTGATAAAAACGTCCTCCCTGTTTCTGACTTGCTGCACTTAGATTTTCTATGATAAAGTCTGATAACGCGTTGAAGAAATGGATTTTAGTTCTTTTTGAGCACCCCGAAGTTTTGAATTTTTACAGGATGAATTCTTTAATAAGTACTTATTCAGTATCAATATCATTACCAAGGAACTTAGTAACCACCTTTTGAAGGAACTCTAAGCACATTTTTTACTACTTCAGGCATCGTAGACAAGAAGTTTTCACCTTACAGAGTAACCTTCTAAATCTAATATCTAGGGTGGCATAATTGCCCTCTTTCAGTTTTGTTTCAGATACGTTGGGAACTTATTTCAGAAGTATTTAAAGTATTCTTCTGTTTTTGTAATGTCTTATCAAATTAATAAGAATTCGAAATTGTGAAAAGACTGATCTATTTTTAAGATTATTTTATGATATATTTATTATGATCTATTATATATTATTGATCTATTATTGATATATTTATTATGATCTATTATATATTACTGATCTATTATTGATATATATATTATGATCTATCTTTTTTATGATCTATTATATTATTTATGATTTTTTTACGATTTGTTTTTACTTTCTCAGAATATGTGATATAGTATAAGAGAAAGCATTGTTTTCACGAAAATTTTCAAATTCGAGATTTTGATGTGAATGTATGTTTAAATACCTCCTAAACACGTTTTGACTATTTTTGGAGTGATGTCCGTCTGTCTGTGTGTATGTATATCTATCTGTCTGTCTGTCTGTCTGTATGTATGTATATCTGTCTGTCTATATGCATGTATGTATGTATATCTGTCTGTATGCATGTATGTATGCATGTATGTATATATATCTGTCTGTCTGTCTGTATGTATGTATGTCGATTTTTTGTGTACATGATAGCGGCCACAAATATTAATGAATTTTCATGAAACTTTATATCCGGCTTTGTAATAAAAAAAATCTAGAATTAGGTAAAAAATATTAATTCGAGCTAAAACTTAAATTTATTCGAAATTTTATATATTTTTTAACATGGCAGCATAGGAGAAAATTTGACATAATCTTGCATAAAAAGTATTTATTGTTCAATGATCACGAGAATTAATAGTTTCAATCATTGTTGTGAAAAATAGCCGCGATATAATTTTTTTTGTTCATGACGTCATTAGTCTCCCCCCGCCCGGGGGGTTACATTGTCAAGTATGTCATCATTCGAAAGATTTTGTCAAGTCCTTTAACGCTATAATTGTAGAGCCAACGGCCCTACCGTGCTGAAAACACCGGTTCTCGTTAGATCACCGAAGTCAAGCAGCGTCGGGCGCGGTTAGTACTCGGGTGGGTGACCACCTGGGAACATCGCGTGCTGTTGGCACATTTCGGGCGCGGTAACCCTGTGGTTTGCGCGCTGGATTTGCACGCTGCCACAACTGCCGCCGTGTTTATGCGGAGTACGATCATGTTAAACATGTGGATCCGTAAGTCCTTCCGAGAGGTTGGTGGTAGGGGAAGGAGGGTACGGTCCCTGTGGATGCCTCCCCCACTGGGTTCCGGTCTAAATTGGGTGGCACTTCCCGGCCGTCCAAACATTTACCTTACACCTTTCTGGTAGGTCGGACGGTCTGGGTCTCAACAACAACAACATGTATTGCTAAAACCAACGGCCCTACCGTGCTGATAATACCGGTTCTTGTTAGATCACCGAAGTCAAGCATCATCAGGCGCGGCTAGTACTTGGGTGGGTGACCACCTGGGAACACAGCGTGCTGTTGGCACATTTCGGGCGCGGTAGCCCGATGGTTTGCGCGCTGGATTTGTACGCTGCCACAACTCCCTCACTGGGTTCCGGTTTAAATTGGGTGGCTCTTCCCGGCCGTCCAAACAGTTACCTTACACCTTTCTGTTAGGTCGCACGGTCTGGATCTCAAGAACAACAACAACAACGCTGCCACAACTGCTGCCGTGTTCATGCGGAGTAGGATCACGTTAAACATGTGGGTCCGTAAGTCCTTCCGAGAGGTTGGTGGTAGGAGAAGGAGGGTACGGTCCCTTTTGCTGCCTTCCCCACTGGGTTCCGGTCTAAATTGGGTGGCACTTCCCAGCTGTCCAAATGGTTACTACACTTTTATGGTAGGTCGGACGGTCCGGGTCTCAGCAACAACAACAACAAAGCTATAATTGTAATCATTTGGACCCACAATACCGATTTCTCAATTTTTATTTTGTAAAATTTGAAAAAAAATTGCTAAAAAATGGATTCTGATATGAGAAAGTCGAGTTGAGCCACTTTCCAGCTAATTTTTTGCGAGTTTGCACAATTATTTTCAAGTAATTTATTATCACAATTTAACAAACGGTATTCAAACCCAAAAAATCATGTAAGAAACAGTACGCACGTATCAATGCGCACCAACCCCAGTTTACCTCTTTCTATATCCTTATAACGGCATTTTTCTCATCCATATTAGCTGACTTATTGCATGTTCTTAAGCAGTACTCCAATCGGTCATACTAATCCTATTTTTTCTCTGATTTTTTATTAGTACTTTCCGTGTCCCGAAAACTAAAAAGGCATAAAAAATTAAATACAAATAAAAATAGTGGATGTATTTCAGCATTAAGTTCCCTACATACGTGATGAGAAAACGCCATAGATTCAAGGATATCTGCAGATTCTGCGGCTAAATTATACACCCGTACGTAATTGAATCATCACAAAGATCTCGACGGAGACTCATAACCTTCAAAGATGATACGGTCTGCGGAATTTCGACTTTGAATTTTGCTTCTGGATAGCATAAAGTTGTTTCATTTTAAGAGAATACAAACCTTCAAGTAACAGTTGGAGGTTTTATGGTGTTGTGAAATAATCATCTTGACTATTATGGTTTTTTTTTCTGTTACGGGGTGAAACATAATAGTTTTGTGACATTGTCCATGCAGGAAATTCATTTCGAAATGCGCGCATTAAAATCCGTTTAGAATGCATAATTTTTTGTATATTATGACGACGTTAAGAATTATTGTAACTAGTTGCGCTCGTCAATTATTTTCTACTTATTCCCAATCTCTTTTTCATTGATAGTTATGATAGATTTGCGACGTATCTTGTAGATTTGTGGATAAGTTGCCAGGGTTCAGGAATGATTTTGAATATCTGTATAATTTAAGCTTTATTTAAAGCGGCAATAAGCTTAAATAAGAACACAATACAACTTCACTCTCTTGCTATCAAGCAAAGTCATAAAGCAATACTCAGATATAATGAAACAGTAATTAAATCTCAACTATATTTTAATTCGTTAAAAAGCAACAGTCTGCACTGTCGCATTCGTAATTCACATTTACTATTATCACGTAATTTCTCTCTTTGAGCAATGACCATTCTTATGTGTATATCGTCCATGGAAAGATCTAGAAAAAGCTAAATAACTCGTGAAATTCTATTTCAATTCTTAAACATTTTCAAACTCTCATAAAGTCGCCAAGTTGGCGACGTAGCACTAAATTTCACACCAAGATTACCAAATTTATTGCGAAAGCCATGTGACTCCGACGCTCTATTATAGCAAGTGAAAACTGTAAATTTTCGATTAATTTTCTATTGCATATTTTCATTCGATTACATCTTTTAGTTCAGCAACAAATGGCGTAATTATGCAGTAGAAGAAGCTTAGGCTGTGCCGAAGATTCTATTTTCGATTTTTTGTTTTACCTATGTAAAAGTAAGGAAATATTGTGATGAAGCGGAAAATTCTACTTCTGAATTTTAATGAATTTACTCATTTTGAACATTTTTTAATATGAATACACTGCATTTCAGTGATGTCTGTCTGGATATGCTCGCAGAAAGTGAGTCAGCCAAAAGAAGTTAGGTACATTATTTTAGTCGGCAAATGTAAGAGGCTAATTTATTTTAAGAAAAATCAAGCAAGGACGAGCTCTAAATATTTTATAAATAACTTTATATAAAACTGGCAGTATACCCGTTCTTTGTACAGAGAATATAATAAAAAAAACTTGAAATTCAGAATCATGTGCAAATTCCTGTAGTATACTAAATGATATTGTTAATCAAAATATTCTATTAAAATATTTAATTTAATGTCGCTATAAAGAAGTTTAAGAATCTCTGTTCTCGCTGTACAAAATTATTTTTACAGGAAGATCCAAAGAGTAACACCGTTTGTAAACACATTTACAAAAAATGTGAAATTGCACCAATATATGCAAAATAAAAGTGCTAAAATTGTATAGGACCCGTTCTACTTATATTCGCGAAACCGTGTATTACTAGAAAATTACGTACTACAACATATGAGTTTCTAACATCTTTGCCAAAACAAAACAGATGAAGTAATAAATTAAAAATACCAATAACCCCGTAAAGATTACCCGTACTACAACACATAAGTTTCTAAATTCTTTGTCAAAATTACAATAATCCCCGAATCAATTATCCAGGAAAATATCAATAACAATAATATTTAAACCTGAAGACCGTAATTGATATAATCCAGTCAAAAATGCAATATCGATTAAATTTATTATCATTTATTATAAATATCAATTTATTTCAATTTATTATAAATTTATATCAATTTATATCAATTTATTATAAATTTATTAAATTTATTATAATATTTATTATTACTTTCCTTATATACATAATGTATAAGGAAAGTATTGTGACGGGGTCGAAAATTCGAATTCGAGTTTTCGAAGGGAGAGCACGTTTCAAGCATCCCTGATCACGAATCAAACATTTTTGAAGTGATGTCTGTGTGTGTGTGTGTGTGTTTGTGTGTCAGTGAGCCTTTGGAGACGATAACTGACGAACGAATGGACCGATTCAAACCAAATTTGGTACAAAAATCACAATCCATAAACACTGGAAGCCTATTGTTTTTATACGCAATCGAATGTTCAGAACCCCCCTAAATTTTCGAATGAAATTTTGAAAAAATCGTCAAAAAATCAAAACCACTAATAAAGTTACGCAAATAGACATTTCTTATGTAATTTTTTATTAGAAAACGATTGGCATAAATTTTAGAACGCTAACATGAACCGTTCTCGAGATATTGCGCATTTTTAAAAAAAATTATCAAAAAGTCATAAAATAAAAAAAAATATTTCTTATTGAGAAACATGTTCACTTTTCATATGTAATACCATACGATAAATTGGGTGACATCATTCTCGTGGATCTAGTTCGTTCCATTCATGAAAAAAGATACTTTGAGTAATACGTATGTATTTGAACGCCAATAGTCATTTGTCTGTTGTCAGAATAACTTATTTCTTCGTCCATAATTCTTGGCGAGATTTTGGCGACGAATTTGGCGGAATGTCGCCAACTTGGCGACTTTTTGAAATGTTGCCAAATTAACGAAAATCTCTCCAAATGGATGAAAATGACGCTAAATCAATGAAAATGACGACTAATACTCGAAAATTCAATATCTTGGAAGGAATATAAATATCTACTATAAGAAAAACCTATTTTTTTAACTGTAAAAGTAGTAAATTCAGTACATTATATAAGGAAAGTCATGTGTCGCCCACATCAGATTTTTTAAATCAGAAAAGATTTAATAAAAATCGTCTGCTGCATAAGCACATTGAATTTAAATCCATTGCTAAGCGACATGATATAATTTTCTTCAAATAAATCGGTGAATAAAATATCGTCTGCATACTGCTATTTCTATGGAAGATTTATTTGTGCTTTTCTAAGTAATATTTAGATAATCCCTGGTCCTAGAAACTCAAAACATGGACTAAATTTTAAGTGGGGCTATTCCAAGTTTATCCCAAAAATTTCATTCAATTCGGTGTAGCCGTTCGTTCTCCCTTGATGATGAGACAGACACAAAAATAAACAGACAAATTTTCAATTTTATTTATATAGATAAAAAATCTGATGTGGGCAACACATGACCTTCCTTATATAATGTAATGAATTTACTACTTTTACATTAAAAAAAATAAGTTTTTCTTATAGTAGATACTAATATTCTTTCCACAAGATATTGATTTTTCGACAATTGGTTGTCATTTTCATTGATTTAGCGTCATTTTTATCCATTTGGCGAGATTTTCGTTAATTTGGCAACATTTCAAAAAGTCGCGAAGTTGGCGACATTCCGCCAAATTCGTCGCCAAAATCTCGCCAAGCGTTATGCACTAAGAAATAAGTTATTCTAACAGCAGATAAATGACTATTGGCGTTCAAATACAAAAGTATTACTCAAAGTTTCTTTTTTCATGAATGGAACGAGCTAGATCCACGAGAATGATGTCACCCAATTTATCGCATTGTATTACATATGAAAAGTGAACATGTTTCTCAATAGGAAATATTTTTTTACTTTCATTATATACATAATGTATAAGGAAAGTATTGTGACGGGGTTGAAAATTCGAATTCGAGTTTTCGACGGGAGAGCACGTTTCAAGCATCCCTGATCACGAATCAAACATTTTTGAAGTGATGTGTGTGTGTGTGTGTGTGTGTGTCAGTGGGTCTGTGGAGACGATAACTGACGAACGAATGGACCGATTTGAACCAAATTAGGTACAAAAATCACAATCCGTAAACACTGGAAGCCTATTGTTTTTATACGCAATCGAATGTTCAGAACCCCCCTAAATTTTCGAATGAAATTTTGAAAAATCGTCAAAAAATCAAAACCATTAATAAAGTTACGCAAATAGACATTTCTTATGTAATTTTTCATTAGAGAACGATTGACATAAATTTTAGAACGCTAACACGAGCCGTTTTAGAGATATTGTACATTTTTCAAATAAAAATATCAAAAAGTCATATAAAATAAAAAAAAAATTTCCTATTGATAAACATGTTCACTTTTCATGTGTAATACCATGCGATAAATTGGGTGACATCATTCTCGTGGATCTAGCTCGTTCCATTCATTAAAAAAGATACTCTGAGTAACACTTTTGTATTTGGACGCCAATAGTCATTTATCGGCTGTAAGAATAACTTATTTCTTAGTGCATGACGCTCGGCGAGATTTTGGCGACGAATTTGGCGGAATGTCGCCAACTTGGCGACTTTTTGAAATTTTGCCAAATTAAGGAAAATCTCTCCAAATGGATAAAAATGACGCTAAATCAATGAAAATGACGACTAATTGTCGAAAATTCACTGTCTTGAAAAGAATATGCGTATCTACTATAAGAAAAACCTATTTTTTTACTGTAAAAGTAGTAAATTCATTACATTATATAAGGAAAGTCATGTGTTGCCCACATCAGATTTTTTTATTTTATATGACTTTTTGATATTTTTTTTTTAAAATGTACAATATCTCGAGAACGGTTCATGTTAGCGTTCTAAAATTTATGTCAATCGTTTTCTAATGAAAAATTACATAAGAAATGTCTATTTGCGTAACTTTATTAGGGGTTTTGATTTTTTGATGATTTTTTCAAAATTTCATTCGAAAATTTAGGGGGATTCTGAACATTCGATTGCGTATAAAAACAGTAGGCTTCCAGTATTTATGGATTGTAATTTTTGTACCAAATTTGGTTCGAATCGGTCCATTCGTTCGTCAGTTATCGTCTCCATAGACTCACTGACACACACGCACACACACACACACACACAGACATCACTTCAAAAATCTTTGATTCCTGGTCAGGGATGCTTGAAACGTTCCCTCCCGTCGAAAACTCGAATTCGAATTTTCGACCCCGTCACAATACTTCCCTTATACTTCATGTATATAAGGAAAGTAAAAGAAATATAATTTTATATATTTTCTTATAAATTTTTTATAAATAAGAAAAACATAAAACCTAAATCTTATTACATCACAAAAAATCTTATTACACACTTTTTACAAGTAATTTTAACCAGAAAGGAGTTGAAATTGTTTTGAAATTATCGGAGCTATTTTGAGCATCCCTGGATATGAATTAAGTATTTTTCTGTAATCTCAGTGAGCAGAATATATCGCTAAGAAAGTGAAAGATTAAAATGAAATTTGGAAGCCTATTGGTGTTCAGGGTGAGAAGACCCTTTAAACTTTTAAACAAGTGTGTTAAAATATCGAAAGAGCATTATAAAACTATTATTTTTCAACACGTTAAATAATTAACTATATAGCAATACTTTTTTAAATGAGAGTAAAATAACTAATTAGGACGGTGATATTCACCGTTTTTGAGATATTGCTCGTTATTGATCCAAAATAGAAAAAAAAAATCCGAATAAATTATATTAGTTCACACTTGTAAATAAGTGAATGATTTTAGGTCCTTTTAACTTGAAATTAACAATGAAACTGGTTAAGTTAAGAGTATGTCGTTGTTGAGAATTTAGAAATTAACAATGAAACTGGTTAAGTATGTCGTTCTTGGGAATTTAGAAATTATCAATAAAATTGGTTAAGAGTAAGTAGTTGTTGAGAATTTAGAAATTAACGATGAAACTGGTTAAGTCAAGAGTAGGTCGTTCTCGAGATTTTAGAAATTTTACTTTTCCACAAGGAGTCACAGAAAGAATCAAAACATTTCTAGAAAGAATCAGCCAATATCCATGAAAGATTATGCTTAATTTTAAGTAATGTAACCGTTAAAAATGAGAATACCCAATATGTACCAATATATTTACATATTCTGTTAATTTATTTACTAAATCGTAATAATTGACAAAAGCGTAATTTTTTCTAAATGTAAAAAACCCAATAAAAATGTATATGGAACAGAAAACAGTATAAGACATTTAAACTTTTCCTGAATATCTAATACAAATTTGTTTACAAATGTCACACATGGTGGAATCGCCCTTTACCAAATTGTACTTCACTAAGCAACCTCATCATTGTAGGCTTTACCAAAATGATTTTAGAGATAAAATCCAAGATTTTTGTTTTTAATGACCGAGCGTATTTATTCTTTATATTTCCCTTTGAAAGAGAACAAGGTTATGCGACTACGTTCTCTGTCAGTATTATCCAACACGACGAAAAGAGAAAATAAATAAGATTAATAACGAAATAAAATAAGACTGAATATCGCTTCAGGTACCAGAGACGGTGGATAAGTTTTAGGGAATCTTTTAAATCGGGGACACGGCTGTGAAAGAATAAAAGAGAAAAGAAAACGAAAACGAAGATCAGGAAAAAAAAATTTTTTTTCTGAAACATTTCCATCTGCTAGGTTTTTATACTGCGTAGTGTTCAAAAGCATGGATGTTTTTGTTGTTAAAATCTTAAAATGATATTTATTTTACACGTAAAAAGAAACAACCTGTTTGCTTGAATTATTTTTATATTAAATTTATTTTTAGATAAATATGCTGCGTTTTACATTTCAAAACGTGATTACGCAGTTTATGGAATTTAGAAGATTGAATAAGTGATAAAGAATTAATCAGGGGCCTATCCGAAGCTGGTTAAAACAATCTCTTAATGAGAGAGAGAGGGGGGAGAGGGGGAGAGGGGGAGATAGAGCGGGAGGGGGAGATATATGGAGGGAGAGAGAGAGGGGAGAGGGAGAAATTTGGAGGGAGAGAGGGAGGGATGGAGGAAGGGGGGAGAGAGAGGGAGGGATGGAGGAAGGGGGGAGAGAGAGGGAGGGATGGAGGAAGGGAGGGAAAATGAGAGAGATAGAGATAGAGATAGAGAGAGAGAGTAGCAATGGTGTATACTTCCTAATAGCATGTCTGTGCTTGTTCTTGATTCCTATTATCTTAGAAATCAGTCCCATATAAGTAAATGAATATAAATAACTAGTTAACAACGTAAAATGCCACGTAAGTAAAATGTAAAAGGCAGACAATGGTTTCGAAAGCACGTTTCGGAATTTCATTTTAATACCAGTAATCCAAGTGCTGCATGTTAGCAACTGCTTAGATACCGCAATGGTACAACCACCTAGTGAGAGAAAGGTGAAAGTATGAAATAACTAAAAAAGAATGAGCGCAAAAAATAGGAGACAAGACAAAGAGAAAGACAAATTAAACATGGGAAATCCATAACTTGGAGAAATATGGTGTCGTATACAAACCATTAATTAGATTGTTGAAATATTGTTTGATGTGAAAAGCCTCAAAGAAATTTAATTCAGAGACTAACGATTTCTTTTGAATATTCGAAGCTGTAGAAATATTAAATCGATAACTTGCTATCTAGCGGTGATTTGCTAAAAAATATTTATTGATTTCTTATTTTTTAATTAAATTTTGACGTTCTTTCAATGCTTTAAAGCACGTTTTGGTTGCTTTACATATGATCACCCACATAGACAAGACATTTGATAAATTCCCCCAATAGTTGAAATTCTCAACATAATCATTTAAGGGGAAAATAATACTAATGATAAGAGAGAAAACTACTTTGAGGTTGGACGTGTCTAGGATTCCAGCAATTTTATGACTAACTTTTAGATTGAATGGAAAGAAAGCAATATTGCTAAATCTTTAAACTGGGATCCATTTTAGGAGATAATCCACGCTCTTGGGTAACAGCTTGTAAGTAATCAAGCTCAGAGTTAAATAAATCCTAAGTACAGCCTAAATTATGAACAAGATAGACATGTGTTGAAAGCGGCAAGCTTTTGTTTACGGAGATGTCAAGAATAATCATGAGAAGGCAATGCAACTGCAAGAAGTTTACAGTAAACTGCGGTTTTTCACTGCGAATTATCGACACATCCAAGAATGACAGATAATTGTCACATTCTAACTCACAGATTAATTGAGACGAGAACTAAAACGTCTCAATTAAACGTCTCGTTTTAAAACGAGATTAAAACGAGAGTCAATAGAATCTATAATAGAAAGAACACTGTTTACATTATACTGGTCAGGAAGAGCAAAACAATCATAAGCGGTACGGACTCTTATTTAAGTTGTGATTATTATTTTTTTGTGTGTGTGTTTTCCCCCGTAAAGTTTGTTTGTGCTTAAAAATGAATATACTTTAAGGTTTAGACTATCCTGTTGCCATTTCATTTTCCTTGCATTAGTAATTCATTTCTCAGAAAAAAAATCGCAAAATTACAACATTGTTCAAAATTGTAAAAGAATCTTGAATCGGGGGCATTCTAAATGTGTTAGTTCACCAGATTTACCTTACGCTCAACTTCGCAATGCTTTAGGAACTTTACAATATTTTTACTTCCTCATACTATGTAATATTGTATGGAGGAAGTATTGTTTTAACGAAAATTTTTGAATTCGAGATTTGTCAAAATATGTTTTAGGGCATCCTGAACACGTTTCGACTATTTTTAGAGTGATGTCTGTCTGTCTGTCTGTCTTACTGCCTGTCTGTATGTATGCAGATATGTGGTAGATTTCTTGTTCACACGATAGCTGCCAAAAATATGTATTAATGTATTTTCACAAAACTTTAGATTCGGCTTTGTTTTCAAAAAATCTAGAATTACGTAGAATTTCTTGAAATTCGAAATTTATTCAAAATTTTATATATATTTTTAACATGACAGTATAGGGCGAAATTTTTTATAATCATGCATAAAAGAGGTTATTTATAGCATAGTGATCACGGGACTTAATAGTTTAAATCATTGTTGTAAAAAATAGCAAGGATACAATTTTCGTATACGTGACATCATTAGTCCAAGTCACTCCCATCGGGGGTACTTTGTCAAGTGTCGTATCAATTAAAATATTTTTTTCAAGACTCTGAAGGGTAACATGTTATAATTGTAATCATTTCGACCAACGTTATAGATTTTTCAAACATTTACTTGTAAAATTTGAAACAAACGACAACCAAAAAAGAAAGAAAAAACTATTTAAAAATGGATTTTGGTATGAGAAGGTCGAGTTAAGCCACACCCCAGTTACCATTTTATTTTAAATCAATTAAATGTATATTTTTTTTTATCTTAAATGCATTGGAATTAAGCTGAACTGCACTGGATAGTATAGTTTTGCTGATGTCTTGTATGCGCATGCGTACTACTTTGATAGGGACCTAGAATTTAAAATAAAATTAGAATCACTACGAATATGCTGGCATACTGAAATCATTTCAATCATACCATGGATTTGAAATGGGCTCCTATATAAAATCAAGAGCGTAAACCATTCTTCCAGTTGGACATGAAACTAACGTTGACCATACTGGTGAGACAGGCTATCGTATTTCTCGAACAAGGTGCTTTGTAGGAAGGCGAAACGAAATCTGAGTTTCGACTAGACTACAGTGAGAATAAGGGCCTGCCACTGCGAAATACTATCTCTAATTAAAATAGAACTGAGAATAGTACTAGGAATAATACTAGGAATAATGCTGGTAGCAGTAGTACTAGTATAGTAATAGCAGTTATTTAAGTTAAAGGAATAAATAATTTTGAAAATTCTAAGATTCTGTATACAATTATATTTTCTACAATTTAAATAATGATGTTGAATACAGTGAAATTATGCAATGCACTGAGTTATCCTCTGTATGCGAAATTTAATGCATGAGCAGCTATTTGAGAGAAAAATTGATAATATGACTTCAAAGAACTTCGTTTTAATTGAACAGTCCATTTTTAGAATATTTTTCGCGGCCAAAATGTCTATGTGGACTATTGTATTAAGCGATAATTATTTTCTTTTTGACGGGAGTAAAAATATTTCTGCAATAGATAAATTATTAAATCACACTGAAACGTTTTATTTCCCTCAAGAGTATACATGCTAAGAGTTAAACTGTCCTTGTGGTAACTCATTCGGAAAATCTGCTCAACAATATCGGTAAATGGAGGGAAAAACCTTCGAAATCTTGACTGTGGAACATCCATTAATGAAACTTTGCCTCTCTGTTCATTTTATGTAATTTGTAAATCTTTTCCCGATTTCAGAACAGTATGGTGAAAGATTAATATTTCCTGGAGCAGACTTAAATGTCGCATTTACGACAACAGATCAAAGCAAAAAATACAAATTTCGAAGGACGTTTTTCGTAGAACACACCCTCAAGCTAACATGATCTTCCGGTGTAATCACTTTGGGATTATCGTGACTTTTATGGATGATGGAACTTTGTTAATTTTTTTTTTCAAATTTACATAAACATAGGAAATATAAAACTGAGAAGGTAATTATGGAATTACTGCATCTATCCTTGGAAATTCTACAATTACTACAATGTTGCAATATCGTCCACTAAGTAAAGAGCATCAGTTACCAATTAGAATATGTTCATATGTAGAGTTTCGATATACAGTCATTATAGCAACAAAATATTATCAGCCAATCCGGAGGTCGAGCGGTCAGGGGCACGCGTTTCTGTCTGATCGCTGTATTGCCGGGTTGCGGGTTCGAATCCCACCAGCGGGCATGGATGTTATCTTGTCGAGGCCAAGTCAGACTTCCGCCCTTCGGGGAGCCTCTATAAAAGTGAAGCTGCAATTTCTCTCCCCTTCGCTATGGTACCTGGGGTCTTGTGGACGTGGTGCGTAGGCGTCCCTTCACTACGGGGGAATTAGTAGACACACAAATATTATCATATAAAATCAATGGAAAAACCCAGTTATTAGTTTTTATAATAAATGATTTTGTTTGTTTAACCTACTGCGTGTGAGATTATAAATATTCCCAAAATAAATAGTTAACATATTTGCATGTTAACTATTTATTACCACTGCATACTCCATTGTTCAATGTCATACACATCCAATTTGTTAAATATACGGATTTCATATGCTGTATGTTATGTATATGGGTTTTCTCTAAAAGTTTAAGGTAACTGTTCAGGGCCGTAGCCAGAGACGAAATTGAAGAAGGGTGGAGTCAAGGGGGTTGAACGGTCTTAAAGAAGGGGCTCACAAAAAATGTAATTATAAAATGTAATTAGCATTTACTAGAAACGATAATACTTGCTACTATACATTTCAATTCATATAAATTATTAACAAATAATTGCATATTTATATTTGCAAGCAAAGAGTGGATTATTAATATCCATATATATACTATACATTAATATTAATGTATAATAATTACAATTGATTTTAATGTAAGCATTAACTAGTAATAAAGCTGTTAATAATTTGTAGAAAAATTCTGAAAGTTAATACAAGTTAATGCTTAACATTAACATTTACCTACTCATTTTGACTATATAATGTATAACAATGAACCCCACAGTAATACAAAAGTATCCTAAATATTGTCATAGTTTTAAATATTTTAAAATTAAATATGTAAATAAATTAATCATTTGTATAATCATAAATTCAGCTAAATTAACAAATCTTTAAAACGAAGTAATTTATAAAAAACTCAAATAAATGTTTATGCAAAATTTGAATGACATTGTATATGAAATTTCATATCACTACTAAAAATTTAATATTTTTATCAGGGGGCTGAGTATATCTCTCGGGGAGGTGGTTAGCCCCCTCTGGACCCTGTCTGCTGCTACTTCTGGTAGTGCTTTATAAAAATCTGATATAGTATAATAAAGAAACCGCCAATACGTAATACTACCTCGATTCATGGTCTAATATTTTCTTGACCACTCTTCAATTAATTATCAAGTGCAGAATTTCATCTGCTAAGATTTACAGAGGCTTCAGAAAAAATATTCCTAAAGTTGGATGGTTACACATGATTTGCCGTAGATGTTACACCAGCGTTTAGTTAAAGTTTAAATCAATGCTCGTAAATAGTTCTTGAAGATGCTATGCAATATTTTACCACCTGAAAACCCGAAAGAACACTGGGGAAATGATTAAATAAGCATGTGACTTCATTTCAGTGACTGCGACGTTTTTATAGTAGTATTTAAAATTTGATGACTGTGACATTATCAAAATGCTACAATACAGGTTGAAGGTCAGCCTATGAAGGTCAGTCGGTATTGTAACATTAAATTATATGAAAAATAATATCGCATTCATTTTATTCCAAGCTAAAACTTTTTTTTTAATACAAATTTTTAGGCTGAGACTATATCTTTGTTATTACGGAAAACATATGAGACAGAAAAATAGATATGTGTGTAAATAATGTTACATTTTAATTTATGGTAATGTGCACTCAGCCAAAAAAACCCCCGAACGTAGCTCGTTATTCCGGATTTCTGGGTCATACAGGAAAACCAAATATATCATTAGACTCGGAATAATGCCTTTAACAGATCGCCTTCATATTAAACTTTGCACCAACTCTATTTTTGTCAAGGTGCAGCATCCACTTTTGATAACAGATTCAGATTCTCCAGGTCAAAGTACCCCAAATTCATGCAAAATAGTTATGATTGCTTGAAATTTCGAGCTACGAATGTTAAATTGGTGCTGTAGTCTTTCTTTTATATTCTCAGGAATAAATAGCACATCAAACTAAATGCTATTTCGAATTGTGATACTAAATGACTCAAACAAAATGTTTACCATTTTCGTCTTCAGGCATAATTTAATATTAATTATTAATTAAGAAAATGATATTAAAAAAAAAAATCTGATGTGGGCAACACATGACTTTCCTTATATAATGTAATGAATTTACTACTTTTACAGTAAAAAAATAGGTTTTTCTTATAGTAGATACTAATATTCTTCCCAAGATATTGAATTTTCGACAATGAGTTGTCATTTTCATTGATTTAGCGTCATTTTTATCCATTTGGCGAGATTTTCGTTAATTTAGCAACATTTCAAAAAGTCGCCAAGTTGACGCCATTCCGCCAAATTCGTCGCCGAAATCTCGCCAAGCGTTATGGACGAAGAAATAAGTTGTTCTTACAGCAGATAAATGACTATTGGCGTTCAAATACAAAAGTATTACTCAAAGTATCTTTTTTCATGAATGGAACAGGCTAGATCCACGAGAATGATGTCACCCAATTTATCCCATGTTATTACATACGAAGAGTGAACATGTTTCTCAATAGGAAATATTTTTTTTTCATTTTATATGACTTTTTAATAATTTTTTTGAAAAATGTGCAATATCTCGAGAACGGTTCATGTTAGCTTTCTAAAATTTATGTCCGTTTTCTAATGAAAAATGACATAAGAAATGTCTATTTGCGTAACTTTATTCGTGGTTTTGATTTTTTGACGATTTTTTCAAAATTTTATTCGAAAATTAGGGGGGTTCTGAACATTCGATTACGTATAAAAACAATGGGCTTCCAGTGTTTTCAAATTGTGATTTTTGTACCAAATTTGGTTCAAATCTGTCCATTCGTTCGTCAGTTATCGTCTCCACTGACACACACACACACACACACACACGCAAACACACACACACACACACACACACACATACTTACACACACACACACACACACAGACATCACTTCAAAAATGTTTGATTCGTGATCAGGGATGCTTGAAACGTGCTCTCCCGTCGAAAACTCGATTTCGAATTTTTGACCCCGTCACAATACTTTCCTTATACATTATGTATATAAGGAAAGTAAAAATGTGTGTATATTTTAGCATCAATTAATTTAGCAGTATTTGAAACATTGGTGGGCAAAATTTTAGTTCATTCAAAGTACTTATTGAAATGCAGATTTATATTCAAAATCACATCAGTTTGAAGCTTTGTGGGGACAATCCATCAATTGTCGATGAAAAATATGCAGAAGAAAAATTTGAAACCTACAGTATATGTTTCTTCAATGTGAAGAATGCTCTTGAAATATATGTAAGCAAAGACTTCATTTGCATACTTGAAATGTCTTGCGGTTAATTGCACAACCAATTTGGGCCATCTCATTGAAAATAGAATTATTAATAATATTTTTTTTATTAGTTTAAACTTGTTAATTGCATTTAGAAAGCATAATGATGACTGTGGAGAACATTATTTTATGCAAATTTTATGTTTTGTAGCTATGTTTGAAGGCAAGCTGAAGTGAGAGTTAGCTTTGGAGTTTTTTACCTTTGCAGCGTAGATATTATTTTGGAAGGATGCCAGCAAGTTGATAAATTCTATGTTGCAAAGCATTCAAGATATTGACAGGAATGGCCTATCAATATCTTGGACGTGATGTATATCATTGATGTGGTATATGATTGATCTTTATGTGGTGTATATTATTGATTAAAGTAAAATTTATGAAATTAAATAGAATGGAGTTTCTCTGTATATGTTTGTAAATATCTAAGTTTTGTCTTTTAGTTTAAAAGTTTAAAACAAATTGTGTTAAGTACAAGGAAACAAACACAAAGGAAATAAATTGTGTAAATGTCATTTAATGTTTTAATGCGGCAAGTATTTGTGTGTTAGAAAAATAAAAGCCAATAGTCAAAGAAACATTATATAATTTCTAATTAAATCAGTCTTAAGTGGAAATTGAAAATAAATTTTTATATGATTCGAATAAAATGTCAATATTTTCACCGAATTTCTTCAGGAAAACAAATTTGTGACCCCCCCTCCCCCCCCCCCCCCGAGGGCACCAACTTCTGTGGTTTCAATAAATCTCATTTAATATTAACATACTGATGGTTAAAAATGTTATTTACGTTGCCTCTAAAATTTAATGGCTCTGGACCCCTTAAACCTTTTGATAAGATGTTTTTGTAAAGAATGTGCGCTATCTCAACGAAATAGAAAATAATATGCATGACCTTCATTTTACTACTTTAAATATGTAGACGGACCCCGAATGGTTCTTTCCATATATTTCCCGAATTTATGGTCTGAATCACACCCAAATGTATATGTTGCATAGTGCTGACATGGGAAATCTTATGATGACATAAAAATGGGCGTTGCTATTTGAATTTCCAGAAATGATGAGCAACTAAATATGAACACGTTCCATCATGCAAATTAGATGCACATTTATTTGAAGTATATATTATTCCGAGTCTGATGATACTTTTGGCCTGACAGCATGGCTCAATGAGCTCAGAATATCGAACAATGCTCGGATATCTTTTTCGGATATCTTTCAGTACCCTTGAAAGCTCTTCAGTTTCTATTTTTTATGGATTAAAATGAATTTATTTAAAAAATTTTAAAATAAAATTTCACAGAGCCCAATTTTATGCTAGTCAAATATTTTTTCACACATATCAATAAAATTATCATCATTTTACAAAGCTATTAATTTAAAACTTTGGAACATTACCCCTCTGTTAGTAGGTACAAGACTCAATTGCATCTAAAAAGGGGGAAATGAGTGAATAATTTGGAATAGGGCATTATGCATAAACATTTATCAATGTTAAGAATGCAAAGTGATTAATAATAAATATTAACAGGGTAATTTCTGCTTTAGTATCTGTCGCATGGTAAACCCATGATCCAATATTTTCGGGGTTGCGATCTAGAGTTTACTTATTTATTTTTGGGGGTCAGCCTTTTCGTTGGGCCAGAAGAAAACAGGATGTCGGTTAGTGTTCTTTAGATATCGTATTTATACCGAAAGATTTAATGTGCGTCCTTTTCGGACAGGTCTTAGGGTTTTCGGCCAGCTTTGAATTAGTGCCCGAAAGAATAACAGTTTCGCAGGGGCTTGAGAAGGGGCTTTTTGTTTCTGGAAGGCCTAAAGCCAATGACGATGCTTTGGGGTCGTGGGGTTAAGACCCAGAATTCAATGAGATAGTTGTAGGCGCCTCAGGGGCGTGTTTTAAAATCTTGGAGAGAGATAGTTTTGAGAAATTTGAAAAAAAGGAGCGAGGAGAAGGAACTGTGTGGTGTTTGAGAAAAGTCGGCTCCAAATCATGGTCCTCTGTACAGAGAGATGCTGCTCAACTGCCAGTAATGTTGGTGAGTTCCACATTTAAGGGCCTGTGCCTGATTTGTATCTTTTATCTCTCTCTCCGGGTTAAGGATATTTAAATATTTCATAGGGATGTTTTAAGCTTAATTTTTAATTACCATCTTTTCAACTTTAGTCTGTGAGACTATATACACTTTCGTTTTGTTTATCTTAATTTGGTATACTTTCCATTTTTGAATATGGGAAGTGGTCTTTCAAATACTTTGAATCAATGTCATGTAAATATATTTATAGGGTAAATAAATTATTGTTTTATATATACACACGGTCTTATTTTTTTCGCGCTCTGACCGGGCGTGTCCTAAAAAGGAAGTTACCTTAGGACAGTATCCACTCACCAGTCTAAAATGTCACTTGCACAAACTTTTACCTTCTGACAATTTTCTATCTTCTGTTGCCGTTCTAGGTTGATTTTTAAAATAGGGAAAATTTATAAAATTCATTGAATGTACAGGATTTTAAGTAATTCAAGGTATTCGGCAATGCTGTGTTTTAAAGTCAACGGTGGTTAAACAAATTTAACAAGAAAAATCAATCATGCTTAAAGCATTGATTAAGAAACACTTTCCAACTTCAATGCAATTTTATTTAAACATGTCTAAAATGTAATACATTCCTCGGTAATATTTGAAACTTCTCACAATAATACATTGATTTATTATAGTTGAAAACTTAAACATTCATCCAAAAAAATGAACTTCATTCAAATGACGGCATTGAAATATAAATTGCCTGGTTTAAACATCTCTAAAATGTGATATATTACTCGGTAACAATTTTAGAATTATCATAATAATACACCGATAATTTATTATATTTAAAAACTTCATCGAAAACAACTGAAATTCATTCAAATGACGTCATAGAAAAAATAACACGCCTGGCTCTCTCTAAAAAAGCAGCATTTCATTCATAAATAATTTCCCATTCATGTCATTCATCACAATACTATAATAATTTATTTTATTTAAAAATTAAGACCATGGAGCTATAAGTATTTTAACTCTATGCTTAAAACTTCATCGCAAAAAATCGTCCTTCTCTCGGTAAAGTCAATGAATATTTCTTTCATATCAGCTATGCAGACTCCATGAGCTAAATTCTTTTGCATTAAAAAAATACAGCAATTCCTATACAACTCATCCTACATATTTTGCTGTTTACATTTCACATAAGTGAAAAATAGGCTTCGTTAGAGAAATAATCAAAGTTGGATGCTCATTTAAACTCAAATATATTGTCATTGCGTTGTTTCAGTATGTAGATGCACAGAATTTAAGCGAAAATAAAGAGGTTTCACGACGAATGCAACACTCAATATGAATTAAAAAGAACTTTAAAAATGACGATTTTGAGACAAGATGGATGCCGTATTATATTTTGAAGTTGGTCACGTGATCGTTTCATATCATGGTCACGTGATCGCTTCATATAAGAGGTGTAATTATTATTTTAATTTTTATTTAAAAAACTACTGAATATATTTCGCTGAATTCTTTTTCATATATTTTATGGAACAATTTGAATATTACCTAAAATTTACGAAGCAATTTGTGAAATTTAAATCCGCTTAAAAAATGTTTGAAAAATTTGGTCCCATTGGGTTCAATGTATTTCATTTTTTCAACCCGGGTTCAATCCAAAACTAATTGGGTGATATTATTTATTTATATTCCCATAGGTCCTACAGACCGTCTGAACAACATACTAAAATTTCATTTTGATTAAGTCATTTTTACGGCAGTTATCGTGCTAACGGACAGACAGACAGACAGACAGACAGACAGACAGAATGAACAAAGTCATAAACACTTTTCAACTTTGTTGTAAAGTGTTAAAAATTGCTTTTCTGCTCCCCAGATGTATTGAAATTTGATAAAAAATAAGCCAACATATACTCACCAAAGATTAAGTAAATCTTCATATATCTTGATTTTCTTTAAAATATTACATAAATAGAGAGTTCAATTCAAATGAGCTATTTTTCAAGTTTAAAAACGCAAAACAATTCTATCAAAAATATATACTGCTTATATATTTATGATATTACATAATTCAAAACAGGCTACAAATCCTTAATTTATAAATTTATTCATGCCAATTCAGCCATTTTTCCGTTTATGACACTTCTTATATTGCACACCCGGTACACCGTGTCCAAGATACAGTTTTCCTTATTAAAATTTTGCATTCTGTTAAGATGCTCCCCTATTAAAATGTTGTACAGTGCAATGCTCCCTATTGAAGTATTGCATACTGAATTTAATCACAGAGTGTTTTTAATAACCCAGGCAAAACTCTTTTATTTTAAACTTAAATTTTGGTCTAAATTCCTCAGGAAAACAAATGATATCAATCTCTTGAATTGTTTCTAGCAGTACGTTGCAAATATTAGCAGCTAAAATTTCTGCCTTGATACTTATTGAGAAGTACTTACTGCCAAAAACATGTTAGGTCATGCGTCCAGACTCTAAAATATCTTGAATGTACATTGTTGTTGTTACTTATTCCCCCGTGGTGAAGGAGCGCCTATGAATGTACATAATACAGTTAATGGTAGTATGAATAGGTTAACTGAAATTCGCATTTATACCATAATTCTAACCATAATCTGATTCATTTGTGCTATACCATCGCCAGAAAATATTTTCAATATACAATTTTCTTAGCGTCTTTTACTAATTTTTAGGCCGTAGAATTTTAAAATATGATTCTAACTGACAGAAGAATGTATAACCAAGAAAAATGCGGCAAAAGCAGTATTGCTGACGATGTTCCCTGCTCCAATATAATACAGATAATAGAAAATATAAATAGTATAATATACCAGAGAAAAACAAGTAAACTAAGAATATTCCATTTTATTAATTTCATATCATTTCTTAGTTTTGAATGAGCGTGAAAAAAGAGTCTATTTTAAATGTTTAGTGTTTTCTACTTGGCACTTAGTTCAATTATAATGCTGCTGCTCTGGGGAAATTAATTAAAAATTTAAGGAAAAATAAATTTCAGAGAAGAACATCAGAAACATTGGAAAAATACAGATATTGACAAAAACAGTGAAACAAATTTGTCATTGAAATTTAAACAAAATTGACTATATATTTAAACACTAACCTTATCTTATCACATAAACCTTTGCTTATCACTTTCTGATGATCTGTCGAACTGATTTTCAATAAAGAATATTTGAAAACTGATTTTTAACAAAGAATATTTAAAAACTGATTTTCAACAAAGAATATTTGAAAACCGATTTTCAACAAAAATATTTGAAAACTGATTTTCAACAAAGAAAACTGATTTTCAACAAAGAATATTTGAAAACTGATTTTCAACAAAGAATATTTCAAAACTGATTTTCAACAAAGAAAACTGATTTTCAACAAACAATACTTGAAAACTAATTTTCAACAAAGAATATTTTAAAACTGATTTTCAACAAAGAATATTTCAAAACTGATTTTCAACAAAGAATATTTGAAAACTGATTTTCAACAAAAATATTTCAAAACTGATTTTCAACAAAGAATATTTGAAAACTGATTATCAACAAAGAATATTTGAAAACTGATTTTCAACAAAGAATATTTGAAAACTGACTTTCAACAAAGAATATTTGAAAACTGATTTTCAACAAAGAATATCTGCAAATCTGGAAGCATCGGATTTCATTCTAAACGCTGGATTTTCAAAAGGGGTTGTTTGAAAATTAGGATAACTGTTTTAATGTTACTCGATAATATATTGATTGTAGCAGAGGTAGGAAGATCGTTGTTATGTGGGCAACTAAATATTTCAAGTTTGATATTTCCTGGACATTTTGCATTTATCTCTAAAAGCATTATTTAAAAAAAATATTTTTCATACCTCTAAATATATTTTACTTTGCTTTACTTCCTGCGTTTGACTTCACTTTTTTAATACTTTATAAATTGTGTTTCGTATTTTATTTTATATCTGGATTACAATTGAAACAATCCAAAAAATTAATTATAAGCCAAGATGCAAATAAAATTATGTATCTAAGGAAATTTATCTTCGGGTTCTACCATTTCTTTTCACAATTACTTTTAACTGAAAGCAAGTAAAAAATTACCATATATTAACTATACTATATATTGCAGAAATCGTCAAAATGTGTCTCCAGCAGTATTAGTTTTCTATATTGATAACGTATTTTCAGTCTTGGCGCTTTATTGTATTTACCACATTAGATTTATCACATGCAAAAATATTCTGTGGATCACAGCTTTGAGTGGGGCGGGGATAGCCCAGAGGTTAACGCACGGGGATTGCACTCGGACGATCAGTTCGATTCCCGGCTTTGCCCAAACTGCCTTCGTGTTCACTGCATGATAAATATGTGGGTCTGTAAGTTCTTCCGAGAGGTTGGTGGTAGGGGAAGGAGGGTGCGGATTCCTGTGGATGCCTCTTCCACTGGGTTCCGGTATAAATTGGGTGGTAGTTCCCGGTCGTCCAAACAGATACCCTACACCTTCAGGTAGGTCGGACAGTCTAGGTCGAAGAAAGAATAGCCAAGTGGGGGCGGGGTATCGCAATGGTTAAGGTACGGGGATTGCACTCGGAAGACCCGAGTTTGATTCCTAGATCTCTCCAAACTATTCCCTTGTTCACGCGGAGTACGGGCGAGTTAAATATGTGGGTCTGAAAATTCTTCCGCGAGGTTGGTGGTAGGGGATGGAGGGTACGGTACCTGTGGATATCGCCCTCATTGGGTTCTGGTCTAAATTGGGTGGCACTGTTCCAGCCGTCCAAACAGATAGGGTAGATCGGATGACATAAGTTGAATGGAATAGCTCAGTGGTTAATGCGAGGGGATTGCACAGTTTTTGCACGATAAATCCATAGGTCTGTAAGTCCATTCAAGATGTGAGGGGTAGGGAAAGGATCGTGCGGCCTCTATCGTTGCCAACTCCATTGCGTACTAGTCTAAATTAGTGGTACTTTAACGGCCATTCAAACAGACACCTTGCATTACACAGGGTAGCTCAGATGGTCTGGGAAGAAGAAATAAAGAGCTTTTAAGTACGTACATTTAGTCTAGGTACCAGTTTTGAAATTGCAATTGTAATGATTTGTCTATTTTTATTATGCATTCCTAGCCTGAGTACTATGTCTTGTAATTTTATACCCCTTTATTTACCCTTTCATTTAAAGGGAATACCACAAGTATAGGTTAGACCGAGATAGCTCAGTGTGGTTAGGAGATAGGCTCCGGTAGACCAGGCCTCGATTCCTGCGCTCGAACCTGTCTGTCTATGTGGAGTATAGGCACGACAAATCTGTAGGTCCAAAAATCCATCCAAGAAGGGGGAATTAGGGAAATTATGATACGGCCTCTATAAGCGTCCAAACAGTTACCTTACACCTTTCTGGTAGGTCGGATGGTCTGGGTTTCAACAACAATAATGGCCTCTATAAGATGTATAAAATGATAGTATGGTCCAGGGCCTATGCCCATTGGAATCCGGTCTAAATTGGGTGACCCTGTCCTGATAGTACAAACATTATTGTACAATCCCCAATGTTTCAGTTTGGTTTTGATAAAAATAAGCCGTATGCATTGATAATGTTTTAGAGATTACGGTTTGAAATGGGCAGTGCCATATGGTATCTGTATCACATAAAGCTAATCAAATGGACGAATCGAAAATGAAATTAATTTGCTTCCGAAATTCATGTTAAGAGCTGCGTATTCGCGATTTAAATAAAACTAGCTCAGCCCCGTGTTACAGTATTTATTAATAAATCCAGGTTAATAAAGCCTTCCACGTATACATTCCTAAATATTTACCTCACAAAATTATCTTTTGTCTGCTCCCCCCCCCCCCTCATCTCATTGCGGGAGTTTGTAGTACGGCTATTTTGTTTCCAGTTTCATACTTCATATTAAATCCGCTGCTTATGAAGGGAAACTAAGGGGGGGCGATAAGGCCTTCCTTAAATCAAGTGCGCCTGTGAAAAGGTATATGAACCTAAAAATGCTCTCACATGGCTCTATAATTGGGAGTAGGAACGAGAGCATTTCCCAATTGATGAAAATTTAACATTAGCTCTCAATGGGGTTCATATTGCAATATTTAATTCAGCACTGTAAACCAGGGTCATGATATCCCAGTGGTCGCATTCGGTAGGATTGCACACGGTAGTCCCGTGTTCGATCATCGACGCTGTCAAAAACTATCCTCATATCTACGCTTAGTATGGGCATGATAAATCTGTAGGTCTGACTACGAGGAAATCTGACTACGACGTACGTCTGAATTCGAGGGGTGAATGGTTAGGTAACAGATAGTACGGTCCATGTAGTCGTCATCCCCCATTGGGTTCTGAATCTGCATGACTATGATCATCGCAAGGCTAAATCTCGTAAGAGACCCCGCTCGGTACTTAACTTTGATATTCGGTACTCGGAACGTCCCACCTTAATCAGTTGATATTAAAGAAAACTCGCGATCTTTGGTTTTCTACAAAATGTTTAAAATCCTAAACTGCTAGGTTACCCTCAGATCTGCATCAACCCCCCAAACTGCTTAAACTCTTAATGTTCAACAAACTGCAACACTAGGAGCTAGGACAAATAATAAAAACAGTAAATCAAAAACCTCGAACCTCCAACTATGGACCAATGAAATAATGTCACAGTATGAAGATAAGAACCAAACCTAGAGATTGGAGATCAAAGGCGCTTCGCGCCTGGTGCTCTGTTCTGGACGAAACTCTATGAGGGTACAGGATTTTGACGGGGTATAATCTCCAGTCTCGATATCTGGCATTTATCATAATATTATGACATTAATTCATTGATCAAAAGATGACGTTTCTAAGTTTGGGATTCTCTTACCAGCATTTTCCCCCAAGATTCCTAATGCGGCATTTTGATGAACATTTGAGTTTTAGTCAGTTTGCTTCCCAGGCCTTTCAGACTGATACTTTACACCTTTGAGTAGATCGGACGGTCTGGATGGAAAGAAAGAATTGCACACCCTTTCCCGAGACCTTGCAGATGCTTAGGATCGAGTATGATGCTTTATCTACTTTCTGTTTGACACACGAATATCTTACAATGGAATTCCTACTTGACACCTCGCCTGTACAGCATGATCTGTCAGAACTTTTGCACCTCCATATCTAAAAATAGGGGCGTGTGTCCCAGATATAAACACCGGTGACGTATGGTTCGAGTCCGGGGGGTTCATTGACCCCCGCGTGACCTTGGCCTTGAAGTAGGTCTGCCTCGGAGTTCCTTGTCACAGATTCGCGCGCGTAGCCTGGATTTTACCGAGAAGCATCCGCGTTGGAAAGTTCGGCTGCTCAAAAAGGAAAAAATCGGCCACCCATAGCAGTGAAAACAGCTTCCAGTTTCGGAATGGCCGTCATTCGGATTTTTTTTTCTCTCGCTTTTGTAAAAACGTTTTGTGTATGTTTAAATGCGTGGAGAGAGTTGTGTTAGGGGATTTCTCAATATTGAAAAACCTTCACTTTGTATATTTTTTCGAATATATATACATGTTGAAGAAAATGTTTTCAGAAACATCAGAGAGTGGAACTTATATTGCAGGCATTTTTTTAGGGGCGATGGTTTTAGTTCTGTATAAAATGTAATTAAAACCGATAATATTAAAAATTAGAATTTTATTTTTAATAAATAGATCACAGATGTAAAATGCTGCGTAATTATAACATGTAAAAAAGCAGACGATTGTTTCAAAACACTTTATGGATTTTCTTCAGTACGAGCAAGTCAAAAGCTACACATTAAATTAGCTTACTAGGCGCTTCTGACAGAACCACAGAAGTGGTAGCGCCATCTAGTGAGGGGAAATAGAAGAAACAGAATAAATTTAGTGCAAAAACGGTACTCGAAAATCAGAACGGTACACACAGAAAAATAAAATTGGAATCGAAATAGTGTGTGTGAGGGGGAGGAGATAAGATAGGGATACAAATTAAACAGGGTTCAACCATGGTGTCAAATAACTCATTACTTAGATTGTTATAATTTAAATGATGCGAAAACTCCAAAGATGTACCGATCAAAAACTGAAGAACATATTTGAATTAGAAGTAACAGGGAAATTAAATCGTTGGGATTGGATTTATTCATTGGAATCATTTATTACATCGGATTATTTATTTATTTATTGTTTGTGTGTAAAGTCACATTCTGTACATTATTTTTCTATATAACACTGTAAAGTAATAAATGAATGACACTCATTTTATAATGCTAGCAGGCACCGTTCTTGAGATATTGCATGTACTTTGTATTAGGCACTATTCTGTTCTCTTCAATTGGTTGAGTAATTTTTAACGAAAATCAGTTGTATTAGTTCGCAGAAAGACAGTCTGACACACATGCTGTGAGGTTAAAAGAGGAGATCCACTTCAATTATCGTCAGCCGATTTTCAGACAGGCCTCGTGTTGTAATCTCTCATCTAGCGAGGTCCTAACACCAAACCAGCAACTGAATCATTCACCGGACGAGGTCCGAAGAACATCAGCAAAGACTCCAGTAGTCGACGTATTTGGTCACATATTACAAAATCAGAGCCACCCTGTTTCCTGGAAGAGTCTTCAATACTTCCTACTTTTATTATTCCATTCGAACGCGTACTTAGCATTCATTGTTTCTACCCTCAAACTTCACATAAAAAATATCTTATAAAATTTATAATTTACTAATGATAATTGAGTTTACTCTTTAAATGAAACATCATGCAACACATTAATTTCGATTATTACAATGAAACTGCCACATGTTATAACATTACTTTCCTCGTTACTGAAAATAATTCTTTTCGTGCCAGAAACACTTTTTGGCGCAACATTTTTTTTTTCCTGGCACAAAAAGTCAATTTTGCCATATATAACAAATTTGAAAATCTATGGGAGCAAGCTATGTAAGTAAATTCGAGAATTTCAGGGTTCTACTTAAGAAAGAAACATTTTTCAACATTTTTCTCGTGTTTCTGTGGTATGTGCGCCGAGCTGTTTGTTTACGAATTAATGTAACCGATTTTTCTTCAAAATTTCATAATCAATTAAAACCAAATTCGTTGTAAAGGTAAGATGTTATCCAGATGTAAAAATAACATCATGCTTGTTTTGAAAAAAATTCCGGTTTGTGCTCAGTATGCTTACTTTGCACTATATTACATTAACTCCGATACTTCTCAGCCGATTGAAATTGAATTCGGTACAAATGCAAGTTCTTACACATATGCAAAAACAACGCCGCGATTATGTTGTAAATTTTACCGTATCCCGTGTAAAACGCGAATGTATATTTTATACTGTGAATTTATGTAACAGTTTTTTACTACTCAACTTATTGAATACAAACTGGGTAAAAAGGAAAGTCATTGCACGAATCAAATTGGCGTCACAGTTGCTTTCATTTTTTTTTTGTGCATGCATGCGCATTTTGCACTATATTGCCATATCTGCGAAACTACCCAGCAGATTGATATCAAATTTGTTTTTGAGATAGAAATTTACCTGCATCTGCGAACAACGTCACGATTTTATAACCTGCTACTAATCACAATGATTTTTAAATATCAATTACATTAAGAAAACACATTACGGAATATAGACACGATGTTTGTTTATAATCAACAAGCCATGTGCAAAGTGAAAATGCTTGTTTTTGTATGTATTAACATTAATTAATAACTAGAGATAGTTAATAAATACCCTTGTATTATCTTATTTAAAATCATGAATTAATTATTTTTATTGACCCTGTTGCTTTACATGTCTGCTTTGTAATTTATTTTTGTCGAATCTAATATTTATCAGCCCTGGGGTTCCTGAGGTTTTACGAAATACACTCTATAACAAAAAAATCGATGCACCAAGAAGGAGTTGTTCGATTGTGATAAAAATTGATGGATGTAAAGAACATACATAGAAAAAGAAATGATTAAAATTTCAGAACAGTTTAATGATTTAGAGTTTGACCGTATACAAAGGGAGGAAGTCAATAAGGCGTTGGTCCACCCTTGGCCCGGATGCAAGATGTCACCCGGCGTGGTATAGACTGATAAAGTTCACGGATGGTGTCCTGCGGAAGGTCTTGCCAAATTATCTCCAACTGTCGGGCTAAATCGTCAACATTTCGGGATGGTTGCAATTGCCGTCCCAAATGTGCTCTATGGGAGGGAGATCAGGAGACCTAGCTGTCCAAAGAAGTGTTGGGCAAGCTTTAAGACAATTCATAGCAACACGTGCCGTGTGCGGTCGGGCATTATCTTGTTGAAAAGTAAATCCGGGGTGTCGCAAAAGGAACGGTAACACAACCAGTCGAAGAATATTGTTTACGTACCGCTGTGCTGTCAGTGTGTCAGAAATGACTACAAAAGGGGTCTGGCTATCGAAGGAGATGGCACCCCCAGACCATACCCACCTGCAAATATACATCTGCCCAGATATACACCTGCTGAAAGCGCAGTTCCGATGCGCTGGAGCTTCCACTATTTATTCATTGGACACAAAATTTTATTCATTTGCATGTTCGCTCAAAATGTCTTTGCATACGAAATTTCATTACAATCGGACAATTCCCTCTTGGTGCTTCGATTTTTTTTATTATAGAGTATATATCAAGGATTCTTTCAAACGAAAATGGTTGGGAATCATTGAGCTACTCTATACTGAATAGCACATAAAAAACCACGAAATCGGTATATAGAGCTGTTATTTGTAAAGTGTGATTTTAACTGTAGGAACACCCCCTATAAACGGGTTCTGTGAGCTTAAATTTTCCATTTAAAAAGAAAAGCTCTTTTGCCCCAAAGGTCAGTGAGGATTCTTTATTCTACATGGTATGCTTTTTACAATGCACCTGCTAAAAAGCCGAGTAACAAACTGAATTTCATCCTTACTCTTATTTTTGTTTGTTTTCACAGCGTCATCAAGCGAATAATTTAGAATCCAAGATTTTAGACCGTTTGAATGTTTTTGAAAAATAATCTATTGAAATTGAAACCATGTTCATTGGTATAGAGACAAGCACTTTGCTTATAAGTTATAGACTTAAAAATGTAGCATACTGGCAAATTTAAATTGATAAAACTTTCTCATATAATTTAAGAAGATCCGGACAACTAAACAAAGCTGCATAATCTATCCGCGGTAAACAACAAATCCAGTAAAATATAATTATTTTGCAATTAAATGTAATATATTTCGAACGTTAACTTCTATGCAAAAACACATTTCTCAAACATTTTATATTTTTTTACATTATGCAACTGGTCCCTCAGTAGCTAAAAATACTACCTGCGTTGATACAACAGGTGTCCAAATTACAATTTGGGGCCTTCAGCATGTAGTGGCCTACTCTCCTGACGTACAAAGGCCACCGTGCATCAGGATTTTTACCCCGCGGCAAGATCCGGAATACCAGAAAGAGTGAAATTAACGTCTCGTGTGAAAGCAAGATCAAAAATATATATGAAAATATTTGGAGATAGGAGATCCACTAGACTTTCTCACAATTAATGCTTACTATTCGGATTTACTGCAATCAAAATATGACGCATGTCGTGACTTCAGATGTCGTAGGACTTCAAAAATATTAAAAAGCAAAAAAAAAAACAAAAAAACACATATAATTTTATATGTTATAAAGCATTCACTATAAAAACTGCATTATTTTTTCCTAGCTATAGGTCTTTATTTTATTTGAATGCATATTTTATAAAACATAATATTAAAAAATGTGTTTTGTAAAAAATGTTAAACTATGATACATTGTTCAACTAATTGTTCAACAAAAAATTGATATGATAGCTTGCACAACATTATTACTCAGCAAATTTTGAATCCAAAACGAAAATATTGGTATCTAATTAAACTTTGCAAACAGGTGCTTAGTTTGAAATTAAATGAATTTGTCTACACTTTTATTTAATGTAATATTGCTCTTAGCTTTGATAAATCTTCGAAATTTTAACAATATAACCTCTTATAAAGATAATTTTGCAACAAAAAAAAAAATGAAACTACTTAGCTTCATTTTATAGAGACTATAAAACACAATATATTCTGGAACTTTCTCCCCAAAATATTGAGAAGTTTTAGAATCATCTTGTAAAAAATGTAAAAAAATCACATTCTGAGTAAAACAACTTTAAAGTTATTTCTTATACTGCTGTTTGTTTTAGAAACCTGAGATATTTTCGATTCTAACTCCAATAATTAAAGTATTTTTTACATGCGAATTATCTTAAAATGTTTCGCAAAGTTGATGTTTTCATATACATGAATATATGAAATACTATGTCAAACTTCTGCAATATTGTAATCGGTTTTCTTCGTCTATCTCGCTTTGTTGTCGAGTGCATCATCCTAACTTTTAAATTCTCTATTAGGGGTGCTGCAATGACTTTTATTCGACCGGTCATGGTCCCTCTGCACTTGATAGAATTAATGTGTAAACTCATGAATATTTTCTTACGGTGCTTAGAAACCTTTTTATGGTGCTTAAAAACCACCTTCTTATGGTGTTTAAAGACCTTCTTGCGGTGTTTAAAGACTGTCTTGCGGATCTTAAAGACCTTCTTGAAGTGCTTAATGATCTTCTGTGCTTAAAGACATTATTGCTGTGCTTATAGACATTCTTGCAGTGCGTAAAGAATATTCTTGCGGTGTTTAAAGATCTTGTGGTGCTTAAAGACCTTCTTGAAGTGCTTAATGAACTTCTGTGCTTAAAGACATTATTGCTATGCTTAAAGATGTTCTTGCAGTGCTTAAAGAATATTCTTGCGGTTTTTAAAGATGTTGTGGTTCTTAAATACCTTCTTGAAGTGCTTAATGAACTTCTGTGCTTAAAGACATTATTGCTGTGCTTAAAGACATTCTTGCAGTGCTTAAAGAATATTCTTGCGGTGTTTAAAGATCTTGTGGTGCTTAAAGGCATTCCAAAGAACCCTGTATATCGCGTCTTTGGCTATGATAGATTCAGAGTCGTAAACAAGATATTTTGCAGAGTTTCTGTGTACGGTCTTGCAAAAAAATATGAAACTAATTGTGATTAAGGAAAGGTGTATATCCCCTAAAAATATGAGAAAAAAATTACTAGAATATGTATGTAAAATATTAGTCTAAATAAAAATTTTATCGTAGGGAATGATGCCAATAGGTCTCCAGGTTGTTTGCGAATTAGCCAATATATCGATCAATATCCACCGTGTGGTTTCACGTTACTTTTGTAGCCCTCTGGTAGGAATGATCTTCGTATCTCCCCCGGTACGCTCTGATTGACTTCAAATCTATAATGAAGAAAGATGTCTGTCTGTTCGTCTGTTTATGTCATTTGTAGCAAAGTATTAAGTCGAAAGTACTTTTCATTCACAGAAGATTTTTGTGCCATATCTTCTACTAGAAATTGTATTTGACGTTATCCGGGAGTTAAAATAAGCAGTCTTGGCTTCCCAACTGTGCATCCACGTAAACAGTTTTTATTTTAATTTTGTTATAAGCCAGAGTATTATTGAAACGTTATTTGGTTTTCGGAAAGAGTTCTGGTGTAGTATTTATCAGTTTTCAGTTTTTAGTTTACTTTTTAAATTCCGGGCAAAACTGGATACATATTTTAGTTATCAAAATTTTTTCGAAGCCAATAGGATTTAACAAGCATCCTGATTGGACGTGTAAATTAGTGGGTCCTCGGATGCTTGCTGTATTTGCGCCCTACTGTACTTCATTTCTTCTCACTTGATAAGATTTTGCATTGCAATTTTCAGAAATAGATTATCTGCTATTTTCATCGCGATCCCCAAAAGTTATTCACCCGTTCAAAACTGCAATTTTTTTTTCTCGCTCATTTAAGGAAGAATGGGATCCTTGAGATAATTGCTTGCCAATTATTTACATCGCACTTGATCTTAGAATGTGAACTTCAGTGTTTTCTAAATTGTTTTGTCACACTTCCATATTTGCTTTGTTGTATTTTCCTTTAAAAGTAGGCTGTTGGATAGCATTCCTATTGAGATAATAATATCATTAAAAAATTGCTACTCATTGTTTTATAAAGCGTAACTAAATTATTTAACTTGACAAGTTAAAATTTAGGACTGCGAGTTCCCGTTGCAGTCTCCAGTATTTGTAGAACGGCAGTATTGAATTAATTTTGCATTAGAATCTAACTAACTGTGCATTAATTAATAATGTATTAATGTCGTATTTAATTATATATTAAATTAGCTATGCAATAAAATTGCATAAAAATTAAACGCTTAAACAAATTAAACATTTCAAATGCACTAATTTTTTTTCTTACATATAAAGCAGCCTCCACGGGTAATCTAGACCACTAGAAAGTAACAGACTGGTCAGTTTACTAAATTTCCGGACTAAACATGCAAGACGCTATATTTGAATGCTCAGTTATTTGTAAAAAGTAATAACAATGGTCACAATGTATTTTTGTACTGGATCCATTTCCTAATGCAAAATTAATATAATAACAAAATCCCATAAATATCTTAAAATAATATTTAAAACCAGCAAAGTCCTTGCGTTTCGTACACTACTCCCATCCAAGTACACCAAGGCCATGCATGGAAAACAGGAACTCGCGGACATTAACTCCAGCCGACCTGATCCAAATATCCAGACACATACGAGCCATACACCCATCCCTCCCATTCAATATTACTATTTCTTATACCACTCCCTATCAAAACATACACTCATGTCCAAAAGTTAAGCAACAAACGGAAATATTGGCATATTTGGAGAAAGAAATAAGGTGTAGGCACAAAAATTGTATACAAGACAGGAGCACGCACACGGTAACTAGTTCGGAGAAAACATTTAGCATATCAACAATTTTTAACAAGGAAACGTATTAGGTATTAAAAAGGCCTGTTTCGTGCAGAGCCTATATCTCCGCGTTACGGATTAAAGAAGGAAATTCGAAATAGCCAAATTTTGAGAAATGAGTAGACGGCATCATCTGAGCGACGTCAGGCGATGTGAGGTAATACGGCGTCTCGAAGGGATCCATCGACAATCGGAATTAGCCGGAGCCCTAAATATCAATCGTTGCGGCTATGGAACTGGTATCAAAATGAAGGAACAGTGTCGCGAAGACCAGTAAGTGGATGTCCAAAGGTCAAAACCACTCAGGATGACTGTTTTTTGTGTCTGCAAGCACGATACCACAGGTTCCACTGCACATCAGCTTGCTTCCGACTTCCATCGGCAGGAAAATCGGTATGTCGACAAAATGTTTGCAGACGGTACATGCAGACCAGATGTATACATGGCGACGAGTGGTTTGCGTCTCACTGTGCCCTCGCATAGTGGGGGCCGCTTAAACTGGACTTGAGATCACCTCAACTGGACTTCACAACAATGGGGTACAGTGTTCTTCACAGACGAATCAGGGTTTGGTGTACAGAATGATTCCAGACGGTCATTGATATGGAGAACGCCTGGAACTCGCTACCACACCAGTAGCATCCGCGAAATGCACGCATACAGAGGCGGTGGTTTAATGATTTAGGCAGGGATTGCTGTTGGCGCCCGCACTGATCCCCACATCTTCCCTCGTGGTACTGTGACTGCATTTCGGCATAGAGATGGCATCCTTGTTCAATATGTTCGCCCATTTCTTGGGGTCATGGATCCTGATGCCATTTTTATGGACGATAGCGCTCGAGTTCACAGAGATCGTATTGTCTGCCAGTACTTAGAATTGGAAACACTGCTTTGTATAGAATGGCAATCAATATCATCAGACTTGAATTCCATCGAACATGTATGGGACATGCTTGGGAGACTGGAGTTCCTACCATGACCCTCCCCGGAACCTTTACGAGCTTAAAATATGTGTGCTCCATAGATGGGCACAGATACCCCAAACCACCATAGATGATCTTATTCTTGGCATGAATCGTCGCTGTCGGATACGTATTTCCAGCAAAAGTCACTACGTTCAGTATTGACAGACCTCCACCAATGAGCTATTCTTGCCGCTCAAAATGTTTATGTATATCTCTATAATTTAATTCTTTAACTTTGGGGCATGAGTGTACATATTATACCAACCCCAAACATAACGCAATTAATTTACTTTCCCCTAAGCCCCTTTCCCGGCCGTCCAAATAGTTGCTCTATATCCTAGGATGAGTCGGACGATCTGCGTCTTCCACTTTCCTCTAAGCCCTCTAACAAACCAATTTATCAAGTTTAACACCTCAAACTTTTTATTTCAAGTTTTCAATTTCTGGTCGTACCATGGAAGAAAGGAGACCAACTCTATCTGATTATACAATTCAGTACCAACCAATCTATCTATAAGCAGAGTATGCATTAATTGCATTGTTTAAAACGTGAATTTGAAGATAAAGTATGAAGCAAGTCTCTGTAACTCCACGGTTTAAACATTCATATTCTGAATGTTTAAATTGATATCACCTCTCAGTATTAACTTTTCCTATTCAGTTGAATCATGGAGGTGGTCTCATCTGTAACTCCATGAGCTGAATACAGTTTTCCTTTTATTTATTCAAGTGAATGCATGACCATACAATCGCATTGTGTTGTAGCAACCATTTCGATCTCAGATTATAAACACAAAAGCAGCAAAAGAGAAGTTAAAATTTGAGAGGCTGTTTCTACAGATGCAAGGGTTAATTTGTGAAACGGATTTCAGATTTGGATTCAGCATGGTCGAATTAGTATACATTAGTATAAACAAGTTTCTTCAGCCCACGGGGTTGGATTTTGGGCTCTGACATACAGACACTGCGCTTTTTGAGAGGTGATTATTAAAAAAAAATTGAAGTTCAGTGAAAATAAAATTAATAAGTTTATTTTATTAGTTTGATTGCGGCAACGATCTCTTGTTGTTACTTTCACATAACTTTAAGTTTTAGCAACTGTTCATGGCTATCACCAGTCAGGGATGCCACCTGTTACCAATTTTGTTTCTTTGTTTCTTCAAACCAGACTATCCGCCCTATCAGAAGACCGGGACAGTGCCACCCAAATTAGACAAGAACCCAGAGAGGGTGACCCTCCTTCCTCTACCATCAACCTCTCGGAAGGACTTACGGACTCATATATTTGAAGTGCTGGTACCGTGTTTCTGTGTGTCTGTGAGGATATTGCATCCACTCTCACTGAAAAACTGATGGACCGAATTTCATAAAATTTGGTAGGTATGTTTTTTGTGGGAAACCCTGATGTTCATTAGATTATAGTACGATTCGTAATAAAAGAATCTGCCTTTTTCGCGAAATGGCCGGCAGAAATTGCCTTTATCCGTTCTAGCTAAAAACTAATGGAACAAATTTAACAAAATTTGGTGTATAATACTTCAATAACTTACAAGTGATTTATATACCAAATTTAACAAAATTTGGTATATAAATCATTTGTAGGTTATTCTAGTACGATTCGGAAAAGAGGAACGGGCTATTTTTGCGAAATGGCCCGCAAAAATCGTTAAATATAAAAATAAAAGACTACGTGTGCTCAATTATATCAATTAAATTCCTATTTTATACGTGATTTTTGACAACAAAAAGAATGAGACTAACCCCATTACTCTAGGACTAGCCGTTCTTGAGATATTCTAGTTTTTTCGCTACGTCACCTTTGACAATAAGTCCAGCTATCAAATGAGAACTAAAATCAAGTTTAACGTGCAAATTCAATGTCATTTAAAATACTTATGGCTCTTTGTGCAGATAAACTCAAATTATTATTGAAGAAATAAAGAGAATGTGAATATGAGTCTGCAGGGAAAGACATGTGCTGCCCACATCATAATTTTTAACAATATTGCAACAATGATTTATAGAAGTAAACGAGGATTATTTGCAGGCCATTTCGAAAAAAATGTAGGATCTATATTTAAAGACCCACCCAATTTTTGTAGAATAAAATGTTCAACAAATTTAAGCTGTGTACCAAATTTTAACTCTCTAGGACATAGGAAAGTGCATTAAAAATGCCATCGATTAAGTATATCATGAACAGTTATATAAAATTAAAAAACGTTTGAAAAATTGTTATCTACCAAATTTATTTTTAAATGCTGAAGACTCTCTCACATACAAAATAATTAAACACTTGGAAAGATATTTATTATATAATATATCTTTTTTTTCTTTCTGGTGGATATCCCAAAAGTCATAATTTAATTGAATTTGTTTTTCTCCCTATATTAAATAATCTTTAATTAAAAAACTACATAACATATTTTACTGAAAATTTTTTTATATATTTTATGGGATAATGTGAATATTTCCTAAAAATTTCGAAGCAATTTGTGAATTTTAAATTTGATTAAAAAATGTTTGAAAAATTAGGTCCCATAGGGTTCAATGTATTTCATTTTTTCAATCCGGGTTCAATAAAAAACTAATTGGGTGATATTATTTATTTATATTCCCATAAGTCCCACAGACCGTCTGAAAAACATAATAAAATTTCAGTTTGATAAAGTCATTTTTACGGCAGTTATCGTGCTAACGGACAGACAGACAGACAGACAGAATGAACAAAGTCATAAACACTTTTCAACTATGTTGTAAAGTGATAAAAATAGCTGACGCTGCGGCCGCCGACGACGCTGTTTGACAAATTTCTCGTTTTTCGAGATTTTTTGCTTCCTATCGCAAAAACTATTGCACATAAAATTTGGTACACTTGTAGAAAGAGCTTTGAGAAATACGCTGAAATAAACCGTTTACTGATATATATTGTAGTTTAAGAAATATTTAATGCTAAAGTCAAACACAAAATATTTGAGCTTTGAGTTCACGTCTTGGATAGACTAGCAATAGCAAGTCCACGAATTTTTGCAGGCAGGTACCTACATAGGTGAATGTTTGCAGGACGGAGCCTCTTTTTCAATTTCGATGTAGTTTTTGAGATATTTTGCTTTTCATGCACTTCTGAAGTGAACTTTTTTTTTGTATCGGCACGTCTAGCGATTTCTCTGTCTCGTACCGTAAAAACTATAGCATGCAAAAATATGAAATTTGGTACATTTATAGAGAAATAATAGAGTGACACGATGAAACAAACCGTTTATCGATTTAAACTTTAGTTTGGCATGAAATAGCTCGCGAAGCGAGCTCTTTATCAAGGAATTCAGTTTCTGGATTCCCTGAGCTAAGCTTCCCTGAGCCCCTGCTTTTCCCTTCTGCGGAAAATAGGCAGGAATAGAAAAGATATTTTTGAAAGTAGAATTTTTTGGAAAGATAGATATAAGCGAGCGGAGCGAGTAGGAGGCGAAGCCTCCGAAGGGCGTTGCGCGAGCGGAGTGAGCATGGGGCTGAGCCCCCTAGTATAGCAAATAATAAGAATGTAACTGAGGAAACGGGCGAAATAGATATTTTACTGAAATTTAAGAAAGTGGGACGTGAAAGGACCGTCAAAAGTGCTAAATTTAACACCGTATCTGTCGTTCACCTAGTACTGTCAAACTTAATCGCACTTTGTTTGTCAGACTCACTGAACATTTCTAGTACCTATCCTATTTCATAAAACTTTCACCTTTTTATAATATTTAATATCATGAATGACATTTTAATTACAATGGAAGCAGTAGTCAAATTGCATTAAAGCATTACATTAATTACATTAAAATTAGTTAGGCAAAATAATGAAATAAGTAATTAAGCTAATAGAAAAATTCTGCAGATGTGCAATACTTTCTTTCATTAGTGACATATTTAAGACGTTAATAGACAGAAAGTTATTCAAATCATAAATCTAAGTTGGTAATGTTATATATAATCTATATATTTGTTAACATCAAATAATCTAGAAGACCAGTATGGCATATCCCAAAGATAAAATTTCAGTTTAGACTGATGGTTACTAAATTTTTGCAACTGTTGATGAGTCCTAAATTCTTGCAACTGTTGATGAGTACTAAATTCTTGCAACTGTTGATGAGTACTAAATCCTTGCAACCATTGATGAGTACTAAATTCTTGCAACTGTCGAGGAGCACCAAATTCTTGCAACTGTTATATTTTAGATATTCCTATTAATTGTAACATAACTCCAATTTATTTTCGCTAAGACCATTCTGAAGGACTCTACCCGATATCTTCGTTTCTGATTGTGACCTATGACTGTATTTTTTGCACTTCTTCAATTGTGGGAGGGTGGAAGACGGTTGGGTGTCTGCGACCACCCCATCTCTTTTCTCCTTCTACAGTTATTAAAGCAAGCGATATCAAAATGCATTTTTTTCTTTTTAGATTTTTATAGTAATTTTTTATATTTTAAATTTCCTATGCTCTTTAAATCCGGAGACCTCAAAATGTTACTTTTAAAGCTAGCAAATAAGGCTTAAATTAACATTGCAACAATTAAAAACTTATAATTTCTGCGTTAAATCAGAAGTCTTTTGAAATGCGTTCACGTTTCAAGCAGGTCCACTGTACTTATATTTTGTGTAAATGGGTCTGTGAGGCAACGTAACGGACGGATTTAGTATAGAATTTATGAAACTAAGCTTTGTAAACCAGCTGGATAAGGAATCCCATAACGATTAGTTTTATTAATGTGAACACATTCTACTTTATATTGAGGAACCTTAATTTATCTTTTAAATTTTAGCACTACATAATCTTCATTGATGATCTATTTACATTTCAATATAAGTTGATCTTTTATATAAAAAATAATAATACTAATATTGAAAGCAGAAGTACAAAGGAGTTTTCTGGGCTGATGAAAGGAGGTATTAACTGCGGTCATAATCCCGTCTGGGGTTTAGAAGGGGGCACCGAGTTTTCTGATTAGAGAAACTTGGTATCAATATAAATAAATGATCTAAATCATATGAAAAACTTCCAGAAATCCACAATGGCCCTTGTAGTCCAAGGACATTCACTTCAGTACTAAAAATATGTCTCTTCATTTTATGTTAATTCATTAATTGGATTATTGAACTAAGTACCGCACATTTTCTATATTTTATGGTGTGAGAGAAAATCGTGAAGTCATCGGGTCCTGAATAATGTTTAATATAAAGCCGTCGAAATTGATAATCTACCATTGCTCTGGGTTAAAAAGGATAATACATATGTATAAAGAGCGAGTACATTTTTAATTGGTTGAAGACCTACTTTCTAATTTCACCATTTTGTATATTAAACAGTCTAAAAACTTCGATACTACAAACTTTACCATAATTTATCAAACTTTATAAAAAAATATTAAGTATTAAACCTATTGTTTTGTTAATATTTATCAAAAACTTGAACTACATTTATATCTAAACACGAGTTTTTGATCGTTTGCGCTTATTAAAGCGTAATTTGTAGACGAATATATGAAATAACATTGAACTTTCTAAATAGAAGGATTGTACAATACTCCAAACGAATTATATTTTTGTTTACCTGGAAAATAAAAGTTTTGGGTTTTATATCACACAAAAACACATTAAAATGGTTCTTTAAACTTGAAAACTTCATTAAATACTAAAATAACGAAAATTCTGCAGTTATGAAATCAAAGACTGATGTTTTACTTCAAAACATGTTCACTCACAGCATGTTTTACTTCAAAGCCTTCACTTTGAAGCAGTGGCGGATTTTGGCCTCTTGTTGGGGGGGGGGGGGCGATTTGTAGATCGAAATGTTCTCGGAGGTTTGTTCACTTAGGATTTTCTTAACGGCTTCCTATATACGGATATTTGACATTTTTGAAATAACTAGAACAAATTCGGAAGTTTATAGTAAGTTCTTTGCAGCTTATAAAATACGGCCTATCATTTTTTTAAGACCAAAGAAAAACAATGAAGACTAGAAGAAAAAAAAATTACGTGACTATATAAGGAAACAAACTTATTGTTGAAGTCGAAACTGGAAACTTAATTATATTCTGTACTAGCAGCATACCCGTTCTTCGTACGGAATATATAATATAAAAAAACTTATAATTCGCAATCATGTGCAAATTCCGTTAAAATATTAAATTTATTGCTCCTAAAGAGAAGTTTAAGAATATCTGTTCTCACTATGCAAAATTATATTCACGGGCAGATCTGAAGAATAAAACATCCTGGCCCCTTTTGTAAGCATATTTACAAAAAAAAAAGGAATTGAATCAATATATGTAACCTCGTACTACTTATATTGTCGCAGATTAGAAAATATGCAAGTGTGTTAGTAGAAGATTACCCGTATTACAATATGAGTCTCAAAAATATTTGCCAAAATAAAAGAGATGACGAAATAAATTGAAAATATCACTAATCCCCATAATCTTTATACCAGAAGGTCGTAATTGATTCCAATATATGTCAATATACATCAAAATATATACCAATATACCTGTACTACTTATATTCTCGTAGATTAGAAGATATATCCGTGCATTTGTAGATTACTCGTACAACGTACTATATATGAGTTTCATCAATTTTCGTCATAAAATAAACAATGGCATAATAACTTGAAAATATCAATAATCCCTGAATCAACAGTCCCCGAAAATATCAATGATAATAATGTTTAAACCTGAAGACCGTAATTGATATTATCCAGTCAAAAATGCAATGTCAATGAAATTTATCTTATATACATATCTTTATTATTGAAATCGGAAAAGATTTAATAAAAATCGTATATAGCACGTAACGCATTGGATCCGTTGCTAAGCGACATGATATCATTTGCTTAAAATAAATTGATGGAAATCGTATCGTCTGAATAATGCTATCTCCATGGAATGTTTGGCGACATTTTTGTCAGTTTAGCGATAACATAAAAAATCGCCAAATTTATCGCCAAGTGGGACTATAGAACTGATAGACCCATTTTGCGACAAATTGACGGAACATCATCACGCAATACTATCCCCTAACAAAACATATTTAATTTCATTTATTAAGCGCAATTTTATCAATTCCATGATATTTTTATGGATTTACAAATATTTTTATCAATTTGGTGATATTAAAAAAAATTCTTTAAATGTGTTACTAAGTAGGATGGATGGACTGACCGACAAATGCTACCGAAACATCATTTCAATACTCTATTCTAAAAAAACAAATCATTGATTTGCGTCATTTTTATAAATTTGGAAACATTTCCGCTAATTTGGTAAAGTTTAAGAAAATTTGTCAAGTTATTTCGAAATATTCCGCTAAACTCGTAGTTCTAAATTTGCAGATCTGAAGAATAAAATATCCTGATCCCGTTTGTATATACTAAATAAAAACACTAAAATTGTATTATGAGATACAACCGTTTCTCTTTTTCTGCTTCAACAATCGGCTAAATGAATTTATTGGGTAAACACAATATATGAGTTTATTAGCTAAACACAATATATGAGCTGGAAACCTCTTTGCTAAAATAAATGAAAGTGATGTACGCAGTCCGCAATTTATATAATTAAAAGAACAACCAAATCTTTCATTTAAAAAATATATTTTTACATCCATTTATTTATTATTCATATAGAAAAAATAATAATAAATATTAACAACACATTTAATTTCATTCCGTTGCCGAGCAACATGATATAAGATAGAATCTTCCTCATAAAATGCAAAATTAAATAGCCATTTTTATTTCTTTTTACTTTTCATCGTTGAGTAATAACTTGTGAAAGATAACCATGGAGGTAGATTTTTCCATTTAAATTCATGTTTCAAACAATTCGTGTTTTCCGATAGTGACTATTTAACGCAAAAATCCTGCACCAAACTCGGAAATAAAGTTTTATTTCCTTTCGACGTTTTAAACAAACGATTTTGATCCTTTCCGTTTGAATAAACCACGGAGTTGGAGACTATAACTCATAGGAAAAAGTTCCGTTTTTCATTAATATCTCGACAACCCCTGGTCTTAGAAACTCGAAACTTGGACTAAATGCATGGGGGGCTATTTCAAGGCTATCCACAAAATTTCATTAAATTCGGTTCAGCCGTTTTTCGGTGATGATGAGACAAACGAAAATTTCGTTTTTTACTAATATCTCAAGAACCACTGGTCGTAGAAACTCCAAACATGGACTAAATGTTAAGTGGGGCTAGTTCTAGGCTACCCACCAAATTTCATCAAATTCGGTTCAGCCGTTCTCTCGTGATGATGGGACAAACAGACAGACAGACAGATTTTCAATTTTATTTATATAGATAGGAAAAAGTTCCGTTTTTCATTAATATCTCGACAACCCCTGGTCTTAGAAACTCGAAACTTGGACTAAATGCATGGGGGGCTATTTCAAGGCTATCCACAAAATTTCATTAAATTCGGTTCAGCCGTTTTTCGGTGATGATGAGACAAACGAAAATTTCGTTTTTTACTAATATCTCGAGAACCACTGGTCGTAGGAACTCCAAACATGGACTAAATTTTAAGTGGGGCTATTTCTAGGCTACCCACCAAATTTCATCAAATTCGGTTCAGCCGTTCTCTCGTGATGATGGGACACACAGACAGACAGACAGACAGACAGACAGACAGATTTTCAATTTTATTTATATAGACTAGCAGCATACCCGTTCTTCGTACGGAGTATATAATATAAAGAAACTTGAAATTCATAATCATGCCCAAATTCTTATAGTATACTAAATGACATGTTTAATCAAAATATTCTGTTAAAATATTTAATATAATGCTCCTAAAAAGAAGTTTCAGAATCTCTGTTCTCGCTATATAAAATTATCTTCATGGACATATCTGAAGAATAAAACATCTTGGACCCCTTATGTAAGCAAATATAAAAAAAAATATGGAATTGAATCAATATATGCAAAATAAAAGCGTTAAAATTGTATGGGACCCGTACTAATTATATACGCGAATATTAGAAAATATAACCTGTATTAGTAGATTACATGTATAAATTGAAAATACCAATAAACCCGTAATCTTTAAATCCGAAGACAGTCATTTATTCCAATATATGTCAAAATTAAAGTGCTAAAATTATATGGGAAGATATACACGTACTACTTATAATGTCCGATTATTAGTAGAAGATTACCCGTTTTGCAATATGAGTCACAAATGTTTTTTGGTAAAATACAACAGACGACGTAATAAATTGAATATATAATTAATCCCCTTAATCTTCATACCAGAAGACTGTACTTGATTCCAATATATATGCCAATATATGTCAAAATATATGCCAATATACCTGTACTACTTATATTCTCGTAGGTTAGAAGATATACCCGTGCATTCCTAGAAGATTACTCGTACAACGTACAATATGCGTGTGTCAGCAATTTTTGCCACAATAAAACAATGGCGTAATAACTTAAAAATATCAATAATCCCTGAATCAATAATTCCGGAAAATATCAATAATAATAATGTTTAAACCTGAAGAGTATAATTGATATTATCCAGTCCAAAATGAAATGGCAATGAAATTTATTTTATATACATATCTTCATTATTCAAATCGGAAAGGATTTAATAAAAATCGTCTGCCGCATAAACACATTGGATTTAAATCCGTTGCTAAGCGACATGATATCATTTGCTTCAAATAAATTGGTAGAAAAAAAATCGTCTAAATAGTTATATTTCTATGGAACATTTGGCGACAGTTTCGTCAAATTAGTGACATTTTAAAAAATCGCCAAATTTATCGCCAAGTGGGACTGTAGAACTGACAGTTCCACTTTGCGACAAATTGACGAAATATCATCACAATACTATCCCCTAACAAAAAACAATTAATATCATTTATGTAGCGCAATTTTATCAATTTCAAGATATTTTTATAGATTTGAAAACATTTTTATCAATTTGGTGACATTTTAAAAATTCGCTAAATGTATTACTAAGTAGGATGGTTGGTCTGACAGATAAATGCTAACCAAACATCATTTCAGTGCTCTCTTCTAACAAAACAAAAAAAAATTTCATTGATATGTAGAAGACCCAAGCCACACGACCAACCCGAAGGTTTATGGCAGCTGTTTGTGTGTCGTTTATATCAATTTGGCGACATTTCCGTCAATTTGGCAAAGTTTAAGAAAAGTTGTCAAATTAGCGATATCCCTCCAAATTCGTAGCTTTGAATTTGCAGATCTGAATGAAACATTCTTATCCCGTTTCAATATACTAAATGAAAACACTACAATTGTATTAGAAGATATACCCGCTCTACTCTTTTTCTGTTTCAACAATCGGCTATATGAATTTATTGGCTAAACACAATATATGAGTTTAGTAGCTAAATACGATATAAGCTTGAAAACTCTTTGCCAAAATAAATGAAATTGATGTACGCAGTCAGCAATTAATATAATTAAAAGAAAAATCAAACCGTCCATTCATAAGATATACTTTTATATCCATTTATCCATTTATTTATTATTTAAATCGAAAAAAAATAATAAAAACATTAACAAACACATTTATTTTAATTGCGATGCCGAGCAACATGATATATCCTCCTAAAATGTTAAAATTTATAAAACACTAACAGCACACCCGTTATTCGTACGGAGTGTATAATTTAAAGAAACTTAAAGTTCGCAATCATGTGCAAATTCTGTTAAAATATTAAATTTATTGCTCCTAAAGAGAAGTTTAAGAATATATGTTCTCACTATGCAAAATTATCTTCACGATCAGATCTGAAGAATAAAACATCCTGCCCCCTTTTGTAAGCAAATTTACAGAAGAAAAAATAGGAATTGAATGAATATATGCAACCCCGTACTAATTATATTGTCGCAGATCAGAAAATATGCCAATGTGTTAGTAGAAGATTACCCGTATTACAATATGCGTCTCAAAAATATTTGCCAAAATAAAAGAGATGACGTAATAAATTGAAAACATCAATAATATCCGTACTCTTTATACCAGAAGGTCGTAATTGATTCCAATATATGCCAATATATATCAAAACATATGTCAATATACCTGTACTACTTATATTCTCGTAGATTAAAAGATATACACGTGTATTTGTAGGGGGCGCGGTAGCCCATTGGTTAGCGCGCTGGAGTTGCACTCGGTAGGCCCGGGTTCCATTCCAGCCACTGCCAAAACTGCCGCCGTGTTCATGCGGAGTACGATCACGTTAAACATGTGGGTCCGAAAGTCCTTCCGAGAGGTTGGTGGTAGGGGAAGGAGGGTACGGTCCCTGTGGATGCCTCCCCCACTGGGTTCCGGTCTAAATTGGGTGGCACTTCCCGACCGTCCAAACAGTTACCTTACACCTTTCTGGTAGGTCGGACGGTCTGGGTTTCAACATCAACAACAACAACGTGTATTTGTAGAAGATTCGTACAACATACAATATATGAGTTTAAACAATTTTTGTCATAATAAAATAATTGCATAATAACTTGAAAATATCAATAATCCTTGAATCAATAATCCCCGAAAATATAAATAATAATAATTTTTAAACCTGAAGACCGTAATTGATATTATCCAGTCAAAAATGCTATAAGAAAAATTAAATCGTTCTTTTCTAAAATATATTTTTATATCCATTTATTTATTACTCAAATCGAAAAAATAATTATTGAAATTAACAGACAGATTTAATTTAATTGCGTTTCTGAGTAACATGATATAAGATAGAATCTTATAACATGTTAAATATGTCATGTCTTATAACATAAACTGCGAAATTAAATAACGATTTTGATTTCTCTATACTTCTCATTGTTCCGTAAAAGCTTGTTTCAAATAAACCATGAACCATGGAGATAGATTTCCCCTTTAAATCATGTTTCAAACAATTCATGTTTTCAGAAAGTGACTAATTAACGCAAAAAATCTCCCATCAAACTCAGAGATTAAATTTTAATTCACTTTCAAACAATTTTCAAGCTTTTCGTTTGGATAAACCACGGAGTTAGGGAGTAGAACTCGTAGGAAAAAGTTTCGTTTTTCATTAATATCTCGACAACCCCAGGACTTAGAAACTCGAAACTTGGACAAAAGTTATGGGGGGATATTTCAAGGCTATTCACCAAATTTCATTAAATTCGGTTCAGCCGTTTTTCCGTGATGATGAGACAAACGAAAATTTCGTTTTTTACTAATATCTCGAGAACCACTGGTCGTAGAAACTCAAAACACAGATATAATTTTAAGTGGGGCTATTTCTGGGCTACCCACAAAATTTCATCAAATTCGGTTCAGTCGTTCTCCCGTGATGGTGTGACAAACAGACAGACAGACAGACAGACAGATTTTCATTTTTATTTATATAGACTAGCAGCATACCCGTTCTTCGTACGGAGTATATAATATAAAGAAACTTGAAATTCATAATCATGCCCAAATTCTTATAGTATACTAAATGACATGTTTAATCAAAATATTCTGTTAAAATATTTAATATAATGCTCCTAAAAAAGAAGTTTAAGAATCTCTGTTCTCGCTATATAAAATTATCTTCATGGACATATCTGAAGAATAAAACATCTTGGACCCCTTATGTAAGCAAATATAAAAAAAAATAAGGAATTGAATCAATATATGCAAAATAAAAGCGTTAAAATTGTATGGGACCCGTACTAATTATATACGCGAATATTAGAAAATATAACCTGTATTAGTAGATTACATGTATAAATTGAAAATACCAATAAACCCGTAATCTTTAAATCTGAAGACAGTCATTTATTCCAATATATGTCAAAATTAAAGTGCTAAAATTATATGGGAAGATATACACGTACTACTTATAATGTCCGATTATTAGTAGAAGATTACCCACATATTGCAATATGAGTCTCAAATGTTTTTTGGTAAAATACAACAGACGACGTAATAAATTGAATATATAATTAATCCCCTTAATCTTCATACCAGAAGACTGTACTTGATTCCGATATATATGCCAATATATGTCAAAATATATGCCAATATACCTGTACTACTTATATTCTCGTAGGTTAGAAGATATACCCGTGCATTCCTAGAAGATTACTCGTACAACGTACAATATGCGTGTGTCAGCAATTTTTGCCGCAATAAAACAATGGCGTAATAACTTAAAAATATCAATAATCCCTGAATCAATAATTCCGGAAAATATCAATAATAATAATGTTTAAACCTGAAGAGTATAATTGATATTATCCAGTCCAAAATGAAATGGCAATGAAATTTATTTTATATACATATCTTCATTATTCAAATCGGAAAGGATTTAATAAAAATCGTCTGCCGCATAAACACATTGGATTTAAATCCGTTGCTAAGCGACATGATATCATTTGCTTCAAATAAATTGGTAGAAAAAATATCGTCTAAATAGTTATATTTCTATGGAACATTTGGCGACAGTTTCGTTAAATTAGCGACATTTTAAAAAATCGCCAAATTTATCGCCAAGTGGGACTGTAGAACTGACAGTTCCACTTTGCGACAAATTGACGAAATATCATCACAATACTATCCCCTAACAAAAAACAATTAATATCATTTATGTAGCGCAATTTCATCAATTTCAAGATATTTTTATAGATTTGAAAACATTTTTATCAATTTGGTGACATTTTAAAAATTCGCTAAATGTATTACTCAGTAGGATGGTTGGTCTTACAGATAAATGCTAACCAAACATCATTTCAGTACTCTCTTCTAACAAAACAAAAAAAATTTCATTGATATGTAGAAGACCCAAGCTACACGACCAACCCGAAGGTTTATGGCAGCTGTTTGTGTGTCGTTTATATCAATTTGGCGACATTTCCGTCAATTTGGCAAAGTTTAAGAAAAGTTGTCAAATTAGCGATATCCCTCCAAATTCGTAGCTTTGAATTTGCAGATCTGAATGAAACTTTCTTATCCCGTTTCAATATACTAAATGAAAACACTACAATTGTATTAGAAGATATACCCGCTCTACTCTTTTTCTGTTTCAACAATCGGCTATATGAATTTATTGGCTAAACACAATATATGAGTTTAGTAGCTAAATACGATATAAGCTTGAAAACTCTTTGCCAAAATAAATGCAATTGATGTACGCTCTCAGCAATTAATATAATTAAAAGAAAAATCAAACAGTCCATTCATAAGATATACTTTTATATCCATTTATTTACTATTTAAATCGAAAAAAAATAATAAAAACATTAACAAACACATTTAATTTAATTGCGATGCCGAGCAACATGATATATCCTCCTAAAATGTTAAAATTTATTAACCACTAACAGCACACCCGTTATTCGTACGGAGTGTATAATTTGAAGAAATTTAAAGTTCGCAATCATGTGCAAATTCTGTTAAAATATTAAATTTATTGCTCCTAAAGAGAAGTTTAAGAATATATGTTCTCACTATGCAAAATTATCTTCACGATCAGATCTGAAGAATAAAACATCCTGCCCCCTTTTGTAAGCAAATTTACAGAAGAAAAAATAGGAATTGAATGAATATATGCAACCCCGTACTAATTATATTGTCGCAGATCAGAAAATATGCCAATGTGTTAGTAGAAGATTACCCGTATTACAATATGCGTCTCAAAAATATTTGCCAAAATAAAAGAGATGACGTAATAAATTGAAAACATCAATAATATCAGTACTCTTTATACCAGAAGGTCGTAATTGATTCCAATATATGCCAATATATATCAAAACATATGTCAATATACCTGTACTACTTATATTCTCGTAGATTAAAAGATATACACGTGTATTTGTAGAAGATTCGTACAACATACAATATATGAGTTTAAACAATTTTTGTCATAATAAAATAATTGCATAATAACTGGAAAATATCAATAATCCTTGAATCAATAATCCCCGAAAATATAAATAATAATAATTTTTAAACCTGAAGACCGTAACTGATATTATCCAGTCAAAAATGCTATAAGAAAAATCAAATAGTTCTTTTCTAAAATATATTTTTATATCCATTTATTTATTATTCAAATCGAAAAAATAATTATTAAAATTAACAGACAGATAAGATTTAATTTAATTGCGTTTCTGAGTAACATGATATAAGATAGAATCTTATAACATGTTAAATATGTCATGTCTTATAACATAAACTGCGAAATTAAATAACGATTTTGATTTATCTATACTTCTCATTGTTCCGTAAAAGCTTGTTTTAAATAAACCATGAACCATGGAGATAGATTTCCCCTTTAAATCATGTTTCAAACAATTAATGTTTTCAGAAAGTGACTAATTAACGCAAAAAATCTCCCATCAAACTCAGAGATTAAATTTTAATTCACTTTCAAACGATTTTCAAGCTTTTCGTTTGGATAAACCACGGAGTTAGGGAGTAGAACTCCTAGGAAAAAGTTCCGTTTTTCATTAATATCTCGACAACCCCAGGTCTTAGAAACTCGAAACTTGGACAAAATTTATGGGGGGATATTTCAAGGCTATTCACCGAATTTCATTAAATTCGGTTCAGCCGTTTTTCGGTGACGATGAGACAAACGAAAATTTCGTTTTTTACTAATATCTCGAGAACCACTGGTCGTAGAAACTCAAAACACAGATATAATTTTAAGTGGGGCTATTTCTGGGCTACCTACAAAATTTCATCAAATTCGGTTCAGCCGTTCTCCCGTGATGGTGTGACAAACAGACAGACAGACAGACAGACAGACAGACAGACAGACAGACAGACAGATTTTCATTTTTATTTATATAGATTAAGTATACACAAAAGTATACACAAGTAAAAGATTTCCATGTGAGAAGATTAATACTGAATATTAACTAAATAAACATACATGTATATTCTATTCACTAAATATGGTTATCATACAATACAATACAAATAAATTTTATTTTTCTTAGACTGTGGTAGAAAAGGAGGATGAACATGACTAAATGCAGTTAATATAGGTATTAATAAGCACTAAACATTGATTTACATTTTCCGATTTTTTTACATTTTTAGCTACACAGGAATCAATAAATTTTTACGCGAGAAACATCACGTATAAACATCACGCAAAAATATTACGCAAAAACATCAAAAGAAAAGACTAATGGTATGATCGAGTTTACTACCTCTGGCAAAAATTATGGAATCACTTCCATGTTATTTCAATGGGATACGAAGTTCAATGCACTACAACTTTTGATGCACGGATATCCTAAAAAACCCTTTTTGAGCGAAATTGAAGAACTTTAAAAACTTAACAAAATAAGAAATGTTTGAAAAATTTTGCACTTTTCATTATTTAATAATTCACAACCAAAAAATGGGAAAAGAGCTGTAGGCTGAAAGAAAAAACTCGTAAAAACTAATTTAGAATAATAGATTTGATCATATAAACTTGAGGAGCTATATCTTAATGATTTTCCATGATCAAATTTATTATATTCCAAATTAGTTTGTACGAGTTTTTTCTTTCAACCTCTAGCTATTTTCCCATTTTTTGATCGTGAATTATTAAATAATGAAAAGTGCTAAATTTTTCAAATATTTTTTGTTTTGTTAAGCGTTTAAAGTTCTTCAATTTCGCTCAAAAAGTGTTTTTCAGGGTATCCGTGCATCAAAAGTTGTAGGATATTGAACTTCGTATCCTTTTTATTTTTTGTTATAAAGATATCAGACGCTACCGACTCTGTACCACGTGTGCAGTAGCCAACCAGAGGCTCTTATTGGCTACTGTTCACGTGGTACATAATCGGTAGTCTCGTACAAGCATTGCTCGCCAAATATGCCTTCACAGCCTTCCATAGGAGCAGACTTTTGACTTTTATTATGGGGGCGAGATTTCGTGGATAAACTGAGGGAGGGAGAGCAAGGCCAAAGTATCTCCCTAATGATATATATATATTTTTAATTTTATAATTTATTTGATAAAACGTCGACGTTTGTCAGGCGTTTGGGGGGGGGGGGCGATCGCCTCGATCGCCCCTCCTGAAATCCGCCACTGCTTTGAAGTAAAACATGCTGTGTTCAAAACTAGGTTTTTTTTGCGTGCAATAAAATTTAGAAACTATAAAAATTAACAACCACTTTAATTTCTAACTTACTAAATATATAAATAGTAGCATTTTACTGATTTAAATATCTTGTATAGTCAAATATACAAATTTTACTAACTGAAAAAGAAAATCCAATTTTGGGTTTAATTTTATTCTTAAATGTACTTTCTTTTTAATTATAAACGTTCATACATTAACATATTTAGACATACTTGTTGTCTATTTTATAAATTAAATACGTTGATTATATTACTAAACATTATATATTAATTATGTTAAAAAAAATATTGGTAGTTTGCTTTCTTTGTGGTATTTCAACACCATTTTTGCTGTTGCAATTCACTATTTTGTGGCCTGAAACAACAGCTCTCGCCTGGAGGGTTCGAACCTGAAACCTGTATCTCGATCGCTACCCGGAACAAGGAAGATTTCAACTAAATAACTTTCTCACCTAGAATTACTGGCAGAATACTTTTTTTCTACCTGATATTTTCTCGTACGTGACAATGACTTTTACGATCATTTCGCAATATGAACTCTACATTTTGAAATATTTTCTGAAAAAAACCTGTGGGAAAATTCCATCATTTATCCAACTGCATCCTTCATCTGGGTATCAATTTTCCTTCAAGATGTTTTATCCTTTTTCTAAAAATTCCATTCATTAAGTTTTCGATCACTTCATCAAACTGTGATAAATATACGCAAATGCATTTTCCATCAAAATATCACACAGGTAGGTAGGTACCTAGGAAATACAAAAGAAGAAAGCAAAATTGCATGCACTAGCGGATTCTCAACATTTTGATCATGGAACATTTTTTAAATTCGTTAATGTTCACGAAACACTTACAGCATTTTTAGTTCATTTGAGCTCAATATTAAAAAAATACTCTTCCAAGAAATATATATAAATATGTACTGATATAAATAATAAACGAACAATACAAAATTGAAAATTCAAAGCTCTATTTTGAAGTATGTCTCACAAAAATTAGATTTTAAATCTATACATTAAAAATTACGAATCTAGTTGCCTTGTAGGAAAACTTTAACAAGAAAAATGCTTTTCGTTAGTTATCTCAGCATTCGGAATTAATTTAGTTTTATTTTTTTGGCGCTTTGTTGTTCCTTTTACACACAGTAGGACAACTTTGGTCGGGACTTGGCTTAAAAACAGATTATGAGCACCAATCACTCCATCAGACACCATTATTCAAACTCAGCTCTTATGGATCTGAAGACCTGAGAGCAAGGATCAAGCTGGAATTTTTACAGAAGAGTAAAAATACTCCCTGGCTTGATTTGAGAGAGTATTTTGCTTTCCAGAGGAGTAATTTTTAACAAATGTACAATTACTTTCAAATTTCCAGGTATTATATTACATTTATTGTATTTTGTATAAAAAAATTACAGGGTTATCTCCCAACAGGATATAAATTTCTGACTTTTCTACGTTAAAAAAAATAAGATTTAAGAAATGCACAAAACTCATTGTGTTAATAAGCAAAATGCATTGTATATCTGATAGCGCAATTAGAAAACTAAACTTTATGAAATGAACCTTATAAACTGAATGAAATGAGTTTTAAAATGTTTACTAAATTTTGGACTTAATTTAGGATCATATTTTTTAAATTTTCTGACAGTTTTCCAAGTAACAATCTTGAATTATAAATTCGTCATAGCATAATAAACAATGATTTTTAATCATAAAAGTAACTAATCATATAATTCATAATGAAACATCTTAAAATTGTCACCTTACTTTTGGCTTAGTTTCTCCACATGTTTACAAACAAACAAGGGGAAAATAAAATTAAAAACCTATTATGTAAAATAATTATTATTTTTTTCTTTAAAAATTCCAACCTTCTTTGCTTTTGGCTTTTCCATAAATGAACAGCTTTCTCAGAAATCTCAAAAACCTTATAAACCGTATTTACCGGCTCTGGGGAAACTCAAGCCCCGGAGTTTGCAGATCCAGTAACGCAAAGATAATCATAAAAACGATTTTTTTTTACACAACTAAAATAACTCTAATTGTTCCTGCAAATACATACATATTTTGCTGTAACAAATAGCTTCAACCTTCAAAAGATTATTCATAGTAATAGTACTAAATGTTATTAAGCCCGCCATATGAAGAAGTACATAACATTATGCAAAATATATCCTCTCGTCCATCCTCACATGTGGATTTGTCCGGAGATATTAGGAGATCCCAATAATATTAATAATTATTATATAATCCCTTAACAAAATTCGCAATTATTTCCTACTCATATCCTCTAACAAGACGCACCTGTAAAATAGATAGTGAGACTCACTATTTTTGGATTCAAGCATATTATACACTGTAAAAAATAAACTACTTAAAAACGAAAACTTCAACGTACTCGTTTTCATTTGAGTGCAATGGCACCATAAACAAGTAGGTGACGTACTGAAATATAAGTAACCGCACTTGCTTGAAAGTGGGTTCTTCAATAAATAAACATATTATTTAATTTTGATTTCATTAAAAATCGTGTAATAAATGTGAAATTATAATTCTGAAATTTTTTGTGCAAATATTTCGAAGAATAAAAGTTATAGCCTCGAAATTAAAAAACTATATCATAAGAATTACGATGGCGGATGTATATATTTCGTGTGCGGTGCTATGCGGTCGTGTGTTTTTACTTTCCTTATATACATAATGTATAAGGGAAGTATTGTGACGGGGTCGAAAATTCGAATTCGAGTTTTCGACTGGAGAGCACGTTTCAAGCATCCCTGATCACGAATTAAACATTTTTGAAGTGATGTCTGTGTGTGTGTGTGAAAGTATGTGTGTGTGTGTGTGTGTCATTGGGTCTGTGGAGACGATAACTGACGAAAGAATGGACCGATTCGAACCAAATTTGGTACAAAAATCACAATCTATAAGCACTGGAAGCCTATTGTTTTTATACGCAATCGAATGTTCAGAACCCCCCTAAATTTTCGAATGAAATTTTGAAAAAATCGTCAAAAAATCAAAACCAATATTAAAGTTACGCAAATAGACATTTTTTATGTAATTTTTCATTAGAAAACGATTGACATAAATTTTAGAACGCTAACATGAACCGTTCTCGAGATATTGCACATTTTTCAAAAAAATTATCAAAAAGTCATATAAAATAGAAAAAAAATATTTCCTATTGAGAAACATGTTCACTTTTCATATATAATATAATGCGGTAAATTGGGTGACATCATTCTCGTGGATCTAGCTCGTTCCATTCATGAAAAAAGATACTTTGAGTAATACTTTTGCATTTGAACGCCAATTTATCTGCTGTAAGAACAACTTATCTCTTCGTCCATAACGCTTGGCGAGATTTTGGCGACGAAATTGGCGGAATGTCGCCAACTTGGCGACTTTTTGAAATGTTGCCAAATTAACGAAAATCTTGCCAAATGGATAAAAATGACGCTAAATCAATGGAAATGAAGACTAATTGTCGAAAATTCAATATCTTGGAAAGGATATTAGTATCTACTAGAAGAAAAACCTATTTATTTTACTCTAAAAGTAGTAAATTCATTTCATTATATAAGGAAAGTCATGTGTTGCCCACATCAGATTTTTTCTCTAATGTGGCGGTAGAATGCGGGCACGCAATAAGCATCGCTGGTCTTATGCATATGCGCTGTTTGTCATCCGTCATTTATTTACAGTTTAAAAATATAATTAAAAAATAAAAATATAATTGAATCTCTCATATACTCAAAAATGAGTACATAGTATTTACAATTATGCTTAAAAGTGATTCTCCCGTACTCATAAATGAGTACATAGCATTTACAATTATGATTAAAATTGATTCTCCCATACTCATGAATAAGTACATAGTATTTACAATTTGAACCTAAATATGCTTAAAATTTAATTCTTTGATATACTCAAAAATGAGTACCCCCCCCCCCCATACCCATTTTTAACAGTGTATTAATGACTAGCAGTATAACGAAACTATAAAGAAACTTAACATTCATAATCATGGGCAAATTCCAATAGTATACTAAATGACATTGTTAATCAAATTATTCTGTTAAAATATTTAATAATGCCCCTTAAAAGAATTCTTAAAATATCTGTTCTCGCTACACAAAATTATCTCCATGGGCAGATCTGGAGAATAAAACATCCTGGCCCCGTCTGTAAACAAATTTACAAAAAATATGAAATTGAATCAATATATGCAAAATAAAAGCGTTAAAATTGTACGGGACCCGTACTACTTATATTCGAGAATATTTGAAGATAAAACCTGAATTAGTAGATCACACGTATAAATTGAAAATATCAATAAACCCGTAATCTTTAAATAAGAAGGCAGTAATAAATTCAAATATATGCCAAAATGAAAGTGCTAAAATTGTATAGGAAGATATACCCGTACTATTTAATTAGAAGATATGCCCTTGTGTTAGTATAATATTACCCGTATTACAATATGAGCCTCAATAATCTTTGCCAAAATAAGACAGGACGTAATAAATTGAAAATATCAATAATCCACATAATCTTTATACCAGAAGGCCGTAATTGATTCCAATATATGCCAATATATGTCAAAATATATGCCAGTATACTGTACTACTTACATTCTCGTAGATTAGAAGATATATCCGTGAATTTGCAGAATATTATCCGTACTACATATAATATATAAGTTTCAGCAATTTTTGTCAAAATAAAGCAATGGCGTAATAACTTAAAAATATCAATAATAATAATGTTTAAACTTAAGGACCGTAATTGATATTATCCAGTCAAAAATGCAATATCAATGAAATTTATTTTATATACATATCTTTATTATTTCAGTCTTAAAAGATTTAATAAAAATCGTCTGCTGCATAAACACAGAGAATTTAAATCCGTTGCTAAGCGATATGATATCATTTTCTTCAAATAAATTGGTGAAAAAAATACAGTTTGCATAATGCTGTCCCTATAGAATTTTTAAATGTGCGTTTTAAATTAATATCTGGACAACCCCTGGTCCTAGAAACTCGAAACATTGCGTAAATTCAAAGTGGGGCTATTCCAAGTCTACCCCCAAATTTTCATCGAATTTGTAAGTAGTAGAGGAGGACGGTTCTGCAACAGTGGCGGTATGTGCGGTATGCGGTATGGCCGCCATCTTGAATTTCGTAATCCTGGACGGGGGTGTAAAAGGAGGAGAATGAAAAAAGGTGGGGGTAAAAATTTTTGAGAAACTTTTTTTCGGGTGGCAACGATTTCGTAGTCTTGTACGAGGGGTTTAGGGGGAAATAAATTTTTTGGAATGAGATTTTTTCTAAGTAGGGAAGAAACATTTTTCAGGGTGGCAACACCATCGGAGGCGGAATGGAACCATCAGCGGCCCCTCGCGGTGGAAAGCGGAACTATCAAGGATGGAACTTAGAAATATTTATTGTTTGGGTTCTCATAGCAACACCTGTGAGAGATAAACTTTTTCGAGGTGGCAACACCTGCGAAGGAGGTATGAAACCATCAGCGCCCCCTAGCGGCGGAAAGGAGAATTAAAACTTAGGATTTTTTCTTTTTTCTGAATGAGTTAAATGAAGTAATTAAGTACGAAATATTCGTATTTTTTTTTCTTTTTTTAAAATGAATGAGGATAATTAAATAAAGTAATTATGTATATCAAGACCATTGTTATTACATACCAACGGTATGCCAAAGGTATACCAAGGGTGTGCCAAGGTTATGTCAATATCCCTCCGCCTTCTAAGGAAAGAGTGCTTACCCTATATGGCGGTTACGAATACTTAACTGCGAGAATCTTGTATGATGAAGGGAAATAACATAGATTTTTAAACGTGTGTGAGTGTGAAGACCCAGACTGTCCGACTCATCCAGAGGACTTGAGTATCTAATTGGACGGCCGGGAAGAGATCCGGCGACAACACCAGAATAAACACAACTAAACAAAATAGCAAACAAACAAAGCAGTAATCAAAAACAAAACACAGCACCAAAACAACACAGCAAACAAAAATAAAAGGGAAGGCGGCACAACCGGGGGAGCAAGCAAAAACCAAGGGGATCAACAACCAGAGAAAAAGTTAAAAGCAGCAATGGCTCTCAGGCTATTCAAGTGATTTTGTTGGATATTTCTCTCGCTATGAGAACACAGTTTTTAATTTTGTTAATTGAAGTTTTATTCGAGCAGACACTCGAAAACCAGGCCGCGGAATTAGCGGGGGAAGGTTTAGAAAGATGGAAAGGTTTAGAGTGGGGGCAAGCAAAGACGTAGTAGTCTGCATCTCCAAAGGAACCGCAGGAACAGCAAGAGGTTGATTTAAAGGTTTTTAAACGTGTGTCATTTTTTGCGTTTTTTCACAAAAAGTTTCAAAAACGTTAAAAAAAACAACAAAAATGTGCGTTTTTTCAGCAAGTTAAATTTTGGAGGTTGTCGGATTTCTCTATATGAATTAACATGGGTTTTCACATTTTTGTGATTTTTTTAGAAAAAAAATGTGGTTTTTCGCAAAAAAGCGGCCAAAAATGTGTTTCTTGAAAAACGCGGAATCGGCCGATTTTTTTCAAAATGTCGGATTTCTTTATGGCAATTACCATAGGTTTTCACACTTTTGCAATTTTTTTTAAAAAATGTGAGTTTTCGCAAAAATGCTTCCAAAAAAGCGTGTTTTTAGAGTAGCAGAATCGCGTGATTTTTGGGTCCATTTCTCTATGAGAATTAACATGGGTTTTCACACTTTTGCAATTTTTCCGCGAAATTTAGTAAAAATATACACTTTTATGTTTCAAAAACGTTAAAAAAACAGCAAATATGTGCGTTTTTTCAACAAGTTGAAGTTTTGGAGTTGTGAATTTTGTGAATTTTTTCACTTTTGAATTCACTTTTGTGAATTTTTTAGAAAAAAAATGTGGTTTTTCGCAAAAAAGCGGCCAAAAATGTGTTTTTTGAAAAACGCAGAATCGGCCGATTTTTTTCAAAATGTCTGATTTCTCTATGGGAATTAACATGGGTTTTCGCACTTTTGCAATTTTTTAAAAAAATGTGCGTTTTTGCAAAAATGTGGCCAAAAAGGTGTGTTTTCAAAGTAGTAGAATCACGTGAATCGGATGTATGGGAGGGGGTGTGTTTCTACAACCATTCCAGTCTTGGAGTTCAAAATTTAAAAAATAAATATTTCCAAAAATAAATATTTTAAATAATCGTGAAAGTGTGCTTATGTCCAAAATACTTTAGTGTTATGAATCTCACAAGTTAATTAAAGGATGATAATTAAATTAAGCGATTAAGTCTTGGAGTTTAAATAATAGCAGATACCAATGTCTGTATACATATGTTTATACATGTGTTATTTCTTTAAACCAACATGGTTTAATACGTGTGCTATTTTACAAGTGTGCTATTCCCATAGGGGTATCATTCAATCTTAACATGTTTTAAAAAGAGAGTGCAATGTTTTAAAAACCGCACGACACTCCCGAAGGCCTAGTGTAGCTAAGCGTGTGGCTGGTTTGTGTAATGTGTGTAAGTGAGTTATTTTTTAACACTTTACAACAAAGTTGAAAAGTGTTTATGACTTTGTTTATTCTGTCTGTCTGTCTGTCTGTCTGTCTGTCTGTCTGTCTGTCTGTCTGTCTGTCTGTCTGTCCGTTAGCACGATAACTGCCGTAAAAATGAGTTTATCAAAATGAAATTTTAGTATGTTGTTCAGACGGTCTGTAGGACCTATGGGAATATAAATAAATAATATCACCCAATTAGTTTTTTATTGAACCCGGGTTGAAAAAATGAAATACATTGAACCCTATGGGACCTAATTTTTCAAACATTTTTTAAGCAAATTTAAAATTCACGAATTGCTTCGAAATTTTTAGGAAATATTCACATTATCCCATAGAATATATAAAAAAAAATTCAGTAAAATATGTTAAGTAGTTTTTTAATTAAAAAAATTATTTAATATAGGGAAAAAAACAAATTCAATTAAATTCTGACTTTGGGATATCTTCCAGAAAGAAAAGAGAGAGATATTATATAATAAATATCTCTCCACTTGTTTAAACGTTTTGCATATGGGAGTGGCTTCATATTTTAAAATAAGTTTGGTAGATAACAATTTTTCATTTTTTTTAAATTTTATATAACTCTTCATGATAAATTTAATTGATGGCATTTTAAATGCACTTTCCTACGTCCTAGAGAGTTAAAATTTGGTACGCAGCTTAAATTTGTTGAACATTTTATTCGACAAAAATTTGATGGATCTTTAAATATAGATCATACATTTTTTTCGAAATGGCCTGAAAATAATCCCCGTTCACTTCTATAAATCATTGTTGTAATATTGTTAAAAATTCTGATGTGGACAGCACATGTCTTTCTCTGCAGACTCATATTCGTTCTCTTTATTTATTTAATGATAATTTGAGTTTATCTGCACAACATAAGTATTTTAAATGACATTGAATTTACACGTTAAACTTAAATTTGGTTCTCATTTGATAGCTGGACTTATTGTCAAAGGTGGCGTAGCGAAAACGCGAAAAAACTAGAATATCTCAAGAACGGCTAGTCCTAGAGTAATGGGGTTAATCTTATTCTTTTTGTTGTCAAAAATCACATATAAAATAGGAATTTAATTGATATAATTGAGCACACGTAGTCTTTTATTTTTATATATAACGATTTTTGCTGGCCATTTCGCAAAAATAGCCCGTTCCTTTTTCCCGAATCGTAGTAGAATAACCTACAAATGATTTATATACAAAATTTTGTTAAATTTGGTATATATATCACTTGTAGGTTATTGAAATATTATACACCAAATTTTGTTAAATTTGGTTCATTAGTTTTTAGCTAGAGTGGATAAAGGCAATTTCTGCGGCCATTTCGCAAAGAAGGCAGATTCTTTTATTACGAATCGTACTATAATCTAATGAACATCAGGATTTCCCACAAAAAACATACCTACCAAATTGTATGAAATTCGGTCCATTAGTTTTTCAATTAGAGTGGATGTAATATCCACACAGACACACAGAAACATACACAGATACACCCTTACACACACAGACGTCTTCCTAAAACTAGTTTTTTCGTGTTCTAGAAGTCCCAAAACGTGTAGATCCTTTGAAAATTCGAGTTCCGATCTTCGGCACGATCCCAATACTTTGAGTACATACACATACACATATATATTATCTGTGTATCTAAATTCCGTGCCTATGCAATTACAATAGTTGTGATTTTAAATGATCCCTAAACTTTTATTATTTCTTCAAGGAAGCCTAATTTTAACATATGCAGAATGCAAATATCTCAAGCGATTGTAAGATGAATTACATAAGAATTGCTGAATTTTTTTCACACAAAATTATTTAGCTCTGGAGTCTGGAATACAAGTTATATGAATGAAATATTCATTGATTTTGCATAAAGAATCAGATGATTTATATTTCGATACAGTTTTAAATATTTAAGTATAATAAATTACTGTAGTACTGTGATAATGTAAAAGATATTACCACTGAATGAATCACATTTCAGAAATTTTTAAATGAAATTACATTTCAGTTGGAAAGTGTTTCATAATCAATGCTTATGCATGATTGATCTTTCTTGTTAATTGTGGGCCCACCACCACCCACCAATTTAAACTGGATAAAAAAACAACAAGTGTTTAGTATCCAATGTAAATCGACGCCACAATTTAACTGTGATTCTGAAATGAATGAGAATCTTTTTCCAACTTCTCATCTTCAGAGCATCTTTTAATATAAGGCATTTTCTTCTATTTTCTTTAAAGTATTCAATATTTCTTGAGAGTGTAGGCCCACCACCAATCCCGATGTATATAAAATACATCCCTACACTTTACCTCATTGATCTTCTATTCGAAAGTTATTAATCTTTTATTCTGGGATATTAAAGTGCCATATGCTAAGATACTGAGACCATCTTCTAAAATGTAGCGTTTATCATCGAAGGGTGATAGGGCTATTTTGTTGATTTCTATGGTGTATAATTGTGATGGTCATGATTAATCCTCGTTTGTTTTTACCGGGTTGTTTTAAAGTTGAAAAGGCAGTCTCGATAATCTTCATGTCTTATTTTCTTTTGGACAACGCTTTTAGAAACACCTTTGGCCGTTTTTTTTCCCATACAAGAAGTCTTCAGACTATACATCTTCGCCCGAAGTCCAACGAATTCCATGGCAGGGATACTATTCAGTTCGTCCTTCATCTTCCCGATAACTTTCTTGCTGGTTGTAGAATGGAGGGGGTGTGTCGGAGGATAATCGGAAAAATCATACAGTTGCTTGTGCTGGTGCATGTCTTCGTAAATATCAGGGATCTGGATCTCATAACACAGGGAATCTGTGTCGGTGAAGAGGAGTGTGGCTTTTTCTTTATATTGCTTCTTTATGTGATTGTAGTGGAAGTCGTACATCAGGAGTTTAGATAGCTCGAGGATGGAAAAACCTGCATAGATCGGTCTATTAAGTAGGAGTGTACTCTTGCATCTTTTAACAGCAACTAGCTCATTATCAAAAATTTTGCAAAAATTAAATTAACACTTTACAACAAAGTTGAAAAGTGTTTATGACTTTGTTCATTCTGTCTGTCTGTCTGTCTGTCTGTCTGTCTGTCTGTCTGTCCGTTAGCACGATAACTGCCGTAAAAATGAGTTTATCAAAATGTATGCGGCCATTTCGCAAAGAAGGCAGATTCTTTTATTACGAATCGTACTATAATCTAATGAACATCAGGATTTCCCACAAAAAACATACCTACCAAATTGTATGAAATTCGGTCCATTAGTTTTTCAATTAGTTTTTCAAAATTCAATTAAATTCTGACTTTGGGATATCTTCCAGAAAGAAAAGAGAGAGATATTATATAATAAATATCTCTCCATTTGTTTAAACGTTTTGCATATGGGAGTGGCTTCATATTTTAAAATAAATTTGGTAGATAACAATTTTTCATTTTTTTTAAATTTTATATAACTCTTCATGATAAATTTAATTGATGGCATTTTAAATGCACTTTCCTACGTCCTAGAGAGTTAAAATTTGGTACGCAGCTTAAATTTGTTGAACATTTTATTCGACAAAAATTTGATGGATCTTTAAATATAGATCATACATTTTTTTCGAAATGGCCTGAAAATAATCCCCGTTCACTTCTATAAATCATTGTTGTAATATTGTTAAAAATTCTGATGTGGACAGCACATGTCTTTCTCTGCAGACTCATATTCGTTCTCTTTATTTATTCAATGATAATTTGAGTTTATCTGCACAACATAAGTATTTTAAATGACATTGAATTTACACGTTAAACTTAAATTTGGTTCTCATTTGATAGCTGGACTTATTGTCAAAGGTGGCGTAGCGAAAACGCGAAAAAACTAGAATATCTCAAGAACGGCTAGTCCTAGAGTAATGGGGTTAATCTTATTCTTTTTGTTGTCAAAAATCACATATAAAATAGGAATTTAATTGATATAATTGAGCACACGTAGTCTTTTATTTTTATATATAAGGATTTTTGCTGGCCATTTCGCAAAAATAGCCCGTTCCTTTTTCCCGAATCGTAGTAGAATAACCTACAAATGATTTATATACAAAATTTTGTTAAATTTGGGCAGATTCTTTTATTACGAATCGTACTATAATCTAATGAACATCAGGATTTCCCACAAAAAACATACCTACCAAATTGTATGAAATTCGGTCCATTAGTTTTTCAATTAGAGTGGATGTAATATCCACACAGACACACAGAAACATACACAGATACACCCTTACACACACAGACGTCTTCCTAAAACTAGTTTTTTCGTGTTCTAGAAGTCCCAAAACGTGTAGATCCTTTGAAAATTCGAGTTCCGATCTTCGGCACGATCCCAATACTTTGAGTACATACACATACACATATATATTATCTGTGTATCTAAATTCCGTGCCTATGCAATTACAATAGTTGTGATTTTAAATGATCCCTAAACTTTTATTATTTCTTCAAGGAAGCCTAATTTTAACATATGCAGAATGCAAATATCTCAAGCGATTGTAAGATGAATTACATAAGAATTGCTGAATTTTTTTCACACAAAATTATTTAGCTCTGGAGTCTGGAATACAAGTTATATGAATGAAATATTCAATGATTTTGCATAAAGAATCAGATGATTTATATTTCGATACAGTTTTAAATATTTAAGTATAATAAATTACTGTAGTACTGTGATAATGTAAAAGATATTACCACTGAATGAATCACATTTCAGAAATTTTTAAATGAAATTACATTTCAGTTGGAAAGTGTTTCATAATCAATGCTTATGCATGATTGATCTTTCTTGTTAATTGTGGGCCCACCACCATCCACCAATTTAAACTGGATAAAAAAAACAACAAGTGTTTAGTATCCAATGTAAATCGACGCCACAATTTAACTGTGATTCTGAAATGAATGAGAATCTTTTTCCAACTTCTCATCTTCAGAGCATCTTTTAATATAAGGCATTTTCTTCTATTTTCTTTAAAGTATTCAATATTTCTTGAGAGTGTAGGCCCACCACCAATCCCGATGTATATAAAATACATCCCTACACTTTACCTCATTGATCTTCTATTCGAAAGTTATTAATCTTTTATTCTGGGATATTAAAGTGCCATATGCTAAGATACTGAGACCATCTTCTAAAATGTAGCGTTTATCATCGAAGGGTGATAGGGCTATTTTGTTGATTTCTATGGTGTATAATTGTGATGGTCATGATTAATCCTCGTTTGTTTTTACCGGGTTGTTTTAAAGTTGAAAAGGCAGTCTCGATAATCTTCATGTCTTATTTTCTTTTGGACAACGCTTTTAGAAACACCTTTGGCCGTTTTTTTTTCCATACAAGAAGTCTTCAGACTATACATCTTCGCCCGAAGTCCAACGAATTCCATGGCAGGGATACTATTCAGTTCGTCCTTCATCTTCCCGATAACTTTCTTGCTGGTTGTAGAATGGAGGGGGTGTGTCGGAGGATAATCGGAAAAATCATACAGTTGTTTGTGCTGGTGCATGTCTTCGTAAATATCAGGGATCTGGATCTCATAACACAGGGAATCTGTGTCGGTGAAGAGGAGTGTGGCTTTTTCTTTATATTGCTTCTTTATGTGATTGTAGTGGAAGTCGTACATCAGGAGTTTAGATAGCTCGAGGATGGAAAAACCTGCATAGATCGGTCTATTAAGTAGGAGTGTACTCTTGCATCTTTTAACAGCAACTAGCTCATTATCAAAAATTTTGCATGAGCCGAATCGAGGGTCTGCAACTAATTTCTGGGCTCTTGTTTCAGTATTTACTAGCTCAATATCCACTCGATTTCTCAAGTTTTCCATAGTTTTACCAAACACGGCGTTATTCATAAGTTTGAAAAAATCCTTTTCAAAGTTGTTCTGGGCCTTCTTTCTCTGCTCTGTATTAAATTGGATGTATTTTTGCAGCCAGGGCTTCTGTGAAAATTGTATCATCTGGTGAACTTTGGCTAATTTTAATCCCAATGCTAGATATAGTTTAAGGTTCCGATAGTGGATAATGTACTTGGTCTTGGTGTTTAAATTAGGTACTAGCTTTTCAGAGGATATGAAATGCGGATTGAAGGAGTTGCTTCTAGCATTTTCTGAGCATAGGGAGATAGATGGGGTTGTGTAATCTTCCCCATTTCAGGGGCTAAAGGGTAGTCATTATGTAAGTTATGGAGGTGTTGTGGGTATTCCAAATCCACTTCTAAAATGTATCCTTTGGGTCCATCATCGGGTATAGAGCATATCTAATCTTGTGTAGCGTGTGAGGTAGGGATCCATTTGAAATCAGCTTAAGGGAGTGGCTGTGACATGGCCCATCCGTATAAGTTATTGGCATCCAGGTACATTATATAAGTGCTTGGCTTGCTTGCATAAAAATTAGGAAGGTATTTGTTATTTGCTTTACTATGACGATGTGAAATCATAGAAATTCCGCCTCTGATTCCTCGTTCGATGAAAAGATGCATATCTACATCCGTCAGTAATTCTAGAGGACGATCCAGCATTTTTAAAGAGGCTTGCCAGCCGAGTCCAGGGGCAGTCATGACATGAGCAGCATCCAAATCATAGTTCTTTTCAAAAATTCTTCGAAAATTCTCGAATACTTCGGCCAGTTGTAAAACATCGATCTTGACATACAAGTCGTGGTACTCTCCTAAATTTCTTATATTAAAAGTGTTCCATACAGTTTGAGCATGTTGGTAATCTTCATCGGATATGGATTCATTGCATAATGTATTGTAAAAAGCAGAAGGGGGTGGTAGAGTGGTGTTCTGGAATTTTTCAAAGTTGTTTAAATATTCGTAGGGGTAGATCCCTTTTCGAAGAAGCAGTTGTGTATGTTGAGGGATATTTTCTTTCAGCAAATGAAATTTATCTTCATCCAAATTACTAACTAATTTTTCCAGAGATGTCATCTTAAATTGGTAGCTGTCGATAAATTGTAATGAAATGGCTATTTCGTCAAAATGTCTTCCAATCATGAAGGATATGTACTTTTCCATGTTGGTGGCAATCACATTCAGAGAATGGTCTTTCACTTTTCCAAGTCCTTGCATGATATGGTGGGCATCGTAATTTTTGAGGTTGTGGAGCACCACTGGAATAATCTTGGCGAGCATAAATTGTAGATTGCATTTATTGTGGAGAGCACCTCTAAATTGACCTATGTTATTTCCCTTCATCATACAATATTCTCGCAGTTAAGTATTCGTAACCGCCATATAGGGTAAGCACTCTTTTCTTAGAAGGCGGAGGGATATTGACATGACCTTGGCACACCCTTGGTATACCTTTGGCATACCGTTGGTATGTAATAACAATGGTCTTGATATACTTAATTACTTTATTTAATTATCCTCATTCATTTAAAAGAAAGAAAAAAAAATACGAATATTTCGTACTTAATTATTTCATTTAACTCATTTAGAAAAAAGGAAAAAAAATCCTAAGTTTTAATTCTCATTTCCGCCGCTAGGGGGCGCTGATGGTTTCATACCTCCTTCGCAGGTGCTGCCACCTCGAAAAAGTTTATCTCTCACAGGTGTTGCTATGACAACCCAAACAAAAAATATTTCTAAGTTCCATCCTTGATAGTTCCGCTTTCCACCGCTAGGGGGGGCGCTGATGGTTCCATTCCGCCTCCGATGGTGTTGCCACCCTGAAAAATGTTTCTCCCCTACTTAGAAAAAATCTCATTCCAAAAAATTTATTTCCCCCTAAACCCCTCATACAAGACTACGAAATCGTTGCCACCCGAAAAAAAGTTTCTCAAAAATTTTTACCCCACCTTTTTTCATTCTCCCCCCTTTTACACCCCCGTCCAGGATTACGGAATTCAACATGGCGGCCATACCACATACCGCATACCGCACATACCGCCACTCTTGCAGAACCGGCCTTCCTCTACTACTGGTGTAACAGTTCTACCGTGATGATGAGACAAACTTAAAAGAAACATAATATTCCCAATCATGTGTAAATTCCTATAGTATTCTAAATTAATTTGTTATTCAAAATATTCTATTAAAATATTTAATTAAATTCTTCTAAAAAATGCATAAGAATCTCTGGGCTTAATATACAAAATTATCTTCAGAGGCAGATCTGAAGAATAAAGCATCTTGGTACAGTTTGTAAACAAATTTAGAAGAAATATTTTTAATTCTCATAAAACCACAGAGACTATCAAGAAAATCGTACTTAATTATGCAAAATATTGAATTTTCATCGATTCGATGTCTTTGATGAATTTAGCATCATTTTATCAATTTGGCAATATTTTCGTTAATTTAGCGACATTTCAAAAATCGCCAAATTTGTTGCCAAGTGGGACTGACAGTATATTATTTTATCCATTTAATTTTTATTCAAATCGAAAAAAAAATAATAATTAACAAATACATTTGATTAAATTGCGTTACTGAGCAAGATGATATAAGAAAGAATCTTCCTCATGAAATGCTGATAATTAAATAACCATTTTGATTTCTTAATACTTCTCATTGTTGAGTAAGAGCCTGTGAAAAATAAACCATGATGATAGAGTTTCCAATTCAATTCAAGTTTCAAACCTGAGATTTTCAAGAGTGACTAATAAGCGCAATAAACTCCAACCAAACTCAAAAATATAATTTTCTGCAAGTGAATTGAAGGAAAAAATATCGTCTGCATAATGATATCTCTATGGAAGGTTTAATTGTCCTTTTTAATTAATATCTTGACAACCCCTGGTCTTACAAACTCGAAACATGAACTAAATTTTAAGTGGGGCTATTTCAAGAGGCTATCCACAAAATTTCATCTAAAGCGGTTCAGCCGTTCTCCCGTGATGATGGAACAAACCAGTTTCTGAAAACATGAATTGTTTGAAACATGAATTTAAATGGAAAATATATCTCCATGTTCTATTTTTCATACGCTTTTACTCACCAATGAAAAGTATAAAGAAATCAAAATGGTTATTCAATTTCGCAGTTTATGAGGAAGATTCTATCTTATATCATGTTACACAGAAACGCAATTAAATTAAATCTGTCCGTTAATTTTAATTCTTATTTCTTATTTGAATAATAAATAAATGGATATAAAAATATATTTTAGAAAAGAACGGTTTGATTTTTTTTAATTATATTAATTGCGGACTGCGTACATCACTTTCATTTATTTTGTCAATGAGTTTTGAAGCTTTTATATTGTGTTTAGCTCATAAACTCATATATTATATTTACCCACTAAATTCATTTATCCGATTGTTGAAACAGAAAAATAGTAGAACGGATATATCTTCTAATACAATTTTAGTCGTTTCATTTAGTATATACAAACGGGATCAGAATGTTTTAGTCTTCAGATCTGCAAATTCAGAGCTACGAATTTGGCGGAATATCGCTAACTTGGCTACTTTTCTTAAACTTTATCAAATTGACGAATATGTCGCTAAATTGATAAAAACGACGCAAATCAATGAAATTATATTTGTTTTTTTGGAAGAGAGTACTGAAATGATGTTTCGGTAGCATTTGTCGGTCAGTCCATCCATCCTACTTAGTCGAAAACCCAGACCGTCCGGCTCATCCTGGGACATAGATCAGCACCATCCTACTTAGTAACACATTTAGAGAAAATATCACCAAATTGATAAAAATATTTGTAAATCCATAAAAATATCATGAAATTGATAAAATTGTGCTTAATAAGTGAAATTAATTGTGTTTTGTTAGGGGATAGTATTGTGATGATGTTTCGTCAGTTTGTCTCAAAATGGGACTATCAGTTCTACAGACCCACTTGGCGATAAATTTGGAGATTTTTTAAATTATCGCTAAATTGACGAAAATGTCGCCAAACCTTCCATGGAGATCGCATTATTCAGACGATATGATTTCCATCAATTTATTTGAAGCAAATGATATCATGTCGTTTAGCAATGGATGTAAATCCAATGTGTTATGCGTCATACGATTTTTATTAAATATTTTCCGATTTGAATTATAAAGATATGTATATAAAATAAGTTTCATCGACATTGCATTTTTGACTGGATAATATCAATTACGGTCTTCAAGTTTAAACATTATTATTATTGATATTTTCGGGGATTATTGATTTATGGATTAGTGATATTTTCAAGTAATTATGCCATTGTTTTATTACGACAAAAATTTTTGAAACTCATATATTGTTCGTTGTACGAGTAATCTTCTACAAATGCATGAGTATATCTTCTAATCTACGAGAATATAAGTAGTACAGGTATATTGGCATGTATTTTAATATATATTGGCATATATTGGAATCAATTACGACCTTTTAGTACAAACATTACGGGGATTATTGATATTTCCAATTTATTACATCATATGTTTTATTTTGGCAAATGTTTTTGAGACTCATATTGTAATACGGGTAACCTTCTACTAACACACAGGCATATTTTCTAATCTGCGACAATATACGTAGTACGGGGATTATATATATATATATATATATATATATATATATATATATATATATATATATATATATATATATATATATATATATATATATATATATATATATATATATATATAAATTGAAAAAGATTTTGAATGAAAACTATGCATAAACTGCGGTAAGTACAAAAAAACCCATCGCTGGCATATCTGTTACAAATAAGTAACTATAGACCAAGACTAAGGACAAAAATAGAAGGTAACTTATCACTATAATGGAAAGGGGATAAGGAGAATAATAGTATACAAAAATCACAATTATAAAGGTATATATATATAAATATATATATATATATATAAAATGAAAAAGAAAACATGGCAAAAAATGAGAAAAGGCAATAATAATTAGCTCAAGATTAACGATCAAGATATGGAGAGCAATCAATTGAAACTACACAAAAAATGGCGGTTTATTCGAAATTGCAGTCTCGTCAGGACAGCCATGCAATTCGAATTAAAACCGATAGAATAGCCAGTTTCTGACAATGGCGATAGTGTTTAACTATACACACTACTAGAACTGTCTACTGGCTATTAGGAGGAGAAATAATACAAACCAATTTAATTATAAATCATAAATATATAAAAAAAAAATATGAACTTACAGCCACAGCTACCACGTGGAAGTCGAACATTTTCGCAGAGGAACAGTCGACAGAGCATGTTACCTCACTTCGTCGATACGAGTAGGCACCGGAATGAATACACTTGAACGAAACATAATTCGTATGAAGACTTTCAAAAATAGCAATCAGTATAGGACTCAGGACAAGTGGAAAGTAGTCTTTCGAAAATAGTATACAGTATCAGACTCAGGCCTAGTGGTAAGTCAGGTGATAAGAAAGGGTGAAATTCACAAAAATGAGTTATCTAATCAAAGATAAATAATGCATTTGTAAAATTATTACGTGGTATATTTGAAATTATTAATAATATTATTTACAAATATTTCCGGATAGTGGTAATTTTGACAAATGCGTTTAAGATTATTGATGTGGAGAAAGTGAAACTGAGGATCAGAAAGTCGATGTATTCGAAAGAGCTGATTTAAAATGATGTTTCTAAACAATTGAATAGAATTACAAGATCGATATGATAGCAGCTTTATGATAGTGAAGTTGTAAGAATCTTTTTTATCATATAGATTGGTGATAACATGATTATTAAGGGTATCTAAATTTATATAGGTCTAAATAATTTACAGTTTGACTAACACTAGGCTCATTAGGGATTAATTCTAGGTTAGATGGGTAAAAATCAAAATTGGATAGGAATCATCAATGAAAATACAAATTAAGTAGTCAACATATCTATATATAATATAAGAATTAGCGTTAAAATGACATTCATAATAATAGAGATATAAGTTAGCTAGAATACTACTACTACAGCCCCCTTTTGGCACATCTGATGTTTGTAAATAAATTTCATCACCTTGGATAATATAATTGTTATATAAGACGAAGTGCAAGAGCATAGGAAAATTTTTGGCATTAAATGCAACATTATTGTAAGATAGATAATCATGATAAAGAGAGATAATAACTTTATATAAATCTTTAATATCAATATTATTAAAATGGTCTTTAAAATCAAAGGTATGGAAACCAAGAATTTGTGGAAGCTTGCTAAGGTGATTAACTAAATCACAACTTTTGTTCAAAATGAAATATCCTGAATTTTTAAATTTAAGAGATTCATTAATTCTATTTAAACAGTTTAGCAAGTACTTACTAGCTGTAGTGGTAAAGGTATTATGTCCACAAGTGACCGTTCTAAAACTGAGAGGTGATTTGTGGAATTTAGGAACCAAAGTAACGAATGGAAATTTATAAAACTTGCAATTAGTATTTAATTGTGTATATAATTTTAGCATTTTAGTTTTAATTTTGATAGACTGATTATTAATGGATTTAAAAATATGATTAGTTTTTAAATAATTCTGTAACAGAGAAACATAATATTTTTTTCAAATAATGGCATAATTATTAGAAGCTTTATCTACACAAGTTATGACACAAAATGTTGTTGTAGTTCTTTAATAGCAGATAGGAGATGTTTATAAGGATACCTAGGCTTCGTGAATTTAATGTTTATAATAACATTTTTAAGAAAATGTAAGGTAGTATTATATATATATATATATATATATATAATTTTAGTGCTTTCATTCCAGCATATATTGGAATCAATTAGGGGTTCATTGATATTTTCAATTTATACATGTAACCTACTAATACAGGTTATAACTTCCATAATTCGAGTATATAAGGACTACGGGTCTCATACAATTTTAGCGCTTTTATTTTGTATATATTAATACAATTTCATATTTTTTGTATATTTGCTTTCAAAAGAGACCAGGATGTTTTATTTTTCAGATCTGCCAGTGAAGATTATTTTGCATAGTGAGGGCAGATATTCTTAAACTTCTCTTTAGGAGCAATACATTTAAAATGTTAACATAATTTGCACATGATTGTGAATTACAAGTTTCTTTATATTATATACTCCGTACGAAGAACGGGTATGCTGCTAGTTATATATATTATCATAATTAAATATATTATTTTAATTATATATTATCTTATCGGCCAAATATAATATCTTAATTTTTCAAGATGTTAAATTTTCGTCAGTTTGGAAACATTTTCCAAAAATGGCAAATTAGTGGTATTTCCCCAAATTCGTCGTCAACCCTGTTAACAAACAGGCGCGCAGACAGACTGAGAGAAATGATTTTTTTATTCCATAGTATAGTGTAATTTACACCCAAACAAATGTTATCGTCTAATCTCTTACACGATCAATTTCATTCGGAAAGGTTAAAATTAATTTTCTCTTTTTCCCGTCTTTACGACGTGTTCCACGGTCACAATCAGTCGGAAGGGTTAATTGGTATTTTGGCATTATCCCTCGTCCGCGTGGGATTCGTGGAATAGGAAGAAGTTACGGAATAAATCAAATTTAGATGAGGAAATTGCGCCGGAACAGGGAATCACAGTCGAAGGCGAAAAACCCCAGAAATCCTTTGCCGAATCTGTTTGTGTCAACAAATAAATTATAAAAGAACATTTACTCGAGGTCAGTGGGTATAACTGTGGACTTGCTTCGAGTTAAAATCTTTAATGTATTCCCAATGCAGATAACAACGTCCATGGACAGTTTACACGTTGAATACGCGCTCGTCAACATAGAGTATCCAGCATTAACAATGGCAGCAAAAAAAGAAAAAAAACATAAACAAATAAATAAATAAATAAATGTATGTGTCACTATTTTAGGAATATTTGTGGGAACTGACAAATATAGTGTGACGAACCCGTCACTTTTTCAAGCCTATTTCAGCCATTTTCAGAACTGTTTCAGAGTTCATACACCTTAAGACCGCCTGCATTGCAGTTTTTGGAAAACAAGGCTATAAAACTCTGTCATCACAGTCTGATTTCGGAGAAATGCACCCAATTTGAGCCGTCATCAGAGAAGGGAGAACTAATCCCAGAGGGGGACGTTAGGTGGTCTAGGATGCAGAGCTTGGAAAAAGACATTCCAGAGCTTTGTCAGGGTGGTCCTCAGATTTTGGACCAGAATATATACATGAAAGAGACGCTTATCGAGAGAGGCGAGACAATTTTCGTAGAGACAGGTCGCACGTTTGGTGCTCCTGATGCACAGGTTCTCGCCCTCACCGGAATGTTTTCTGTAACCTTTTTGATATTACTTGTCATGCTTTAATAAAAGCTTATTTTCTTTAACAACGATGCCTGTTTTATCCAGACTTGGAGAAAGTCGATATTTTCATGATATTTTCACAGATTCGAACTCACGAATTCAGAAGGAAACGGTTACCGGTATTTAGGTCGGCACATTCCACTTTATGTGCGCGGACCGGAATAACGCTACTGAGTCAACAACCATACAGAGTATCCGGCAGCACTGAATCAGTAATCATTACAAAAATGGTATCCAGCGACGGCATACGTTACAAAATGATGGCGAACGGAGGAATTCGTTATAAAATGGTGGCAGCGGTGGGATAATCATGATAATTGGACTGTAAAATACCATCGGAGTTTGAAACGAATGAAGCGCCTTTGAAATAGAGCTACGAAGCAACACCAGAGAGGTCGATGACCGCACGCAGAATCCGCAGAGAAGGAAGGACTGAATGATTTTCCCACCCGCAACCGAAGAAAGTTCTTTTAAGCCCTAGAGTTCCACCAGATCCGCAACCCAACACCCGAGCAACGTCGGAGATCAAAGAAAGAAGGACAGCAGAGGATCGGAGCGCCCGCCGAAAACGAGAGTCCCAACACAGAATTCCGCTCCAGTATTCCGCGACGAGAAACACCGACGAAAGCTGATATCAACAACGGAGGGTGACAGCAGCGAAGGGGTGAGTGACGATTTTTTACTTTTGGTTATTGTGTAACTCAGGATCTTGTAACAAAAAATAGGAAAGGGGAGCTAGGAGATCTTTTAATCGAGCTAGAATTTTGACAGGAAAATTGGTTAGCCAAAGCTCGGATTAAACTAATTATATTAGGATTGAGCATTTAAAAAAAAAAAAAAAAAAATATATTGTATGTTTTGTTTAATGCAGAGTAGTTTTGTTTAATATACTGTAAACTTTATAGTAACGCATATTATTTCCATTTAAGACATATTGGTTCATCTAAGTTTTAAATAGAACTGAATACAGGAATATAGTCTCATTAAGAGACTGGTATAGAAAATATTAATACATTAATTTGCATAAGTATAATTATAATTTTATCTCAATATGGCATTTTTAGCGAAGGCTAGGAAAGCGGATTTGACTAAATTAACAGCTGAGCTCGTAGAGGTGGTACCACAAAATTCTAAAATCATGGACTTAAGAAAGTTAATTTTGGAGAGCGCTAGTTATGAGGAAGAATTAATAGAGGGGATGCTGACAGCTATTGTGGCTGAGAGAGTGGAAAAGGAAGAATTAGAAGCAAAATTAAAATCAGAACGGGAAAGATTAAATTTTGAGAGAGAACAACTGGAGGCTAAAGCAAAATCAGAACGGGAACAATTTGAAGCAAAATTAAGGAAAGAACAAGAACAGTTTAAGTTAAACTTAGAGTCCCAAGAAAGATTGGAGTTAGAGAAAATTCGGGCCGGTAGTCGTAGCAACACGGAGAGTCCGAATATAAGCGTAGAGGCAGGGGCGCAGATGAGGTTTCGGACGGTGGAGGAGACGGTCAGGATAATAAGACTGCTAACAGTCAAGGTACCCACACGGTCTGACCAGTGGGCGTATTTTTTCTCAAGTCTAGAGAGGGCATTCGCTTCTGAGAGCGTACCGCTTGAATTCAGGGCGACAATTTTGTTAAATTTACTGGGGGACAGAGCGGCGAATTTGCTGACTCAGGTTTCAGAAGAGGAATACGGAAATTATGAGGTAGTAAAAGGAGTTGTATTAGAAAATTTTCAACCTTCGCCTCAGGTATGTTTAGAAAAATTCCGGAAAGCGAGCCGTCGGGCGGACGAAAATTTCGTTCAGTTCGCGACTCGGGCGACGTCCATGTGGGACTATTATTGCAAATTAAAGGGGGCAATGGATTTTGAGACCGTAAACCAATTAGTGGTAGCGGACAAAATTACCCAGGGACTGGACGTCGAGATCTATGCCCATATAGGTATACGGCAAGGTGATGGGTGGTTTAAGCCCAGGGAACTGGCCAAGGAGTGCGATATGTACTTCGCGGCCAGGGGAAAATCATATGCGGCGTCGGGGCCAGGAAATGGCAAGGCTAGTGGAAATGAGAAAGAGGCACAGGGTAAATTCCGATCCGAGGGCGAAAGAGCCCGGACAAATATTGGGGGACCCGTAAATGGGGGAAAGAAGGGCCAATGTTTTTTATGTGGGTCGAAGAACCATTTTAAATGGGACTGTCCTCAAAGGAGGCAGGGGAGGCCGAATGGTACTAAGGACACTAGCCGGAGATGGGAAGACAGACGCGCAGCTGACCAAAGGGAGGCTCCACGAGTTACTGACCACAGAGTCGTAGCCAGGGTGGATGCAGTTAGGGCGGAGTATCCGGAAGCTACGGAGAGGGGACCGCTATGCAAATTAGAGAGGGTGCCGGTGAGCGTCGACGGTAAGTTGGCGTGGGCTCTAGTGGATTCGGGCGCGGAAATTACGGTCGTGAGGAGCGACGTAGCGCCAGGCGAATCGCGGACGGAGGCGGCTATACGTTTACAAGGAGTATTCGGGCCGGCCGTAGAATGTCCACTGATAAATATCCCTTTAGGAATGGTCAGGGGGGAGAGCGATAGTGCGCCCCAACAGGAAGTTTTATGCGCGGTCGTGAAGGATATGGTAGAGGAAGTTTTGTTACCGCCACAGGTAAAGAAGGAATTAGAGAAAAATTCCAGAGCTGGGAAGGCAAACGCCATAGACCCAGGTAGGCGCGAACCGATTCCGGAGGGCGCAAATGAAAGCGAAACAGTTTATGAACCCCGGAGAGGGTCAGTTTCGAATGTTGAAGTAGAAGCAGGGGGAGAAGCCGCAAAAAGCGAAAAACTAAAGGAAGCTGAGTTCCCGCAATCGCAGATGTCTGCGAAGGAACAAATAAGGTGTTGAAGACCCAGACCGACCGGCTCGTCAGCAAGGACATGAGCAACCGATTAGTCGGCCGGGACAAATAAGGTGTGTAAAATTAGAGGAACGAGCCAAGATATGCGGAGGATATGTGGTTTACACACAAAATGTGTTAGGAGAGAGAGAAGGGAAATTAGTCGTCCCGAAGGTAACCAGGGCGGAAAGGAGGCGACAGGCGAAAGTCAGGCCACTGGAAATTCTTTTGCAACAAGCAGAGACCGGGTGGGGCAATCCCGATAGTCAAGAGGTTAATAACGGACAGGTAGATGTACCGGATGGCGAGAGGAAGAAATATCCCAACGAGATTAGGGACCGAGGGAGCCAAAACGCGAAAGCTGAGATGAAGGAGCGAGGACTTTTGGTTTCGAAACGGAAAGCTCCGAGATTCCACGAAAGAGCTTCGGTTCGAGAGTACCCCGGCAAAAAGATGCGAACCCCTGGCTATGGCAGGAAAGAAGGGGTGGAGAGATACTATGATTCTTCCACACGGTGGAAGAGAGGTATGGGATAGCAGAAGGCAGAACCCAGAAGGGGGGGGAGGGGGACATGTGTTTTGAAAGTGGGTCAGAGCATATTCCTCCAGGCTGGGAACCGCAACCCCCAGCTGATTGAAGCAGGGGGAAGGAGCGAGGAGGAGAAGAGACGTTAGTTTCGATATCGCAGAGAGTTTTACGTGAAAGCGGAACGGAGGGAGAATTAGTTCCGATTTTATGTATAGGTGTTTATGTTTACCGGAGTGGTTATGTGTAGTAGTGTACAAATATTGCATGAGTGTATTTTATATTAGTGTACTGATTTTATGGTTTATGGGATTTTCTTTTATTAGAAACTTTTATATAATAGTGTACAAATTCTACCGGAGTGTAGGGAGAGATTACAGTGTAGACGGTTCTAAAGGAACTGGGAATTATTTAGGAAGATAGATTAGGTAAACTCATTGATGACATTATAGATAGGTACTGATAGGATGAATAAGTGTAGGATTTATATAGTATAAATTTGATAGAAAGTTTTTTTGAATGGTTAATTTATGTAAAGATATATGTGTTGGGTAGTGTAATATTAGATTATCTATTAGTGTTTATGGTAGTTGTTTTTTTTTGGTTTGATTGTGATATTATATTATTTGGCTGGGAATTCTGGGAGAGTTATAATGTTGCAATGGAAGTGTATAATATGAGATCCTGGGTGGCAGCCAAAGTAAATAGTCACTATATAGCAGGCATATACCCAGCAACCATGTGTTTTACAACCAGTTATTTAGAAGTGAAAAACCCGTGAAAGAATGCCAGAAACTCTGGACTTAAGAAAATTGTGTTGTGTATGCAGACTCTGACACGCTAACTTTTAGGTGTGCACTATAAGAACTCAACATGCGTAAGCTGTGAGTGCATTCTGACAACAGATGCGGCATAGCCGGAGTGATGTGGGTTACGAGCGGTTGCTCATTACCAGACAGTTGTGTGGGGTAATAAGGGTCAATGGACCTGTGTTCGGACGATCCTCAAGGAGTGTAATGTTGTAGGGTTATTGCAAGTGAATTGTGTTTTTGGAAAAAGCTGGGTATTTAACCCTAGTTTTTCTCTGGGTGGGGCATGTGACGAACCCGTCACTTTTTCAAGCCTATTTCAGCCATTTTCAGAACTGTTTCAGAGTTCATACACCTTAAGACCGCCTGCATTGCAGTTTTTGGAAAACAAGGCTATAAAACTCTGTCATCACAGCCTGATTTCGGAGAAATGCACCCAATTTGAGCCGTCATCAGAGAAGGGAGAACTAATCCCAGAGGGGGACGTTAGGTGGTCTAGGATGCAGAGCTTGGAAAAAGACATTCCAGAGCTTTGTCAGGGTGGTCCTCAGATTTTGGACCAGAATATATACATGAAAGAGACGCTTATCGAGAGAGGCGAGACAATTTTCGTAGAGACAGGTCGCACGTTTGGTGCTCCTGATGCACAGGTTCTCGCCCTCACCGGAATGTTTTCTGTAACCTTTTTGATATTACTTGTCATGCTTTAATAAAAGCTTATTTTCTTTAACAACGATGCCTGTTTTATCCAGACTTGGAGAAAGTCGATATTTTCATGATATTTTCACAGATTCGAACTCACGAATTCAGAAGGAAACGGTTACCGGTATTTAGGTCGGCACATTCCACTTTATGTGGAATAACGCTACTGAGTCAACAACCATACAGAGTATCCGGCAGCACTGAATCAGTAATCATTACAAAAATGGTATCCAGCGACGGCATACGTTACAAAATGATGGCGAACGGAGGAATTCGTTATATATAGTATTACCACGTAGCCGGCTAGATACTTGAGATATAATTCAAGCTACACTAGCCTGAAACGGCCATGTTCATACTCAACAGAACTTAGAGCTGTGTTTTTAGATACATTTCGAAGTAATCTGACAAGGTGGTAGGATTAAATTTGCCTGTTCGCAAAATTGCGTCATAATGCAAGTGTTTTTTTACCATGCCAGCTATTGGCTATTCTATGCTGATGAATGTACGAAACCGGTCCACTGATGCTGTTAACTGTAGTGGAAACGTATTTTTGAATGCAAAAATAGCAAATTTTTGTAGATGATATGTTTTTGGCTGGGATAATTATCAGAAAGTGACAAGATAAGATATTTTATAAGAAAAAAAAAAACTATAATTCGTTGAAATAGGATGATGGTACCCAAATTATATAGGGCTGCATGAGCCACTCAGGTGTAGGAAATTTGAAGTTGAGGACATAATGCATAAATATGTATATCTCAACATTAAAAAAGAAATTTAAAGGAAATTTCTCTGAACTTGGTTATTATGTCTAATTCCAAATTTTATAAGGACAATGTAATAAAGCAAACTGCTGACTTTAAAAAAATGTGGACATAACGCTACTGTCCTGGTATCGTGAAAAAGCCTTCAAAGAAACACACGAATTTACCGATGATGTAGATGCATGTATCTTCAACAGAAGATAAATCTACATAAAATTTCTGTAATATCCGAAAAGTTCTCCAAAACAGGCTTTTTCTGGGAGGTGCAGGGGGGGGGGGTGAAGGGAAAGAAGAATTGATAAAAATTTTGTGAAAAATTGGATGAATCAATGACTAAAGAAAGTCATAAGGAATAAAAGTGTTCCAACAAGCTACTAAGTAAACGGCAATGATCTTTATAGAATTATTTTTTATCGCAGTGTCCCAATATCTTTTAAATTTTACCTTTGATCTGATTTGATTACGAAGTCAATAACTTTGTGATTGATGACTAAAATTTTTCATTTGCATTTTGTGAATATTCAGTGGATACTTTTCAGCCGTAAATAAAAAATGTATTTCGTTTAATTTGTGCATTAAATATTTGTAAGCGTTAGAGGATTCCTTCTGCATAGTTTCTCAGTACTGTTTGATGACTCGATAGAAATACTGAAAAAAATTAAGCTACGAAAGTATTAATTGACTTGCAGGAAATTTGGGATTTTATCGTAGCAACAATATGTCTTTTGATTTAAGGTCAAGTTTCAGGAAAGATCTAATTAATCTAATTGTTTCCCATAATATTTGAGTTTATTAATCTTAATCTGTTAAAATCACTCAACATATCAGATTTTTAATATATAGAATTAAAAATTTCCGAGCCACCCACAGTCAATAACATTTTCAAGGAGTTTAATCAAACAATTCTTTTCTGAACTTGCAGGATTTTATAAATCTAAATATGCATGCATTTTATTTGTTTTTGAGTAAAACTATTTCTGTATATGGCATTAGAACAATTTATTGCTGTATGGCAGACAGTTTGTGACATCTGTCTTAATGAAAGTATATAGGGCGAGTAAAGTATGCCCCAAAAATCAACATCTGATTTTTGATACACGCTGGTCATTTGTTAATAGCACATGATAATCGTTTAATTTAACAAAAGAACCTATTAATAGATATGGATTACATCAAACTTGCTGGATGTTAGTCAATAGAAATGTTTGAAATGTAAGCAGCTCAAAGTGGATAAACATCTTCATTATCAATATTAATGATCTGTTGCATAATTGTATCCAGACAATCCCTGGAGGGGGGAACACTTGAATTTCACAGGAAGGTTTATAAGATCTGTTTCATTTAGAAACTATCAATCTAATTCAATCTCGTGCCCTGTTGAAACTATCACTTTAATCTTGTCAAACGTGTGTACGTACCTTGCTGGCAGCAAACGATGACCTCCATTTTAAACAAAACAAAAAATTGCTATTCTATTTATAAAGTCGTTGTTTTGTGTGTGTGTGTGTGTGACGTTTATTTATGTAATTATTTGAGTATAAAATAAAATATATTGCTATGGAATTTTCAACGTGTAGTTTTCTTTGAGAAGGGTAGAAGGATTATGAACCACGCCTAAAATTATTAGTACTGAAAAGTATATTTTGCGCTCCTTTGCAGTTGTTACTGAATTTGGTTTAATAAGTACAGTATATAATGTTGACAAAAACCGCGTAGAAAGGTATTTCCCAAAGTTAGGTCACGCTGCATTGCAGATAACAGCATACATGGAACAGTTTTACAATTATTATGCACTCGTCAGCACGAAATAGCCGATAAATTGCATGTGCCACAATTTTGCCACCCTCTATCGAGATCGAATGTTTTATATGCAGCTAGTTTCAAATTTTGTCTGAAAAGAATTATCTTAGGCCTCACGAAGCTGTAGCGGCCAAGTTCATATTCACAGAACTGTTTGTTATCTGCAATGGGTGTGCCATTCTAGTTTGAGAAACACCCCTATAAAGGGAAAGGGGTCTTAATTGTTTTATTTTTAATATAAAGAATCCTTTTTGAAAGAAACTGACTGCATGGTAGGAATGCACTTGTTGGTCTCCAGAGAGGTTCACAATACTGTGCCCATTCAAGTACAGTCTATTCAATGTTAACGAGGCAGGTAAAGCAGGAAACATGTCCATGGATATTGATATCTACAGTGGAAGTTTGACCCTATTGTAGAATAATCTTGATGGTTGTAAAGCAACATTTTATTGACGGTGAACAATACTATTTTAATGAAAATTATCGAAATTTGAAATTTGGAGACTGTTTACTCGTTGAATTTCTGAAACAACATAGAAAACAGAGAAAACTCATTGTAGATAAGTCAAACATTGCAATTTTCACAACTTGATACTTTTTAGAATCTGATTTAGATATATTTTGAGTGCATTTGAAATAGTACTTGTGTTTCAAGTAAATGCAGTTACCAACAAATTACATATAATTAAATTTTAACAACTGCTTATTTAAATATTAGACCTCGTGAAATATTTAACCTGTTTGGGTGCCATTGTGAAGCATTTATATCAGGTTAGAATACTCGGCACTCTAAAAGTGCCACAACTCAAACTACGATCCTGAAATAGCGAATAACCACTTCTTAACAGCCAAGGATGCATAGACAGCTATTAAGAGGACAGGACACATTTATTCACTAAAAATACAAACTTCTTGTCTTGACACGAAGAAACTAAATTTGGTATGGCTTCTACCTTAGACAAACACCGAAAACTATATATATTTACACTAGACGTAATTGTTGCAACACCCGAAAATAGTCTGTAAAAATCTGATGTGGGCAGCACATGACTTTCCCTGCAGACATATCCACGTTCTCTTTATTTTAATTAAATGTATTTCACTTTTAATTCAATTTTCGTTCTCATTCGGTAACCGGACTTATTTTCAAAGGTGGCGTAGAGAAAATACGAAAAACTAAAATATTTCGAGAACGGTTAGTCTTAATGTAATGGGGTCGGTCTTATTATTTTCTTCGCTAAAAAATACGTATTAAACAAGCATTTAATAGATATATTTGAGTATACGTAGTTCTTTAGTTTAGATTTGGACGATTTTTGCGGGCCATTTTGCAAACAAATGCAGGTTATTTTTTTCCGAATCATACCAAAATCTAATCAGCACCAGGGTGACCCACAAATGACTCATCTGCCGAATTTTGTGAAATTCCGGTCCATTAGTTTTTTAGTTAGAGTGGATACAAGCTTTTGCGAGCCATTTCGCAAAAATAGGCGGGTTCCTTTATCCCGAATCGTACCCAAAACTAATCAGCACCAGACTCGCCCACAAGTGACTTACGTACCAAATTTTGTGAAATTCGGTCCATTAGTATTTTATGTATAGTGGATACAAAATCTGCACAGACAGACAGACAGACAGACAGACGGACACACAGACACACACACAGACGTCACGCTAAAAATGGTTTTTTCGTATTCTAGAGGTCTCGAAACGTGTAGATCCGTCGAAAACTCGAGTTGCGATTTTCGACATGATTCCAATACTTTCCCTATACATTACCATGTATTGCAGGGAAAGTAAAACTCTGATGTGGGCAGCACATGACTTTCCCTGCAGACTTATATTAACTTTCTCTTTATTTTAATTAAATTTATTTCACTTTTAATTCAATTTTCGTTCTCATTCGGTAACCAAACTTATTTTCAAAGGTGGCGTAGAGAAAATACGAAAAACTAAAATATCTCGAGAACGGCTAGTCCTAATATAATGGGGTTGGTCTTATTCTTTTCATCGCTAAAAATTACGTATTAAACGAGCATTTAATGGATATGTTTGAGCATACGTAGTTCTTTAGTTTAGATTTTGACGATTTTTGCGGGCCATTTTGCTAAAAAAGGCAGGTGATTTTTTTCCGATTCATACCAAAATCTAATCAGCACCAGAATGACCTATACGTGACTCATCTACCGAATTTTGTGAAATTCGGTCCATTAGTTTTTCAGCTAGAGTGGATACAAGCTTTTGCGGGCAATTTCGCAAAAAAAGGCGGGTTCTTTTATTCCAAATCGTACCCAAAACTAATCAGCACCAGACTCGCTTACAAGTGACTTACCTACGAAATTTTGTGAAATTCGGTCCATTAGTTTTTTAGTTAGAGTGGATACAATATCTGCACAGACAGACAGACACACAGACACACATACAGACGTCACGCTAAAAATGGTTTCTTCGTATTCTAGAGGTCTTGAAACGTGTAGATCCGACGAAAACTCGATTTGCGATTTTCGACAAGATTCCAATACCTTCCCTATACATTACCATGTATTACAGGGAAAGTAAAAATAACAAATGAATTGTGTTGGAAGAATAACACTAATCAATTTATATATTGAGGTAACAATAACAAAATTAAAATTCATATACTATTTTGGAGAAACAATCGTAAAAATTTCAGAAAATTCGATTCATCTTTTCAAAATATGTCGCTCGTTCTGCACGACAGTGAAATTCTTGATAATTTGAGAACGGCCAGTAATAACCTTCAACAATCGTGCTCATTTATTACTTTCCCTGCAATACATGGTAATGTATAGGGAAAGTATTGGAATCATGCCGAAAATCGCAACTCGAGTTTTCGACGGATCTACACGTTTCGAGACCTCTAGAATACGAAAAAAACCATTTTTAGCGTGACGTCTGTGTGTGTGTCTGTGTGTCTGTGTGTCTGTGTGTCTGTCTGTCTGTCTGTCTGTGCAGATTTTGTATCCACTCTAACTAAGAAACTAATGGACCGAATTTCACAAAATTTTGTAGGTAAGTCACTTGTGGGCGGGGCTGGTGCTGATTACTTTTGGGTACGATTCGGAATAAAAGAACCCGCATTTTTTTGCGAAATGGCCCGCAAAAGCTTGTATCCACTCTAGCTGAAAAACTAATAGACCGAATTTCACAAAATTCGATAGATGAGTCACTTCTGGGTTACTCTGGTGCTGATTAGATTTTGGTACGATTCGATAAAAAATAACCCGCCTTTTTTTTGCAAAATTGTCCGCAAAAATCGTCAAAATCTAAACTAAAGAACTAGGTATACTCAAATATATCTATTAAATGCTTGTTTAATACGTAATGTTTAACGGCGAAAAGAATAAGACCAACCCCATTACACTAGGACTAGCCGTTCTCGAGATATTTATTTTTTCGTATTTTCTCTACGCCACCTTTGAAAATAAGCCCGGTTACCGAATGAGAACGAAAATTGAATTAAAAGTGAAATAAAATGAATTAAAATAAAGAGAACGTGGATATAAGTCTACAGGGAAAGTCATGTGCTGCCCACATCAGATTTTTACTTTCCCTGCAATACATGGTAATGTTCAGGGAAAGTATTGGAATCATGTCGAAAATCGCAACTCGAGTTTTCGACGGATCTACACGTTTCGAGACCTCTAGAATACGAAAAAACTATTTTTAGCGTGACGTCTGTGTGTGTGTCTGTGTGTCTGTCTGTGTGTCTGTCTGTACAGATTTTGTATCCACTCTAACTAAAAAACTAATTGACCGAATTTCATAAAATTTTGTAGGTAAGTCACTTGTGCACGAATCTGGTGCTGATTAGTTTTGGATACGACTCGGGTTAAAAGAGCCCGCCTTTTTTGGCGAAATGGCCCGCAAAAGCTTGTATTCACTCTAACTGAAAAACTAATGGACCGAATTTCACAAAATTTGGTAGATAAGTCGCTTGTAGGTCACCCTGGTACCGATTAGATTTTGATATAAGTCGAAAAACAATAATCTGCTTTTTTTTGCAAAATGGCCCGCAAAAATCATCAAAATCTAAACTTAAGAACTACGTGTGCTCAAATATAGCCATTAAATGCTTGTTTAATACGTAATATTTAGCAAAGAAAAGAATAAGACCAACCCCATTACACTAGGGCTAGCCGTTCTCGAGATATTTAAATTTTTCGTATTTTTCCTACACCATTTTTGAAAATAAGTCCAGTTTTCAAATGAGAACGAAAATTGAATTAAAAGTGAATTAAATTTAATTTAAATAAATAGAACGAGAATATAAGTCTGCAGGGAAAGTCATGTGCTGCCCACATCATATTTTTACTTTCCCTGCAATACATGGTAATGTATAGGGAAAGTATTGGAATCATGCCGAAAATCGGAACTCGAGCTTTCGACGGATCTACACGTTTCGAGACCTCTAGAATACGAAAAAAACTATTTTTAGCGTGGCGTCTCTGTGTGTGTCTGTGTGTCTGTCTGTCTGCCTGTGCAGATTTTTATCCACTGTAACTAAAAAGTAATTGACCGAATTTCATAAAATTTGGTAGGTAAGTCACTTGTGGGCGAATCTGGAGCTGATTGGTTTTGGGAATGATTCAGGATAAAAGAACCCGCCTTTTTTTGCGAAATGGCCCGCAAAAGCTTGTATCCACTCTAGCTGAAAATCTAATGGACCGAATTTCGCAAAATTTGGTAGATAAGTCGCTTATGGGTCACCCTGGTGCTGATTAGATTTTGGTACGGTTCGGAAAAAAAGAATCTGCCTTTTTTTGCAAAATGGCCCGCAAAAATTGACAAAATCTAAAATAAAGAACTACGTATGCTGAAATATATCCATTAAATATTACATTAGGACTAGCCGTTCTCGAGATATTTTTGTTTTTTTGTTTTTTTCACTACGCCACCTTTGAAAATGAGTCCAGTTACCAAATGAGAACTAAAATTGAATTAATAGTGAATTAAATTCAATTAAAATAAGTAATATATATATAAGTCTGCAGGGAAAGTCATGTGCTGCCCACATCAGATTTTTACTTTCCCTGCAATACATAGTAATGTATAGGGAAAGTATTGGAATCATGCCGAAAATCGCAACTCGAGTTTTCGACGGATCTACACGTTTCGAGGCCTCTAGAATACGAAAAAACTATTTTTAGCGTGACGTCTGTGTGTGTGTCTGTCTGTGTGTCTGTCTGTGCAGATTTTGTATCCACTCTAACTAAAAAACTAATTGACCGAATTTCACAAAATTTAGTAGGTAAGTTATTTGCGAGCGAGTCTGGTGCTGATTAGTTTTGGGTACGATTCGGGATAAAAGAACCAGCCTTTTTTTGCGAAATGGCCCGCAAAAGCTTGTATCCACTCTAACTGAAAAACTAATGGACCGAATTTCACAAAATTTAGTAGATAAGTCATTTGTGGGTTACCCTGGTGCTGATTAGATTTTGGTACAATTCGGAAAAAATGACTTGCCTTTTTTTGCAAAATGGCGCGCAAAAATTGCCCAAATCTAAACTAAAGAACTGGTTATACTGAAATATATCCATTAAATGGTGATTTAATACGTAATTTTTAACGACGAAAAGAATAAGATCAACCCCATTACACTTGGATTAGCCGTTCTCGAAATATTTTAGTTTTCCGTATTTTCTCTACGCCACCTTTGAAAATAAATCCGGTTACCGAATGAGAACGAAAATTGAATCAAAAGTAAAATAAATTTAATTAAAACAAAGAGAACGTTAATATAAGTCTGCAGGGAAAGTCATGTGCTGCCCACATCAGATTTTTTTTATTATAGGTACCTACAAAACTTTCACTCATTTCACTATAGAGAACAAACAATACATTTAAATATTTTATGATTTTTTTAGATTTTAGATACATAATATGTAATGTCTCTATCATAGCGTGTTTTTGTTCTATTAATGATGTACACTCCTGTCCAAGAATTAAGCAACAAAGTTGAAAAATCTGATGTGGGCAGCACATGACTTTCCCTGCAGACATGTATTCACGTTCTATTTATTTAAATTAAATTTAATTCACTTTTAATTCAATTTTCGTTCTCATTTGAAAACAGGATTTATTTTCAAAAATGGTGTAGGAAAAATACGAAAAACTAAAATATCTCGAGAACGGCTAGTCCCAGTGTAATGGGAATGGTCTTATTCTTTTCTTCGCTAAATATTACGTATTAAACAAGCATTTAATGGCTATATTTGAGCATACGTAGTTCTTAAGTTTAGATTTTGATGATTTTTGCGGGCCATTTTGCAAAAAAAGGTAGGTTATTTTTTTTCGAATTATACCGAAATCTAATCAGCACGAGGGTGGCCTACAAGCGACTTATCTACCAAATTTTGTGAAATTCGGTCCATTAGTTTTTCAGTTAGAGTGGATACAAGCTTTTGCGGGCCATTTCGCAAAAAAAGGCGGGTTCTTTTAACCCGAGTGGTACCCAAAACTAATCAGCACCAGATTCGTGCACAAGTGACTTACCTACCAAATTTTATGAAATTCGGTTCATTAGTTTTTTAGTTAGAGTGGATACAAAATCTGCACAGACAGACAGACACACAGACAGACAGACACACAGACAGACAGACACACAGACAGACACACACACAGACGTCACGCTAAAAATAGTTTTTTCGTATTCTAGAGGTCTCGAAACGTGTAGATCCGTCGAAAACTCGAGTTGTGATTTTCGGCATGATTCCAATACTTTCCCTATACATTACCATGTATTGCAGGGAAAGTAAAAAAACACAGAACCAACCTTGTAAGAGGATCGAGCCACACACATAGACTCTTTCAGCTCCACCATTTATGTATGCAAATAGCGCTTTGTTTATGGGTAGAAAGCTAAACTCCTAAACCTAGTAAGAAAGCGAAGAAGAAACTGGTCAACATAGTAAGAAACTAGACCGCTAGGGGTCTACGATTTCATGACCATTATTACGCATCAGCATAGGGACAAGCTATGATATAACCACCGAACGCAAAACTCCTTAAACTAAGTATTTTTTAGCACTTTATTGCTTGTATGCAACGCCCTATTACATGGTAGAATACGTTTTACTGTAATCTTGAGGGGCGGGCTGAGGTTAAGATGATTACCTGCATCATTGCTGGCTTGAAGTTGCGCTTATTTGAAAATTATTCTAAAATCCTTGCTTTAAGAACTTTTGTGCTCTAAATGGTGGTCATATCAGTGGTAAAGGATGACCAGTTAAGCCCTTTCTTGCTTCAATATGTTAATGACGAAATTTCGAGACTATCTGCTGAAACCTATTAAATACCATTGTGCTACAATAGAATCAATGCAATGGAACTAAATGGCTTTACTCTTAAGTTAATTTATTGTTCTTGTATCTGAGATCTGTCTGTACTCGCTGCTTTTCAGAACAACTGTGTATAGTTTTTTATTCAAAGAGAGTAAAATGCACTCCATTAAATACTGGATATTTAGAAAATTCATAAATTGATATATTTTATTACCATAATTTTATCTTTATTTTAAGTAATTCTTTTCAAAAAATATGTTAACATTTTTACTTTCCTTATATACATAATGTATAAGGAAAGTATTGTGACGGGGTCGAAAATTCGAATTCGAGTTTTCAACGGGAGAGCACGTTTCAAGCATCCCTGATCACTAATCAAACATTTTTGAGGGGATGCCTGTGTGTGTGTGTGTGTGTGTGTGTCAGTGAGTCTGTGGAGACGATATCTCACGAACGAATGGAGCGATTCGAATGAAATTTGGTACAAAAATCACAATCCGTGAATACTGGAAGCCTATTGTTTTTAAACGCAATTGAATGTTCAGAACCCCCCTAAATTTTTGAGTGAAATTAAAAAAAAATCATCAAAAAATCAAAACCTTTAATAAAGTTACGCAAATAGATATTTCTTATGTAATTTTTCCTTAGAAAACGATTGACATAAAATTTAGAATGCTAGCCTGAACCGTTCTCGAGATATTGCACATTTTCAAATAAATTTATCAAAAAATCCCATAAATTAAAAAAAATATATTAACTGTTAAGAAACATGTTCACTTTTCATATGTAATATCATGCGAGAAATTTGGTGACATCATTCTCGTGAATCTAGCTTGTTCCATTCATGAGAAAATATACTTTGAGTAATTCTTTTGTATTTGAACGCTAATAGTCATTTATCGAAGAATAAATTATTTCTCCGTCCATAAAGCTTGGCAAGATTTTGGCTATGAATTTGGCGGAATGTCGCCAACTTGGCGTCTTTTTTAAATGTTGCCAAATTAACGAAAATCTCGCCAAATGGATAAAAATGACGCTAAATGAATGAAAATGACAACTAACTGGTGAAAATTCAATATCTTGGAAAGAATATAAGTATCTACTATAAGAATAACCTATTTTTTACTGGAAAAGTAGTAAATTCATTGCAGTATAAGGAAAGTCATGTGCTGCCCATATGAGATTTTTCTGTTTTTATAATTGCGTCAGTTTCTGAAATGTTATTAATATCTAAAGATGAAAATCAATAATTCTGTGTTTCAAAATAAAAAGCGTTGCCCTCTCTACTGGTAGAATAAGCGGTTATAACAGCATCAAATATTTAAAAATTAAATGTTTCATTCACTGCTGTTTTGGATACAATACCAATCTTCACATAAAGTCTCAGAAGATAATCCTTTTCTGACACTTTGGGGAGTAAAATTTCACAATTTCACTAAATACGTTTTGTCATGCAAGTGTTTTAAAATGTTAATAAAACCGCAAAATATATGTCTATTTTTTCGAAAAATGGGGAAATTGGCATTGCGTGTTTGAACTAGTATTAATTAGCTTATGAAAAAATCTGATGTGGGCAATACATGACTTTCCTTATATAATGCAATGAATTTACTACTTTTACAGTAAAAAAAATAGGTTTTTCTTCTAGTAGATACTTATATTCTTTCCAAGATATTGAATTTTCGTCAATCAGTTGTCATTTTCATTGATTTAGCGTAATTTTTATCCATTTGGCGAGATTTTTGTTAATTTGGCAACATTTTAAAAAGCCGCCAAGTTAGCGACATTCCGCCAAATTCGTCAAAATCTCGCCAAACTTTATGGACGGAGAATTAAGTTATTCTTATACCATATAAATGATTATTGGCGTTCAAAAAAAGTATTACTCAAAGTACCTTTTCTCATGAATGGAACGAGCTAGATCCACGAGAATAATATCACCCAATATATCGCATGATATTACATATGAAAAGTGAACATATTTCTCAACAGTTAATAGATTTTATTTAATTTATAGGATTTTTTGATAAATTTATTTTAAAAATGTGCACTATCTCGAGAACGGTTCATGCTAGCGTTCTAAAGTTTATGTCAATCGTTTTCGAAGGAAAAATTACATAAGAAATGTCTATTTGCCTAACTTTATTAAAAGTTTTGATTTTTTGATGATTTTTTTCAAAATTTCACTTGAAAATTTAGGGGAGTTCTGAACATCCGATTTCGTATAAAAACAAAAGGCTTGCAGTATTCATGGATTGTGATTTTTTTACCAAATTTCATTCGAATCGCTCCATTCCCTCGTGATATATCGTCTCCACAGACTCACTGACGTACACCCACGCCCACACACATACTTTCACACATACACACACACAGACATTACCTCAAAAATGTTTGATTCGTGATCAGGGATGCTTGAAATGTGCTCTCCCGTCGGAAACTCGAATTCGAATTTTCGACCCCGTTACAATACTTTCCTTTTACATTATGTATATAAGGAAAGTAATAACTTAATGGAAACGTTTATCTATAACGCTCAGTTACTGACTATAATGATACTTCAGTTACTAACTATAATGGCACTTCAGTTACTAACTATCAGAAACCTGTTTTTTACGTTTTAAAAATAATTTCATCCTACCCTATTTCTAAAGCATAGATTTTTATTCGAAAACAGTCATATTCCATTTAATATGCTTCCTTAATCAAATAATCTGATGTGGGCAACACATGACTTTCGTAGCAGACTCATATTCACGTTCTCTTTTCTTCAATAATTCATTAAATTGAGTTTAATTGTACAAAATAACACTCATGGTTATTACTTTCCTTATATACAATAATGTATAAGGAAAGTATTGTGACGGGGTCGAAAATTCGAATTCGAGTTTTCAACGGGAGAGCAAGTTCCATGGTCGCCAATGCCTGCAAAGGGGGGGATCGAACTGTTTGGGATATGGTATGTCAAATACCTGTCTATTTGGGAGGTTCTTCGTTTGGGATGGACGCTCTCCCACCCGTAAGCAGAAGGTTAAGTAAGATATAAAATGTAATTATACCGTGCTTTTTATTTTAGATTTCATTTTTAACACTTTACAACAAAGTTGAAAAGTGTTTATGACTTTGTTCATTCTGTCTGTCTGTCTGTCCGTTAGCACGATAACTGCCGTAAAAATGACTTTATCAAAATGAAATTTTAGTATGTTGTTTAGACGGTCTGTGGGACCTATGGGAATATAAATGAATAATATCATCCAATTAGTTTTGGATTGAACCCGGGTTGATAAAATTAAATACATTGAACCCTATGGAAACCTAATGTTTCAAACATTTTTTAAGCAGATTTAAAATTACCAAATTGTTTCGAAAGTATTATGAAATATTCAAATCATCCCATAAAAAAAATTTCAGCAAAATATATTCAGTAGTTTTTTAAATAAAAATTAAAATAATAATTACACCTTTTATATGAAGCGATCACGTGACCCTTATATCAAGAGATAACGTGACCCACTTCAAAATAAAATACGGCATCCATCTTGTGTCAAAATCGTGATTTTTAAAGTTCTTTTTAATTCATATTTAGTATTGTATCTGTCCTAAAACCGCTTTATTTTTGCTTAAATTCTGTGCATCTACGTACTAAAACAACGCAATTACAATATATTTGTGTTTAAATGATCATCCAAATTTGATTATTTCTACAACGAAGCCTAGTTTTCACTTATGGAAAATGCAACAGCAAAATATGTAGAATGAGTTGTATAAGAATTGCTATATTTCTTTAGCGCAAAATTATTTAACTCATGGAGTCTGCAATTTAGCTGATATGAATGAAACATTAATTGATTTTACATAGAGAAGGCCGATTTTCTCGATGAAGTTTTAAGCATAGAGTTTAATTACTTGTAGCTCCATGGTCTTAAGTTTTTAAATAAAATAAATTATTATAGTATTGTGATGAATGAAATGAATTGAAAACTGTTTATGAGTGAAATGCTGCTTTTATAAAGAGAGCCAGACGTGTTATATTTCGATGACGTCATTTGAATAAATTTCAGTTGTTTTCGATGACGTTCTCAAATATAATAAATTATTGTAGTATCATGATAATTTTAAAAATATTATCGAGGAATGTATTGCATTTCAGAAATGTTTAAACCAAGCAATTTATATTTCAATGCCGTCATTTGAATGAAGTTCATTTTTTTTATGAAGTTTTAAGTTTTGAAATATAATAAATTAATGTAGGACTGTGATAATTTTTAAAATATTACCGAGGAATGTATCGCATTTTAGAGATGTTTAAATAAAATTGCATTAAAGTTGGAAAGTGTTTCATAATCAATGCTTTATGCATGATTGATCATTCTTGTTACTTTATCAAACAACGAATCATACATTCATTTCACAGAAGGTGAAATTCATGCAAGAACTGAAGTTGCTTTTCATTTTATATTTAATTCGTTCGAGACTAGTCTAACGTGAATTTTCCAATATGTATGTTGTCATTGTTCCATACGTTGTGGTTACATCTGTATTTGATATGGTACTCTATAGAGGGTTCACTAAAGTTCAGCGGTCGTTTGTTTAATACTAGTCAGTGGGAATATTCCTATATGTATGCCAAAGCTCTTATATAAATTAAATGTAAAATATTTATATTCCTTCATTGTTCCTTAGATTGTGGTTTTATTATTATTTGAGATATGCTGCTTTCTATGGTTCACTGAAGTAGCAACGGAATTTAAACAAATGTATTTTTACAGCAGACGATTTTTATTGAATAAAAACTACAGTTTAAACAATAAAGAAATTGATATAAAAATTAATTGGAGTGTGACTCAACTCGACTTTCTCATACCAAAACTCAATTATGTTTTCAAATGTTACAAGGAAAAATTTGAAAAATCGAATGCGTGGATCCAAATGATTACAACTATAATGTATTACCCTTCACTTTAAAGGGTTTGAAAAAAAAATATTTCGATGGATACTATACTTGACAATGTACCCCTCAAGGGAGCTAATGACTTCACGAAGAAAAAATAAAAAGAACTTTAAAAATCAAGATTTTGACACAAGATGGATGCAATATTTTATTTTGAAGTGGGTCACGTGATCTTTCCATATAATGGTCACGTGATTGTTTCATATAAAAGGTGTAATTGTTATTTTAATTTTTATTTAAAAAACTACTGAATATATTTTGCTGAATTTTTTTTTATATATTTTATGGGATAATTTGAATATTTCTTAAAACTTTCGAAGCAATTTGTGAATTTTAATTCCGCTTAAAAAATGTTTGAAAAATTAGATCCCATAGGGTTCAATGTATTTCATTTTTCAAACCGTGGTCAATCCAAAACTAATTGGGTGATATTATTCATTTATATTCCCATAGGTCCCACAGACCGTCTGAACAACATACTAAAATTTCATTTTGATAAAGTCATTTTTACGGCAGTTATCGTGCTAATTGACAGACAGACAAACAGACAGAGAGAATGAACAAAGTCATAAACAATTTTCCAACTTTATTGTAAAGTGTTAAAAACTGTATCGCGGCTTTGTAAGTCTGTTTACAAACAGAACCAGGATGTTTCTTCCACCAATCTGCCTGTGCAAATGATTTTTTATACGAAGAACACTCCTTACATTTATTTCAGAGGAATTAAATATTTTAATAGAATTGTTTATGAACAATATCGTTTAAAATACTGCTAAAATTTGCACATATTCTAAATCATTAGTAACGTCAATATACCAGCCTTTTAAATACGCATTGTATTTATTGGCAAATAAATCAAATGCAAAAGCATAAGATATAGCTTTTTTTGAATGAATTATAAATAAAATCCTTGCATTGAAAAAAAGAATTCTTAATCCTGAAATCATTGTTTTAAAAGAAACACCGGGATTGCAATTTCTAATCTCCAAACAGCTGTCGCTTCAGTAAGTTAAATTATCTTATGTGTACGGCGAAAATACAGTCATTTGTTAATAACGTATCACGCCGTTAACAAGTCTATACTGTTTCATGATGGTAGAGTGCACCTGTTTCTTAATTACATTTTAAAAGAAACTCATACTAGACGTGGATGTCATCGTACACATAAAAGCGAAGCTTGAAGCATCAACGAGGAAGTAGCATGCTTTAGATCCGTGTGCAGTTGACCTAGTTGTTCTCGAGGCTTCGGGCGCTCTGAAATCAGTAACCTCAAGTAACTATTTCGCTAGAATACATACCAGACGCATGCCAGGTAGCAAGGGTTGCTGCTACCCCTTCCCGTTATCTCGCCAAGAGCGCCAAAGGAAACGTCGCCAGCCTCGAATATGACAAATCGAAGGTGATAGCTGGAAAAACGCATGATGAAACGGCGGATTTATTAGTTTAATACAGTTCAAGGTTTTTGATGAAATTCTAGCTTTATTGGGTTAATGCGAGTTATTGGCCGTAATGATATGTAAATGATAAGCTAAGATCCATCGCAACGTATTTGTAGTAAATATGGATATGAATGAAATGCGAATTTATAGCCCAAGGACAAACTTAGATAACTTAAGATCTTGTCATTCATTTTCGCAAGCATTATCTCAAAAATGATGTTCTTTAAACTACATAAAATAACAGAAATCTAGATACTTTAAAATAGTTACCTACCTAATATTATCTATAGATATAATCAAATACCATGTAGTATAAATGCACTGCCGTCCAAAAGTTACACAAAAGACAGATTTAGAATAATAACCTACCCTAAATAGCCAGTATATACGACCCGTGTGGGTCAGATATACTTTTAACATTATTTAGCTTGCCTAAAATTTTTAAAAGAATCTGTTTATAAAAAAAGTATCATTCATACATTTGTGAATTCATAACTTGTGTTAGTCTTTTGTTTAAGCATTGAATTTTAATCTCTTCACGGGTCTACACTGTAAACGAAATTTGTATAAAATTCATAGTTTCAATCAGAAAACGTCTAAATCTTACTAATATTCCTACTACATTGTTACTCCATATGACCTTTTTCCAAGGCTAGTCTTAGTATAATGTAAGTGTACCAGGCCTGGACGTTTATGAAGCATCATTTTCTGTCTATCTTTTAATCCAAACCAACAGGGCTTTCTGTCAGATATTTCATTATGCTCGTAACTTGTGACAGTCTTATCATGGTGAAAAGTATTCTAATTTTTAAACAAGAGAGATCAATCATGTTTAAAGCATTGATTATGAAACACTTTCCAACTTCAATGCAATTTTATTTAAACATGTCTAATTTTATTTAAACAGGCTTCGTTGTAGAAATAATCAAATTTGGATGAGCATTTAAACTCAAATATATTGTAATTGCGTTGTTTCAGTATGTAGTTGCACAGAATTTAGGCAAAAATAAAGTGGTTTTAGGACGGATACAACACTCAATATGAATTAAAAACAACTTTAAAAATCACGATTTTGAGACAAGATGGATGCCATATATCATTTTGAAGAGGGTCAAGTGATCTTTTCATATCATGGTCACGTGATCGCTTCATATAAGAGGTGTTATTATTATTTTAATTTTTATTTAAAAAACTACTGAATATATTTCTCTGAATTTTTTTTATATATTTTATGGAATAATTTGAATATTACCTAAAATTTTCAAAGCAATTTGTGGATTTTAAATCCGCTTAAAAAATGTTCGAACAATTAGGTCCCATAGGGCTCAATGTATTTCCTTTTTTCAACCCGGGTTCAATCCAAAACTAATTGGGTGATATTATTCATTTATATTCCCATAGGTCCTACAGACCGTCTGAACTACATACTAAAATGTCAATTTGATTAAGTATTTTTTACGGCAGTTATCGTGCTAACGGACAGACAGACAGAATGAATGAACAAAGTCATAAACACTTTTCAACTTTGTTGTAAAGTGTTAAAAATGCCAATTTTTAGACAATGATTTGAATTAATTATGGGTAGACGGATAAGTTCGAGAGCAACGCTAATTCGTGGGCCTAGACAGAAGAAATAAAATTACCAAATATTATAAGTATCATTAGAAATCGCTTTCAAACATTTTCAATTTTCACAAGAAGACCTGATCGTAAATTGATCGAAATCCTGGTTGGTCAAAAAGAAGGAGAAAAAGTTGGATTTTTGAACCATCACACTAATTTCCCTATGCATATATGGTTGAAGTCAATGAACTAAATAACAAAGTATTTTCCTTTTGAATTGGACTTGACTTATTTTGCCTCTTTGTTTGTCCGTCTGTCTTTCTCAGTGTCCAACGATAATTCTTCAAAATCTTAATCAATTTATTAAAATCTGGATCTGGAGTATATATTAATGTTTTACAGTTTGAGTGTGTTACTGGGCATTCTCGGATAGAAAAAAATAGCTTTAGCTTTACCCTGATCCCTGTTGTCCGATAATAACTTGTCTTATGTCCAGCCAATTTTGCCGAAAGTTGCTGATAATGTGTTGTAATGTTTCGTTGAAAAAGTTCGTTGTTGAGGGCTCGAGGATTAAAATGGCGCGAATTGTAATTCAAATACGGTTCCACAAACTCGGTTGTAAAATATGAATATGTTACACATATCCGAATAAAAAGAATCGGTTCAATTTTAGAGCAATTATCGAGGGACAAAGCATGCAGACTGGCATGCAACAGCAAACAGTGTCTACTAATAAAAATTAAATTTTGCACTTCTCTCTATCGCTTCAAGTCAAAAGAAGCTTATTCACTTCATTCCCTCGCTTCTGTTACAGCATTAAACAATGAAACTTCAATAAATATTTGGGCAGGATGTTTCAAATATTATTTGGATTGAAAAGAAATCTAACTCGTTTTCTTGAAAAAAGATCGTAAGGGAGTTTATTTTATTTGAATAAATTTGTCATTTAATCATTTTTGCTAAATTAACTTTTTTCACTCTTCAAATTTTCTTATCATAGATGGATACAGTAGAATCTGGTTAATCAGAACTCGGAGAGCAGGATTGGCCGTATCGCATTTGGCGCCCTCTTCAAAGGAAGAAGGGGATCTCGTTTCTTCCTTTTAACTCTTACAATACTATGATATTGAAGCATAAAATGGTAATTGGTCATAATTCAATTGCAAAGAATCTGTGCAACAAATTATGCTTTTGCAAGCACCGGCTCATTTAAGTCACTGTAAAATTCGAATAAAGTGCGTTCGAAATAATTTTTCTGTATTAAATTATGAATACGCCATCTAGTTGATAGTCAATTGAATATATATTTGTAAAATAGAAATATTATTTTCACGTTAAATTCCTTTACACACACACACACACAAAATCTGATGTGGACAGCACATGACTTTCCTTATATAATGCAATGAATTTACTACTTTTACAGTAAAAAAGAATAGATTGTTATTATAGTAGATATTTACATTCTTTCTAAGATATTGAATTTTCGTCAATGAGTCGTCATTTTCATTGATTTAGCGTCATTTTTATCCATTTGGCGAGTTTTTCGTTAATTTAGCAACATTGAAAAAAGTCGCCAAGTTGGCGACATCCCACCAAATTCGTCGCCAAAATCTCCCCAAGCGTTATGGACGGAGAAATTAGTTATTCTTACAGCAGATAAATGACTTGGCGTTCAAATACAAAAGTATTACTCAAAGTATCATTTTTCATGAATGGAACTATCAAGATCCACGAGAATGATGTCACAAATTTATCGCAGGGTATTATATATGAAAAGTGAGCATGTTTCTCAATAGGATTTTTTTTATTTTATATGATTTTTTGATAAATTTTTTGAAAAATGTGCAATATCTCGAGAACGGTTCATGTTAGCGTTCTAAAATTTATGTCAATCGTTTTCTAATGAAAAATTACATAAGAAATGTCTATTTGCGTAACTTTATTAGCGGTTTTGATTTTTTAATGATTCTTTCAAGATTTCACTCGAAGATTTAGGGGGTTCTGAACATTCGATTGCGTATAAAAACAATAGGCTTCCAGTGTTTACGGGTTGCAATTTTTGTACCAAATTTCATTCAAATCGGTCTATTCGTTCGCCAGTTATCGTCTCCACAGACACTCACTGACACACACACACACTTTCACACACACACACACACACACACACACACAGACATCACTTCAAAAATGTTCGATTCGTGATCAGGGATGCTTGAAACGTTCTTTCCCGTCGAAAACTCGAATTCGAATTTTCGACCCCGTCACAATACTTTCCTTCTACATTATTGTATATAAGGAAAGTAAAAAAAATAGATAGCTGGATTTGGGGTGGGGGTTATTTCGCTGGCGAAATCTTAAGCTTCGTTAAATTGTTCAGTAAACCCGCCATTGCTATATACTATCTGCGAAATTAAAAACAACAATTATCCAGAATTGGAAATTGCATCTAATCCACAAAATCAGAGCATATATTTAACATTTAAGGCTTTCGCTTTTGTGTGTATGTAACACACATTCGTGGTTTGTATTAAGGACGTGCTCCTTTCACAGACGGAATAACACACAAAAGAAAATATTGACTGCGATAACAAGTGTTGAATGAGAAACACGTTTGTTCAGTGGATGAATCGGACAATGAAATGTCATTTATTGTGTTATAGCCCTCATTTGCATTTTATGAAACCCGATTCTCTGAACTGTTCTCAATTTTCGAGACCTTAAACGATTCTATAGGATGAAATAAAAAGGAATTATAGGATTTGGATTTTATTAGGTCAAGGTAACATGCAGGTAAGAGGAAAAATACATTTCGTTTAGAATACGGTGATATGGAAATATATGCTATTACTTTCCTTATATACATAATGTATAAGGAAAGTATTGTGACGGGGTCGAAAATTCGAATTCGAGTTTTCGACGGGAGAGCACGTTTAAAGCATCCCTGTTCACGAATCAAACATTTTTGAAGTGATGTCTGTGTGTGCGTGTGTGAAAGTATGTGTGTGTGTGTGTATGTGTGTGAAAACCCCAGGCCGTCCGACTCGTCCAGAGGACTTAGAGTAACTATTTGGACGACCGGGATGTGTGTGTGTGTGTGTCAGTGAGACTCTGGAGACAATAACTGACGAACGAGTGGACCGATTCGAACGAAATTTGGTAAAAAAATCACAATCCGTAAACACTGGAAGTCTATTGTTTTTATACGCATTCCAATGTTCAGAACCCTCCTAAATTTTCGAGTGAAATTTTGAAAAAATCGTCAGAAAGTCAAAGCCACTAATAAAGTTACGCAAATAGATATTTCTTATGTAAATTTTCATTAGAAAACGATTGACATAAATTTTAAAACGCTAACATGAACCGTTCTCGAGATATTGCACATTTTTCAAAAAAATTATCAAAAAGTCATATAAAAAAAAAAATTCCTATTGAGAAACATGTTCACTTTTCATATGTAATACCATGCGATAAATTCGGTGACATCATTCTCGTGGAACTACCTCGTTCCATTCATGAAAAAAGATACCTTGAGCAATACTTTTGTATTTGAACGCCAGTAGTCATTTACCTGCTGTAAGAATAACTTATTTCTTTGTGCATAACGCTTAGCGAGATTTTAGCGACAAATTTGGCGGAATATCGCCAACTTGGCGACATTTTTAAATGTTGCCAAATTAACAAAAATCTCGCCAAATGGATAAAAATAACGCTAAATCAATGGAAATGACGACTAATTGAAGAAATTTCAATATCTTGGAAAGAATATAAGTATCTACTATAAGAATAACATTTTTTAAACAGTAAAAGTAATAAATTCATTGCATTATATAAGGAAAGTCATGTGTTGCCCACATCAGATTTTTTTAAATATATGTCAGTGATTGGCGACATGTCTGACACTTCTTTTGTTCTGTTATATATATTTTCAGCTTATTCACAAGAAATTTAGCTGTTTGACTTGATTTACATTTTTACTTTCCTTATATACATAATGTATAACGAAAGTATTGTGACGGGGTCGAAAATTCAAATTCGAGTTTTCGACGGGAGAGCACGTTTCAAGCATCTCTGATCACGAATCAAACATTTTTGAGGTGATGTCTGTGTGTGTGTGTGTGAAAGTATGTATGTGTGTGTGTGAAAGTATGTATGTGTGTGTGTGTGTGTGTGTGTGAAAATATGTATGTGTGTGTGTGTGTGTCAGTGAGTCTGTGGAGACGATATCTCACGAACGAATGGAGCGATTTGAATGAAATTTCATACAAAAATCACAATTCGTGAATACTGGAAGCCTATTGTTTTTAAACGCAATCGAATGGTTCAAAACTCCCCTAAATTTTTGAGTAAAATTTTGAAAAAGTCATCAAAAATCAAAACCTTTAATAAAATTACACAAATAGACATTTCTTATGTAATTTTTCCTTAGAAAACGATTGACGTAAAATTTAGAACGCTAGCATGAACCTTTCTCGAAATATTGCACATTTTTTAAATAAATTTAATAAAAAATCCCATAAATTAAAAAAAACCATATTAACTGTTCAGAAACATGTTCGCTTTTCATATGTAATATCATGCTATAAATTGGGTGATATCATTCTCGTGGATCTAGCTCGTTCCATTGAGAAAAGATGCATTGAGTAATACTTTTGTATTTGAACGCCAATTGTCATTTATCTGCTATAAGAATAACTTATCTCTCCGTCCATAACGCTTGGCGAGATTTTGGCAAAATGTCGCCAACTTGGCGACTTTTTGAAATGTTGCCAAATTAACAAAAATCTCGCCAAATGGATAAACATGACGCTAAATCAATGAAAATGACGACTAATTGTCGCAAGTTCAATATCTTGGAAAGAATATAAATATCTATTATAAGAAAAATCAATTTTTTTTACTGTAAAAGTAGTAAATTCATTGCACTATATAAGGAAAGTCATATGCTGCCAACATCAGATTTTTTGGGTTTGTAATACTGTACCTTTTTTTTTTAATTGAGGGATGAGGAAGACCAAAATATTGGTACCCGAAGGGCTAACTGTTAGCCATAGTGGATATAACCTTTCTTTTCCGTACTAATTTGTTTTGGAAAAAACATAACATTAACTAAATTAACGGTAATCGGCGAATGCTAGTTTACTGTAGATTAATATATGCTAGTTTATTTTTAATACGACATTTCATAATCAATATGGATATCTATTACAAATACAAATGCTAATCAGGTTATTTATTCCGAAAAAACAAGTACATATAAAATATTATTTTTCCATGCATAAATACATAGCAAGATTATCAAATTACAGAAGAGACACCCAAACTAAATGGCAAATCTAATACCGATTTTATTAACAAGCTGATGGACATGGCTGTAATCAACATGGATGTAATTAACATGCCAACATGCACTGAGTTTCTGTGCTTTCTATTTTGGATTGAAAATTCTGAAGTGTCTACCTATTTTCTTTTTGTGCAAAATGTTTGACATTCAAGTTTTTTTCGTGTTTCATTTCATTTTTTTTTCCTGACATATTTTTTACTTTCTCTCAAATAACTTTTTTCAGCTTTAATTATATTCATTTCAGCCCTTTAGAATCATGATCTATATTTTCATCATTATTGGAATGGATCATTACGCCTTCTACAAACTCAGTTTATGTTATTGGAGCAACTCTTTTATTGCAATATTTTTTATCACATCTTATGAAAATATATCCTGAGTTTTAACATACCTAGATGTTTTTTTCAAGTTTAACAGTTTTCACTTTATTACTGCCGGGAAACTTTATAGGTATTTGGAACATCATTAGAGGCTCAACTATAGGTCTAGCGGTACCGTAAGTTTGTGTTTAGTAAACCTCGTTATTCTACACACAACAGAGGATTATTGTATGCAAGAAATATGCTGCAGTCATATTTTTACCTGCCACTTCTTTTACTGGTGATATTTCCCCAGTATCTGCAGATAACGATAAATACTGAGCGGGCGCATGCAATCCATATAGATAGTTCACAAAATAAATCGCCTTTTTACTTTCCTTATATACATAATGTATAAGGAAAGTATTGTGACGGGGTCGAAAATTCGAATTCGAGTTTTCGACGGGAGAGCACGTTTCAAGCATCCCTGATCACGAATCAAACATTTTTGAAGTGATGTCTGTGTGTGTGTGTGTGTGTGTGTGTGTGTGTGTGTGTGTGTATGTGTGTGTGTGTGTGTTTGTGTGTGTGTGAAAGTATGTGTGTGTGTGTGTGTGTGTCAGTGGGTCTGTGGAGACGATAACTGACGAACGAATAAACCAATTCGAACCAAATTTGGTACAAAAATCACAATCTGTAAACACTGGAAGCCTATTGTTTTTATACGAAATCGAATGTTCAAAATCCCCCTAAATTTTCGAATGAAATTTTGAAAAAATCGTCAAAAAATCAAAACCACTAATAAAGTTACGTAAATAGACATTTCTTATGTAATTTTTCATTAGAAAACGATTGACATAAATTTTAGAACGCTAACATGAACCGTTCTCGAGATATTGCACATTTTTCAAAAAAATTATCAAAAAGTCATATAAAATAGAAAAAATATCCTATTGAGAAACATGTTAACTTTTCATATGTAATGTCATTCGATAAATTGGGTGACATCATTCTCGTGGATCTAGCTCGTTCCATTCATAAAAAAGATACGTTGAGTAATACTTTTGTATTTGAACGCCAATAGTCATTTATCTGCTGTAAGAACAACTTATTTCTTTGTCCATAACGCTTGGCGGGATTTTGGCAACGAATTTGACGGAATGTCGCCAACTTGGCGACTTTTTTAAATGTTGCCAAATTAACGAAAATCTCGCCAATAAATAAAAATGACGCTAAATCAATGAAAATGACGACTCATTGTCGAAAATTCAATATCTTGGAAAGAATATTAGTATCTACTGTAAGAAAAACCAATTTTTTTACTGTAAAAGTAGTAAATTTATTACAATATATAAGGAAAGTCATGTGTTGCCCACATCAGATTTTTTATTTTAAAATCATAAAATAAAACGGGACATACAATCCTGTATACGAAATATGCAATAACGGTAACTCCATTCCATGCAATAACGATAACCCGACTGCATGTAATAAAGATACGCCAGCTTAAGAGAACGAGAACTGCTTACAAATGAAAGCTTATATAAAGACATCTGTTTCATGTCAGTACTGATTGCAGTAGAAATTGGCTTAAAAATAGTGTATGAGAAAGTTCAGTGGAGACTCGCACCCTAGGTATTTTGTTCTTGTAATTTTCTCCATACCTCTAAGAAACACATACACGCACATACTTCTGAAAATTTCAAAATGGGTTTTGAACGAGCTTGCAAGATCCGTTTCTGTCAAAATTTCGAATTAGAAAATTTTGGGCGAATATTTTAATTTTCAATATTATTAATTTGGTAATCATACTTAGTATCAGTAGCACCACGATAACAAATTTTGCATGAAATTTCATGCAATCAACATATATTCATGAGCAAATAGAATGTGCATCTTGAAATCCGATATTTTCATATAAAAAAAAAATCATAATTTTCCATAAAAAAAATAGATCTCAATGCGAAAATTTATTCTTTTGTTTTTTGTAAAGGGTACATTATTTTAAGGTCAACAAAACAAGCTCTGATAAAACATCTTTCCGGCTGACATAGATTGATGATGATGACTAATTTCTTTGTTCAAAGTTCTATTTATTTGTTTATTTATTTATTCATCGTCAGCGAAGGGCAGACCCAAAGGGTTTTCAACCTGGCAAAGCTTCACTACGGAAATTAAAATCAATCAATGGGGGTTGCTTTTATAAGATGCTATTTTAAGATAAATGTTTATAAATAATATGCATTATATATACATTAAAAATATGCTAGATGTGAAGGGGAGAAAAATATACTTCATAAACATAATAATATTAATATTAAAATAAGTACATGTCTGCTCGTTAGGATATAAAGATGTTATGGAATCACAGTAAATAAAACAAGAAAGATCAATCATGCTTAAAACATTGATTATGAAACACGTTCCAACTTCAATGCAATTTTATTTTTAAAAGTCGAAAATGCAATACATTCCTCGGTAATATTTTAAAACTTATCACAATACTACATTGATTTATTATATTTCAAAACTTAAACCTTCATTGAAAAAAATGAACTTCATTCAAATGACGGCATTGAAATATAAATTGCGTGGCTTAAATATCTCTAAAATGCAATACATTCCACAGTAATATTTTTAAATCTATCATAATGCTACGATAATTTATTATATTTGAAAACTTCATCGAAAACAACTGAAATTAATTCAAATGACGTCATAGAAAAAATAACACGCCTGGATCTCTCTATAAAAGCAGGATTTCATTCATAACTTTCTCCATTTCATTCATCACAATACTATAATAATTTATTTTATTTAAAAATTAAGACCATGGAGCTACAATTCATAAACTTTATGCTTAAAACTTCATCGAAAAAAATCGTCCTTCTGTTTATAAAATCAATTAATATTTCATTCATATCAGCCATGCAGACTCCATGGACTGAATTATTTTGTGTTAAAGAAATACAGTAATTCTAATACAACTCATTCTGCATATTTTGCTGTTTACATTTTACATAGGTGAAAAATAGGCTTAGTTGTAGAAATAATCAAATTTGAATGAGAATTTAAACTCAAATATATTGTCATTGTGTTGTTTTAGTATGTAGATGCACAGAATTTAAGCAGAAATAAAGTAGTTTTAGGATGGATACAACACTCAATATGAATTAAAAAGAACTTTAAAAATTCACGAATTTGAAACAAGATGGATGCCATATATCATTTGAAGTGGGTCATGTGATCGTTTCATATCATGGTCACGTGATCGTTTCATATAAGATGTGTAATTATTATTTTAATTTTTATTTAAAAAATTACTGAATATATTTAGCTGAATTTTTTTTTATATATTTTATGGAACAATTTGACTATTACCTAAAATTTTCGAAGCAATTTGTGAATTTTAAATCCGCTTAAAAAATGTTAGAAAAATTAGGTCCTGTAGGGCTCAATATATTTCATTTTTTCAACCCGGGTTCAATCCAAAACTAATTGTGTTGTCCAAAACTAAATTCATTTATATTCCCATAGGTCCTACAGACCGTCTGAACTACATACTAAAATTTCATTTTGATTAAGCCATTTTTACGGCAGTTATCGTGCTAACGGACAGACAGACAGACATACAGACAGAATGAACAAAGTCATAAACACTTTTCAACTTTGTTGTAAAGTGTTAAAAATGCACTTGTTATATTCTAAACCTTGTATTTAAAACAAGCAGTTTAAATTTACATCTACATTTAATGATGCGTAACATATAATAGATTAAAAATCACTTTTTAATCAGTGGCTCATGGATGAAAAGAAAGCAAACTGGATTCAAGCAGTTATATACAGGATAAAATTTCTAATGAACGAAAACAAATTATATGAGGAACGAATGGCACGATTAGGTACATCACTTGCCTAACACAGAACCGTCTAAAGCATAGCTGCCGTCTAAGACATATAGAGCCGCCGTCTAAAGCATATAGCGACGCTGTCTAATAAGTTGATTGCATGTAAAATGTAAGGAACAAAAGACAGGAAGCATTCGCCTTTCTTTTGTATGCTTAGTTATAGTAAAATTTTTGACAAGTATTAGTGTAGTTTTGGAATAATGAAAAATATGGTTTTACCATACAGGGTTCGAGGGTTCTACCATGTAAACTATATGTTCTACCATTGGATATGAAAGTAAATATAGTTTTTTGAACTTTCCCTACATACACAGGATAATTAAAAAAGAAGGACCAAACTTTACGAGGTGGTATTACATACCAAACCAAGCATTTTTAGTGTTTCATATGCTTACCGGGGGTCGGAAATGTAACGTAAAGGCGCCAGTAGGTGCTTAATGGAAAAACCGATAAGGTAATGCGAAAACACAAGAATGACTTTGAAGTTATAAAATGACATCTAATAAACAATAATTACAATAATGGCTCGAGAAAGTGACCGCCAACCTAAATGCACGTCTTATAGCGGCAATGGACGTCTTATAGCGGCAAATAGGAGTGAGAGGTTAGGAATTGCATAAGGTTTCTTCTTCTTCCACAAATGAAATTTGCATACATGGTTTTCTTTTTCAACCAGAAAATAACAGCCAGAATGACGCTTTTAAGTTTGCGCGGAGCGGGCACTTCCCAACGAGTAAAAGCACTGTAACGCCTTTACTTTTCATTTCCGACCCGGTTGTGACGAACATTGCTTGGTTTGGTGTAGACTACCATCTCGTAAAGTTTGACCCATCTTTTTTTAATCACCCTGTATAATATCCATAGGAAAATTATTGTGATGCGACCAGAAATCGGAATTAGAGGTTTAAAGTATTTTTGAGCATCCTTGTACTTGAGTCGAAAGTTCTTGAGGGGATGTATGATTATGTGGGCGATGACTGGATATCTAAAAAAGCTATCAATTCGAATAAAATTTTGCACGATTATTGCAATTTGAATACTGGATCCCTACTGATTTTAAGATAAGTCTTAAAATTAGGAAGGTCCTCATATCTATATTAATGTGTTTAAAATAAAAACATATAATCATGTTAAATAAACCGTAACTTTATATGTACATCATTTGAAAATGAATGACAATCGCTTTAGAACACTGGCATAAGCATTTTTTGAGATATTGCAAGTGTTTCGTATAAATTATTCAAAGGCGTTGCTTAAAATTAAAGTATTAAATATTCGTGTTGCTCTTCTATATGCCGTATTTATTATGCGATAAATAGAATAACACCATTCTTATATATCTATCACAGCCACCACATAAGATCATCCCACGACCAATACATTATCACAAAAGACAAGTTTTGTCATAGAATCACCATTTCATTGTTATCAATTCACGAAATATCACTTATTTCGCCTGTTACTTTCCTTATATACATAATGTATAAGGAAAGTATTGTGACGGGGTCGAAAATTCGAATTTGAGTTTTCGACGGGAGAGCACGTTTCAAGCATCCCTGATCACGAATCAAACATTTTTGAAGTGATGTCTGTGTGTGTGTGTGTGTGTGTGTGTGTGTATGTGTGTGTGTGTGTGTGTGTGTGCGTGTGTGTGTGTCAGTGGGTCTGTGGAGACGATAACCGACGAACGAATGGACCGATTCGAACGAAATTTGGTACAAAAATCACAGTCCGTAAACACTGGAAGCCTATTGTTTTTATACGCAATCGAATGTTCAGAACTCCCCTAAATTTTCAAATGAAATTTTGAAAAAATCGTCAAAAAATCAAAACCATTAATAAAGTTACGCAAATAGACATTTCTTATGTAATTTTTCATTAGAAAACGATTGGCATAAATTTTAGAACGCTAACATAAACTGTTCTCGAGATATTGTACATTTAAAAAAAAAATATCAAAAAGTCATATAAAATAAAATAAAAATATTTCCTATTGAGAAACATGTTCACTTTTCATATGTAATACCATGCGATAAATTGAAGGACATCATTCTCGTGGATCTAGCTCGTTCCATTCAAGAAAAAAGATACTTTGAATAATACTTTTGTATTTGAGCGCCAATAGTCATTTATTTATCTGCTGTAAGAATAACTTATTTCTTAGTGCATAACGCTTGGCGAGATTTTGGCGACGAATTTGGCGGAATGTCGCCAACTTGGCGACTTTTTTGAAATGTTGCCAAATTAACGAAAATCTCGCCAAATGGATAAAAATGACGCTAAGTCAATGAAAATGACGATTAATTGTCGAAAATTCAATATCTTGGAAAGAATATTAGTATCTACTATAAGAAAAACCTATTTTTTTACTGTAAAAGTAGCAAATTCATTACATTATATAAGGAAAGTCATGTGTTGCCCACATCAGATTTTTTCAATTAAATATCAATGTCATTTTCATGCTGCTGTTAACAAGTGAATACGAGTAGGTTGTTTTGATTTGGCTTTAAAAATTTCATTTATAAAATTTCCCAGCATGGGATGGCCATAGCATGGGATGGCCATAGCATGGGATGCCTATGGCCTAGTTCGATTGCAACATAAAAGAAAACTTAACCGCAGCCCGTCGCAACTCGAAACCTTCTAGAAGAAATACAGCCCCGCGTGTTGGGCCGAATCTAAGCTCTTGCTCCAGTCTACTTAGAAATAATAAAAGAGTGAAAAATCTTCGCATAAAACAGCATTATAACACGCGAGGTTGTCACCAGTATTCTTATTGAAAACGAAAACGCAACCTTCTTCAGGACAAGACAGATTGACCAGCAATCACCAGAGCAAAATCGACTCTGGAACGTTGAGATTTCTCTAGGGAAGGCTGGTCGCTCTGTGTTGTTATCCTGAAGAAGAGTAACTGCTTATTTTTTTTTTTATAATCTCAAATCCGGTTATGCACTTATTATTGCTGAAAGTTTAACATATGCTGCGTTATGTTAAACTTTCAGCAATAGAAACAGCATATGAACGCAATAGAAACAATATATAAAAGCAATAGAAACAACATTTAAAGGCAATAGAAACAGCATATGAAAGCAATAGAAACAGCATATAACAGTATATGAAAGTTTAAAATATGTTGTTTTATGTCAAAATTTCTGAATCTTTTTTGCCTTTAGAGCAGCAATTTGAACGTATTTCACACACGCACAGAAAAAGTAGATTAGACGAATATTTATTTTCAACCGGGCTTCGGCTCTGACTCCAAATGAACATCTGGGGGGAAAACCTGACATTAGGCCAGACTCGTCACAAGAAATTATGGTCTTTCTCAATCGGGAAATATTTATAACTTGTAAGACCACTTTCTCTTTCGCCAAGCTTCGAAGGAAGTAAACTCATTAAATGTTACGTTTCATATTGAAGGAACGAAGAAAAAATTCTCCTTGTAACAATCCCTTGGCCGAGCAGCGGCAGCCACAAACAATCCGTCGGATCACGTGATCGCGCTCGTGAGTATTCAAGGATAAAAGAACGTTGTTTGCTTGTTTATTTTCAACCTATGTTGCGGGGGGGGGGGGGGGGGGGGTGAGCGATTTGCATTTTCCAAAACTCGCCACATCAATTAGAAGGAATCGCTCTACCGTATCCTGTTTCTAATATCTAGTTTGTGGGAGGTTTTTCCTCGTGAAGGTTCTTGAGATACCAGTTGATTTGACTGGCGAGTGATAAAAATTTTGTCTTCAAATTATAGTGAATTACCATAAATACACGAAGCTGTCAGAGGTAATGCAGAAATAAAATTTAAAGCGCTATAAAAATTGAAATATTCAATGATTTCGGCCTCAGCCATCTTTGTGACGGTTTTGTCAATCAATCACAGAGAAGTTGGAAATAGACTATACCAATTAAAACTTTGCACATACTGGCAATGCTAAATTTACTTAATTGATATTTAATTAACTAAGACATATAAATTCATATATTAGTCTATATGTGAAATTTTAGAATTGTCCATTCCGCCGTCTATTCGCAACGCAATGCCAAATATTCATATATATATATATATATATATATATATTAATAAATTATACTTACAAGTCTCAGGTGTTCCACATGGTGGCTTTAGTAGCAGTATGTTAGCTAATTTATACCTATATCAATATGAAAAATTCTTTACTTCAACAGATTATAAAATTTACAGATATGTAGATGATCTGATTTGTCTTGTATTTACTGATAACTTTGTCATAGATATAGATTTCTATCCGGATAATTTGGAATTAATACCTAATGAAACTTCTATTAGTAATAATATTTATTATTTGGATTTAAATCTAATTATAGAACCTGCTCATGGGATAGTTACTAATTTATATGATAAAAAAGATTTTTTAAAATTTAATATTAATAAATTATTACCTTTTAATTCCTGCAACTCGAATCAATTGTTTAGAAATATTATACTTAATCAACTTTTTAGAATTTATAGATTATCAGATAAAAAATTTCATGCTTTGCACATTAATAACCTCAAAATTACCAGTAAAATGTATAAATATCCTGCATATTTAGTAAATGGTATAGTTAATAAGTTTCGATTAGCCTAAAATTCTCATATTCTCCCCTTTTTATCTTATTTTAGCCGTACTTCTTCATTCTCTTGAAATTATATTTTCATCTTTTTATCTTGAAGCTTTAACTGTTGAATATCTCTTTTTATTGCTTTTACGCAGTACAGTTTTTATTACTCTCTTTGGCAACAGCATATCACATCTCTTCATTCCTGCATATGGCAACATTGGTCTATCCATATTTTGCTTGTCATGGTTGCACGAATGAAGTGTATTTTAAGGTATTTATGTTTCCTTAATTGTTCCAATCTATATGCTTGTCGTCCATATAACACAAGTTTATAGATAAAATCTATCTTGTGTTTCAGAAACAAGCATTTTTGTGTTCATTTCGAAGGGATATATGGACCCGAAGAGAATTTTTTCGAAATGAACTTATCTTAAGCCTAAAGCTCTTCCATGTGCAAGCTTTTTTGCTTGATTTTTTTGTTTTCTTATTTTCATTCCTCATTTTTGAAATTTGTTGATTGTCTTTGTCTTTATGACCTGCATTACGCTTTATTATTTCCTCTTTATGTCTTATTTTCTTTGTATTTTGTAGAAAATTTTGGAATAGTGTATTATGAGTTACTACATACATTCTAACATTGGATTTACTAATTTATATTTATATATATATATATATATATATATATATATATTACTAATATTTATAGTATTTATACCTATGATTTCAAAGATTTGTTTAATAATATTAATATAGATCTGTATAGAATTATTTTAGGACTTTTTGAAAAATATAATATCAACCGAAAATGTTCAAATTTTCTCTTTAAAACAGGTTGGTATCCCACAAGTGGGGTGTGCCTCATCATTGTTAGCTAATCTGTATTTATTCTTCTATGAAAAAAACGTTAATCCAAGCTTGCATAATATGCACATGCTTAGATATTTAGATGACATATTATGTGTATCCCCAAGTAATATCCCTATAGTATTAAACTTTTATCCAAAAAATTTACAATTAAATGCACGAAATAATGACTCTAATGTTGCAAACTTTTTAGATTTAAATTTAAATTTACAAAATTGTAATATGGTTATAAATTTGTATGATAAAAGACAGGATTTTAAATTTAATACATCAAAAAGTCAACATTTTGACTCTTGTTTGCATATATCTGTATTTAGAAATATTATAATAAACCAGGCTCTTAGAATCAATAAAATTTGTGATGAATATTATAAATTAGCACATTTTATGGAATTATTAATTACAGCGACTAATAATGCATATCCTCCCAAGTGCATTATTAAAATTATCAACTCAGTGTATCAACTTTCACTCGATAACATCCTAGAAAACTTTCCTAATTTTAGTGGCTAACATATATTAATATATATATATATATATATATATATATATATATATATATATATATATATATATATATATATATATAATATATATATATATTTATATATATAATTATTTATTAATTATATAAATAAATAAAAATGAAAAATAATAAACTAAGTCAAAAAAAAATTAGAAAAATCAAAATATCGGAAAATAAGATGCATTAGCATTAATGATTTGAATTTTATTTTCGCTAAAAAAATTGTAACTTTTGCCAGTATTGAAACTACGATTTGAGCGCCCTTATAATGGTGTATAGTGGCATTCTCGGTTATCCAGTTTTCCTAATGAATTACTTGTTTAGTAAGAATTTTCATCTTTGATTCATGTTCATATTCTGAATTGCGTATATGGGTTGTTCATATTCTAAATTGCTTTTCCGGTCTCCAGCTTAGACCGGGGCCGGCGGGATTAGTTCTGCTGTAAGAAGAATTCCCGCCGGCCCCGCTTAGACTCACTGGACGGGTCTGGGAGTATTACTGTGAACATTCGTACTGCCTCCCTGGTAGAATTTCGACTTGCTCATTCCGGTGCTTCTAGATAATTTAAGCTGTTGAGGTAGATCGTGTATACACGTCGTGAAAGAAGAAGGGTTCATGCTGCATGGTAATACAAATTTTCTTAATGTATCCTATCTTAATTTTTTCATTTTTTGATGCCTGTAGTCTGGGTTGGAGTATTTATAGTAATGTACTATTTCTCTATCTGAAACAGGCATGTGTTTGGGTTAGTTAGAGTTAAATACTCAGACCTGAGAAGGAATTTATTCTGACTAATCATCGAATTTGGGCTGGTGCTGTTCTCTTCTCTTATCGGCTTCATGGGCCGAGAATTTGCTTCTATGGTGATGTTAATATTAATTGAATTTTTTGTTATATATATATATATAGATTTTTTTTTGTTATATATATATATATAATACGAGGCATGTTTTTTAAGTAAGTACCGTTTTGGAATTAAAAAAAGACGTGCAAAGATATCGCAATAATTTTATTTCTACATGAAAGCCTGTACCTTAATCTACTTTTCTACATAATTTCCGTGAATATTGAGGCACTTGTCATAACGTGGCACCAGTTTTTGAATACCCTCCTCATAAAATTCTGCCGCCTGACTTGTTAACCACTGTATCACAACTGTTTTGAATTCGTTATCGTCTTGAAGACGCTGACCACCCAGGTGTTTCTTCAAGTGCAGGAACAAATGGTAGTCGCTGGGCGCCAGATCAGGGCTGTATGGAGGATGATCTAGAGTTTCCCATTTAAAAGATTTGATGAGATCTTTGGTCCGATTAGCCACATGTGGACGGGCATTGTCATGCAGCAAAACGATACCCTTACTCAACTTGCCACGTCTTTTGTTCTGGATTGCACGACACAGAATGTTCAATGTCTCACAATAAGACGCTGCATTGATTGTCTCATTACGAGGCAGAAACTCCACTAGCAATACTCCTTTTTTGTCCCAAAAAACTGTGCACATGATTTTCCGGGCAGAAATTGTTTGCTTAAACTTCACTCTTTTGGGTGATGATGAATGTCGCCATTCCATGGATTGTTGTTTTGATTCTGGTGTGACGTAGGCCACCCATGTTTCGTCACCAGTAACAATTTGGTCTAAAAAATCTTCACCTTCATTGTGGTACCGCTCAAGGAAAGTCAATGCACTGCCTAAACGTTGGGTTTTGTGCAAATCCGTCAACATTTTTGGAACCCAACGTGAACACAATTTCCGGTAATTCAAGTTCTCGGTCACAATGCGATACAAAACACTACGAGAATATTGAGGAAACCAGTCGCACATTGATGAAATTGTAAAGCGTCTGTTTTCTCTCACCTTTTCTTCCACTTTCTGCACCAAATCTTCATTAAAGACCGAAGGACGCCCACTCCGTTCTTCATCATGCACATTTGTGCGGCCATCTTTAAATGCTCTCACCCATTTCCTTACCATTCCATCACTCATAATGATTTGTCCGTAAACTTCACAGATCTCACGATGAATATCGATCGGTTTTACGCCTTTAGCACTAAGAAATCGTATAACAGCCCGTACTTCACAATCGGCGGGACTCACGATTGCCGGAGGCATTTTAAACACTCAGTAAACAACGTATACAATGAAGAATCAGACTGTAATGGCGTCAGTGCGTAGACAAGAGATGTAGGTAACCAGCGCGCATGCGCGGAACGCCGACCGTAGCGCTGCGGCGGCGGAATCGCAAAACGGTACTTACATAAAAAACATGCCTCGTAGTTTGAAAATTAAAACTAAAAAAACCCTAACTTTAAAATATGCCTACATAATAAAAGGAAATATTAAATAGAGAATCATCAATCAAATGGGAAGAAAAATGCAAATTTCTAGTCATCAACCTGAAGATAATCAACAAATATCAACGGAATGGAATCGATAATTAAAAAACAAATAAAATCCAATCATTAAAGCTATACACCTGGATAAGCACTAGGCTTAAATAAATGAATTGTTCATTTTGAAAAAACTCTTCTTCAAGTCCAAGTATTTAATCAAAATGGACACAAAATGTGTGTTTCTGATATTAGAGATATATTATATTTATAAACTCTAATAACTTGGATGACACACATAAAGATGGAAAAATTATAAAGGATAAAAGAATACCCGGAAAAAACTTTGCATATGTCGTAACCAATGGAACCTAGAATAAAGAGACCAGTGCTGCCAATCGCCAAGGATAAAAGTAGAGATCTACTGTTGCCAATCGTGAGAAATAAATAACAGTAATGCGAATAAGCAATAAAAGGTGATACTCTACAGTAAAAGCTACATAATAATAGGGCGTATAATATAATCGAAAAGAGTGAGACTAATGTTTAAGGAGATGTAAATACAATGTAATGTTAATACAACAGAATGTTGATGTCTGGCTATTATAAGATACTATGAAGAGATTTCATGAATATTCAGCTAATCAAAACTTTTTAACAATACCATTTACTAAATATGCTGGATATTTATATAAAGTGCTGGTAATTTTTAGATTATTTATATGCATAGCATAAAATGTTTTATCTGATAATCTATAAATTCTAAAAAGTTGATTAAGTATAATATTTCTAAACAATTGAATCGAGTTGCAGGAATTAAAGGGTAATATTTTATTAATGTTAAAATTAACCATCAACTTATTATAAGTTCTACAGTTATTATTATAAGTTCTCAGTATGAAATACAGTTACACAGTTACTTATAAGTTCTCAGTATGAAAAAATGCAATAAAGTTTTAAATAAAATAATTAATAATGCTTGTTTTAATTTCAAAAAGTAATCCCAATATGTTATTTTTCTCGTATCCAAACGTCATTAAATATTTTGCAAGAAAGCATAAAATAATTAACTACAAAATTTTTTATCAATTTGGTGCCCTTGAAATGTTAGTTTCCAAGTGTAAAGAAATTGAGCTTGTACAAATAAATCAAAATGTATAAATAAGTCAACAAGAAAGATCAATCATGCTTAAAGCATTGATTATGAAACACTTTCCAACTTCAATGCAATTTTATTTAAACATGGCTAAAATGCAATATATTCCTCAGTAATATTTAAAAATTTATCACAATACTACATCAATTTCTTATATTTGAAAACTTAAACCTTCATTGAAAAAAATGAACTTCATTCAAATGACGGCATTGAAATATAAATTGTCTGGTTTAAACATCTCTAAAATGTGATACATTCCTCGGTAATAATTATAGAATTATGATAATACTACGATAATTTATTATATTTGAAAACTTCATCGAAAACAACTGAAATTCATTCAAATGACGTCATAGAAAAAATAACACGTCTGGCTCTCTCTATAAAAGCAGCATTTCATTCATAAATAATTTCCCATTCATGTCATTCATCACAATACTATAATATTTTATTTTATTTAAAAATTAAGACCATGGAGCTACACGTAACTAAACTCTATGCGTAAAACTTCATTGAAAAAAATCGTCCTTCTGTTTGTAAAATCAATGAATATTTCATTCATATCAGCTACGTAGACTCCATGAACTAAATGATTTTGTGTTAAAGAAATACAGCAATTCTAATACAACTCATTCTACATATTTTGCTGTTTACATTTTACATAGGTGAAAAATAGGCTTCGTTGTAGAAATAATCAAATTTGGATGAGCATTTGAACTCAAATATATTGTAATTGCGTTGTTTCAGTATATAGATGCACATAATTTAAGCGAAAATAAAGTGGTTTTAGGACGGATACAACACTCAATATGAATTAAAAAGAACTTTAAAAATCACGATTTGGAGACAAGATGGATGCCATATATCATTTTGAAGTGGGTCAGGTGATCGTTTCATATCATGGTCACGTGATCGCTTCATATAAGAGGTGTTATTATTATTTTAATTTTTATTTAAAAAATTACTGAATATATTTCACTGAATTTTTTTTATATATTTTATGGAACAATTTAAATATTATCTAAAATTTTCGAAGCATTTTGTGAATTTTAAATCCGCTTAAAAAATTTTTGAAAAATTGGGTCCTATAGGGCTCAATGTATTTCATTTTTTCAACCCGGGTTCAATCCAAAACTAATAGTGTGATATTATTCATTTATATTCGCATAGGTCCTACAAACCGTCTGAACAACATACTAAAATTTCATTTTAATTAAGTCATTTTTATGGCAGTTATCACATGCTAACGGACAGACAGACAGACAGACAGACCGAATGAACAAAGTCATAAACACTTTTCAACATTGTTGTAAAGTGTTAAAAATGAATCTTTGTTTCCAGATGTGATTATTCATATCATAACGGCAATTCATGTGACCAACATATTAGTTTCGCTACAAACATAATTTTTATGTTCTCATTGCAAAAGCTAAAATCTGATGTCGGCAACACATTCTTTTCCTACAGATTCTGCTGATATTTTTATACAATTGAATGGACTAATATTATGATAACTAATTATGTTTATTAATATTATGATATCAAAAACATTAGCGGTGAATATCGGATATTTGATATAGTGATACAAAATCAATTAATTTTGTCATAAACTGGAAAAATAAAATTTTAGATTAAAAGTTTGAAATTTCAAACTTTCCCAAATTCTAATTCCATATAATAATAAAATAATCTAAAGATAGTTTTAAGATAATTAATCACTATTTCTATCATATAATATTTGCAAATGTTTCCTCTGCATAGTCTCAACCAATACTATATAAATTTGGTAAAGAGTGTAAAAAAAAAAAAAAAAAGAAGAAACATTATACAGGGAAAACCGTTTATAACGATATTTTAGGGACCTGGAAAAGATATCGTTATACACAGTTTAATTAGACAGCATTGAACCTGATACACTTTATAATAAAAGTTTTTTTGTCCGCCACATACATGTTCCAAACCATCTATCGAATTTAGATGTACGTCTTGGACATTCAGTAGTGGGAATGGAATTTTGTAATGTTTCAATTATTGCGACAACATCCACAGTCGTAAAGTTGGTAGGATATCTTCGTAGGACCAACTGTATTTCAGCATTAATGGATTGTAAAAGGCTCTACTGCTTTGAAAAGTCTTGAAAAACGTAAAATTATAATTATGTACAGGCTCATTAAAAAACAAATTATCGTTATAGACGAGTATGATACACATTAGTACTTTAGTAAACCTGCCGAGATCACGGAAAATATCGTTATGGACAGATGTGTCGTTATTGGCAATATAGTTATAGGCAGGTTTCTCAGTTTCTTACAGTTTCTTTCGCCGATCCGGTGGTAGAGCGGTCAGGGGCATGCGTTTCCGTCTGATCGCTGGATTGCCGGGTTGTGGGTTCGAATCCCGCCAGAGGGCATGGATGTAGTGTTGTCGAGGCAAAGTCAGACTTTCGCCCTTGGGGAGCCTCAATAAAAGTGAAGTTGTATATTCTCTCCCCTTCGCCATGGGACAAGGGGTCTAGTGGACGTGGTGCATAGGCGCTCCTTCACCACGGGGAATTAGTAACAATAGAAAGCATTAATATCGATTTCCTTTAAAATACCCCTTTTATAATAGTATACAAAAGTTTTACATTTATCACTGTAGTATTTCAGGAAGATCGTTGAAAACACCTAAAAAATTACAGTTTTTATGGCATAAACAAGCACGTTCTGATTTTAGACTAGTGCAAAAGTTATGTAATGCACACTTTTTCAGCTGATGAATCAAGAAAAAGGATTGATTTTAAAATAGATGCAAGCCTACAGTCTATTAACTAGTTCAAGATTAAGATTTTGCGTACTTTTAGCCAAGGCTTCTGTGCACACTGCATATATGTCGCTTTTCTTACACAAACATTCTAACACCAAATGAAAAGCATGCGATATGTAAATACGAGTAGAAACTTTTCCAGTGTTCTGAAAATAATGTTAAATATATCACTCATTTCTTGTTTGTCAACTTTTGTGTGCTGTGCTTCTGGTTATATCCAGTGGCGTTGCAAATGGAAGGATTTGGGTGTCGTAACCCCCCATCCCCCAGAAATCCATCAGAACTCATTGAAATTCGTAGAAATTATATTTAAAGAAATGAAAAATAAGATATTTTGTTACCCCCCCCCCCTCCACAGTTTTTTTCTGGCGACGCTACTGGTTATATCAGTATTATTTATTCTACTAATTCTTTCAAACATTAGTGCTTTAGTTAAAAAAATTATTTATTTAAGTTTTCAAAATCCAATTAAAAAACATAAATTACACATAATGACTGTTTTACTGTCAAATATCTATGACCTGAATGTTTTGGGTTTCTAAATTTAACGATCTATACTGGCAAACATACTCAACATATGAGACCAACCAATTAAATCATCCATGATGCATAAAATAGCCTTGTAAATAACCCTCTTAAATGCCTGAGAAACAATTGTAGTCATAAAGATCTATTTATGATGTTAAGCCTTTGTTTGTATTATGTCAATAGCTAATGTAGATAAAGAAGGCATTGCCTGTTAGCAGCAATTTATGATTATTTTTCCTGTTCTATGGTTGAAGTTACAATAAAAGCAGACGATAATAATATACTGCGAATTTACTAGTAGGTGGATTATATTACGGATTTAGTTCAATGTTGGGATGTATTTTAAATTTTTACAGTTTAGTAGAGACAAATTGTACGTTCTGTGTGTAAGATGATATTGGGAGCTATAATTAGGACTTTATTTTTATAACATAAACCGATGGTTTCTTTAAAATAATTGAGTTGTGTATAGATTTATAAGAATAAACTAACGGGAAAGAATATTTGGAATGATAGTTATTTGTAATCTAAATTTTAAATTGCCAAAACAAAAACCAACTCTAAAATGCATAGAATCTGTAAAATTTATTGTATATTACAAATGTTTTTTGCTGGGAACAGGTCAATCACACAGAGGAATTTGTTACAATCAACTGATTTCTGTTAATGTATGCTATTTTAGAACCATTAACACCGATAATGGTTTTAAAATAATGGTTCTTCGTAGCCTATATTATTACCAATGTATTGGGAATTATTGATGTTCCTTGGTAGAAAATCAAAATAAGAAAATATGAAATGTAGATTAATTTAGCGTTTTAATCAAGCTAATTACAAAATTTTTATTTAGTTCCAGTAATTGGGCATGTATTTGAAAAGGAGAGTTGAATGGGGATGAGTGCTATAGTATTATAAACCGAGTTTCTCTTAGAAATTTGCCATTCAATAGCATTGGTAGAACATCAAATTTCAACACGTCTTTATCATCAGTTTCAATGGAAGTAGCAATTTATTATCCTGATTTAGTTATTTTTCTCAGCTAGTATATAAATTTCCCGAATGTTGGTGTTTTGAAAATTTTTGCATTTAAAATTTTAACGGAAATATATATGTTAGACTTTATAAATATGGTACGAAAATTTTAGAAACTGGAAGGGGGGGGGGAGCTCCTCTCCCAGTTCGCTTCCAGATTACGATGGTGAAATTTTATCATAAAGCCAGACATTTCGAAAATTTATTTCGAAATTTTTACAAAATTTTCTACGTATAATATCACCTTTTATTTTAATGGAGGCTAAGAGATTATACAAAAACTATTGGAAAATCAAAATTAGTTAATAAAAAAAATTTATGAATCTGCATATGGTGGCAAACGGTATACGTTTTATTTTCGAAAGTGCTGTTAAGTATTTTTATACAGTTTTGCACAAATTATACGTAAAATTTGTTAATCTAAAGACAAATTTTCGAAAACATCGAAAGTAGCACCTCCAAGATCGGAAATGAAAATCCTTAGGAATTCCTCCTAATCCCTCTGGAGTTTGATGCTGAATCTATATCAGTCATCATATAAATTCTAATCTATAGCCGATGCTGGGAAACAGATAGCTATTTTGAAGAAAATGTTTATAAAAAACATAAATGGCAAATTTATCGCCATGGCTTACCATCAGTAATTTGCATTTAACCGATACGATTTCTCTACAACTTGCAATACACCACTTTGTATTTCACTTATTTCTTCCATGCCATTTTGACGACAATAGAGGAGCAAAATGAAACTATCAACTGTCCAGGGGAAGAAATTTGAATAATTATCAACTATTTGATTTCTAAGTTTGTGAATTTTTCAGTTATACTTTACAAATTTATACTGCAAGCTTATTTCATTACCATTTGTAAATGCATCAAATTTGACCTGAATATGTTATCTAATATTTTGAATTAGTAGTTTTTAAAATTAAATTTCTCTACTATTTTATGCGCCACAACATCTAGGATTAAACTGTATTCGAAGGGAAGTATATTTTTTGAATTTTGTATTCTTTGCACGAATAAGAGGTTTTTTCAAAAAAATAAATAAAATAAAATAAATAAATAAATAAAAATAATAATAATAATAATAATAATAAATTAAAAACAAATAAATAAATAAATAAATAAAAAATAAATGAATAATAATATTAATAAAAAATGAATGAATCACCAGTTTATTAAATTGCCATGGATTGGTCTTAGGGGTCGTGAATTACTTTAGTTTTGTTAGGGGGTTCTATACTAATTATACTTCGTTAGGGAATTGTTTAGTAATTAATAATATTGATCAGGATCGAATGTGTCCAGTGATATTAAAGCATACGTGCTGCAAAAAAGAAGACGGGAGAGAATGTTTTGCCCCCCCCCCTCATATAACGATCTTAACATTTAGTATGAAATATTAATCTAAAGATCAAGTAAAGCCTCTCAATATTTAATGTTTACATTTGGCTGAAAAGTCAGAATTTTCCTTGTTCTTTCTTTGTTCGTATTAATATAAAATCTCTCCATGTATAGCCCTGAAATCTGTCAATAATTTTCTTCATAACTTCTCGAATTAAGATTACATGCTCTCAAACCTTCCATTTTAAGTTACATTCCGAACGCCACTATCGTAAAACTGTTTACACGGCTTAAATCAACCGAAGTAAACAGGACCTTCAGCCAGAATGCCACACAGTGTTACCTGCTCATCGAGATAAATAAGTGTAGAGTGAGCGCTGAATTTAAATTAATAGTGAGAATAACAGCAGAAGAAAAACCTGCTCGGCGATAAGTAGATTACGTGAAACAAATCGCCAGAGAAAATTTGAGCATCTTTAATGAACAGTACAGTTACCGGCCTTCCGAGCAGGAGCCGCATCTTAGTCTGAATGATCCCGTTATGGGTGAGTGGAAGGGTTACTGGATTCTACCAGCTTTCGCCTGTTTGGCTGTTTCAGTATCAGTTAAATTTTCATGAAAATTTAAATATCTCACTCATCTCACATGAATCCTATAAGGCACTTTTAATTTTAATTCAGAAAATTCCGCATCTTAGTCTGAATGATCCCGTTATGGGTGAGTGGAAGGGTTACTGGATTCTACCAGCTTTCGCCTGTTTGGCTGTTTCAGTATCAGTTAAATTTTCATGAAAATTTAAATATCTCGCTCATCTCACATGAATCCTATAAGGTACTTTTAATTTTAATTCAGAAAATTCTGATGTGGGTAATTAAACTGCAAAACTGTGGCCTACAATGCCCATCTATTTGCAATTTTGACTATACCCACTAATTATACATTTTACGATTATACAGAGACAGTATGCTACATATCAAAATTTATATAAATAAAATTGAAAATCTCTCTGTCTGTCTGTCTGTCCCGTCATCACGGGAGAACGGCTGAACCGAATTTGATGAAATTTTGTGGGTAGCCTGGAAATAGTCCCACTTAAAATTCAGTCCATGGAGTTTCTACGATCAGTGGATCTCGAGATATTAGTAAAAAACGGAATTTTCGTTTGTCTCATCATTACGGAAGAATTTCTGAACCGAATTTGATGAAATTTTGTGGATAGCCTTGAAATAGCCCCCCATAAATTTAGCCCAAGTTTCGAGTATCTAAGACCAGGGGGTTGTCGAGATATTAATGAAAAACGAAACTTTTTCCTAGGAGTTTTACTCTCTAACCCCGTGGTTTATTCAAACGAAAAGCTTGAAAATCGGTTGAAAGTGAATTAAAACTTTATCTCTGAGTTTGATGGGAGATTTTTAGCGCCAATTAGTCACTTTCTGAAAACATGAATTGTTTGAAACATGATTTAAATGGGAAATCTATCTCCATGACTTATATTTCACAAGCTTTTACTGAACAATGAAAAGTATAAAAAAATCAAAATGGTTATTTAATTTCGCAGTTTATGAGGAAGATTCTATCTTATATCATGTTGCTCAGAAACGCAAGTAAATTAATTCTGTCTGTTAATTTTAATTATTATGTTTTCGATTTGAATAATAAATAAATGGATATAAAAATATATTTTAGAAAAAACCAATTTGATTTTTCTTATAGCATTTTTGACTGGATAATATCAATTACGGGCTTCAGGTTTAAACGTTATTATTATTGATACTTTCGGGGATTATTTATTCAGGGATTATAGATACTTTCAAGTTATTATGCAATTGTTTTATTACGACAAAAATTGTTTAAACTCCTATATTGTACGTTGTGCGAGTAATCTTCTACAAATACACGGGTATATCTTCTAATCTACTATAAGTAGTACAAGTATATTGGCATTTGTTTTGATATATATTGGCATATATTGCAATCAATTACGGCCTTCTGGTATAAAGAGTACGGAGATTATTGATATTTCAATTTATTACGTCATCTCTTTTATTTTGGCAAATATTTTTGAGACTCATATTGTAATACGGGTAATCTTCTACTAACACAATGGCATATTTTCTAATCTGCAACAATATAAGTAGTACAGGGTTGCATATATTGATTCAATTCCTTTTTTTTGTAAATTTGCTTACAAAATGGACCAGGATGTTTTATTCTTCAGATCTGTCCATGAAGATAATTTTGCATAGTGAGAACAGATATTCTTAAACTTTTCTTTATGAGCAATAAATTTAATATTTTAGCAGAATTTGCACATGATTGCGAATTATAAGTTTATTTATAGTATATACTCCGTACGAAGAACGGGTATGCTGCTAGTTTGGAAAGATATCTGAAATGGATTCATTTTTTTGTTTATGCATAAACGTTACGAGGTTTGTAATTAGCAAATGGATTTTTAAAGACAATTACCTTATATACTTCCTTGCATCTGTCCTTTATCTTGCGCCAGTCTAAAGTTTTAATACAAAAATTTGTATTAGTAGGTTTTTGAGAACGGCCTCTATAGGCAAATTTTATGAGTACAAAATGCTGAGAAAAAATAGAGATGTTGATATATAAATTTAGATATAAAAGTCTAAATTCGAGTTGTTATCTTTAACGTAACTTCTTTCACCCGAAATTTGCGTTTGCAAGCAACTTGCGTCAAGTTAATTGTTATATATATAAGAATAAGAATAATTATATATTGCCATAAATTATGCTTTGCATTAATAAATATATTGTGTTATGTATATTATATACTATTTATTTAATAAGTAAAATTATCCCATAGTATATACATATATTTTGACTTTTTGATACTACAGAATAAATATTGTTCTCACGAAAATTTTCGATTTCCAGACTTTGATGCCAATACACGTTTTAGGACCTCCTGGACACATTTTGACTATATTTAGTTTATCTGTCATCTGTCTGTGGTTTATTTCTTGTGTACTTGATAGCTACCATAAATAGTAATGGATTTTTACGAAAATTTATTTTCAACTTTGTTAACAAAAAAATCTAGAGTTAGATTGACATTCTTAAAATTTGAACAAAAACTTCGAAATTTATTCGAAATTATATATTTTTAACAAGGTAGCATAGGGCACAATCTAGCATAATTATGCATACAATGGGTTATTTATAGCTCAATGATCATGAAGCTTAAAAGTTTCAGTCATTGTTGTGAATACAAATTTTGCGTTTGTGACGTCATTAGCCCTCTTGGGAGGACAAGTTACTTATAAAAGGGGTACATGTCAAGCTTAGTATCAATCAAAAGATTTTTTCAAGTCCTTTAAAATTAAGGTTAACATGCTAAAATTGTAATCATTTTGATCAAAGATACGAATTTTTCAAATTTTTCTTGCAAAATCTGCAGCAAAAAATGAATAAAAATAAATAAATAAAAGAGTAAAAAATAAAATGACAAGCTACTTAAAGATTCTGGTATGAGAAAGTCGAGTTTAGCCACTGTTAATTGTATGATATGTAAATATAAACGTTCGTATTATTACCCATATGTAATATTTCAGAAGATATTCTAGAAGTAAATTATTTCTTTTTCAACTTATTATGATTATTCATTTTAACAATTACATTTTAAAACAGACAATTCAAAAGTTATTTGGTGCCAACTTTTCGACTTTTTTTTTTTCACAAATGCAATTTATCTTATCATTATTTTTTCGTTTAAAAGAGAGAAAACAAAAAGCTATGGAATATTTTCTTTTATGTCTGAATGCAAATATTATTTTCCATTGATGAAAGAATTTATTGAATGAATTCCCATTCATGTTCTTATATTGTGGATGGCATGACATTCTGCGAAACAGTGACAATATTTTGAAACAGTTTAGTTGAAATTTTCATATCATATCTAAAATGCAACTTATGTTAGTATGTTCCCCATAATATCAGTCACTATATTGCATAATGTTGCATAAAAAATTACTTTTTTCTTGCTAATATTGTTAACTATTTATGTTACAGTGTATTCAGTTGGAAAAGATATAGACTCGTTATCTTTCTGTATTATGTTTCTTAGTTTGCATCTCAATTAAATCTATTGAAGGCTATCTAGATAGCAAACCTCTACCTAACTTCCTCAAGCATTCACATTTCATATTCTTTAGATTCATTGTGTAATAAGTTTCCAGTTGTAAAAATAACCTTTTCATAGGAGTCTTCGTTCTCATCTTATTCATTTTTAAAGCCGATTTAAAAATTTATTTTTTCGAAATCTTCGACGATAAGAGTTTACAGTTCTGTCTCAGTAGCTCAACGGTAGAGTGTCGGTTGGTCAGTACGAAGATCTGTGGTTCGATTCTCGGTTGGGACAACAAGGTTCTTTGCAAATTGTCAGCGGGTAGGTCAAACTAATGTATTAGAAAATTGTATGCTAATTGGCATTAAAAACTAATATTTAATGCTGCACTATAATTTCATAAAAATAGGATAATTTATGGAATACTAATAGAATCCTAGTAAAATCAATGATTCGGAAACTATTGTTTCATATAAAAATGGTATTATTAAAGTTCTAAATTTCGAATAACCAGCTTTAATAATTCAAACTGTTATTATTATTATTATTATTATTATTATTATTATTATTTTTACTACTATTTTAGTTTTAAATTTGAAAATAAAATATTATTGCCTTATATTTATTCATTATGGTGTTATCGTATTTACATTTCACAGATATGCTAACAAACAAACAACGGTCATAATTCTAAATATATTTAAAAAGTACTCAGAATGCCTAAAACATTTATTTTTTCTAAAATCTCGCCTTTTAAAAATTTAGGAAGGACGTACTTTCTTTTTAGGAGACAAATAATAGGTATGATTCAAATATTGTTAATTCTTCCAGTTTTCAAGGTCATGAGTGGCGTTCCGAATAACAAAGTTTTATATGTGCTTACCTTTTCTGACTCTGATACTCTGAGATAAAGCATTTCCACTTTACAAATCGTCTTTTTAGAAATTTAGATGTAATTCAAAACATACAACAAGCGTAATAGAAAGTGCAACACTAATAATTTGTATGTAAATAAAATTATGAAACAATAATCTTCCTCCAAATAATTCCCTGTATATTGGAATAAACACTAATGAAAAATCTGATGTGGGCAACACATGACTTTCCTTATATAATGCAATGAATTTACTACTTTTACTGTAAAAAAATAGGTTTTTCTTATAGTAGATCCTTATATTTTCCAAGATATTGAATTTTCGACGATTAGTCGTCATTTTCATAGATTTAGCGTCATTTTTATCCAGATGGTGAGATTTTCGTTAATTTGGCAACATTTCAAAAACTCGCAAAGTTGGCGACATTCCACCAAATTCGTCGCCAAAATCTCGCCAAACGTTATGGACGGAGAAATAAGTTATTCTTATAGCAGATAAATGACTATTGGCGTTCAAATACAAAAGCATTACTTAAAGTATCTTTTCTCATGAATGGAACGAGCTAGATCCACGAAAATGATGTCACCAAATTTATCGCAGGATATTACATATGAAAAGCGAACATGTTTCTCAATAGTTAATATTTTTTTTTAATTTATGGGATTTTTTGATAAATTTATTTGAAAAATGAGCAATATCTCGAGAACGGTTCATGCTAGCGTTCTAAAGTTAATGTCAATCGTTTTATAAGGAAAAATTACATAAGAAATGCCTATTTGCGTAACTTTACTAAATGTTTTGATTTTTTTGATGATTTTTTCAAAATTTCACTCGAAAATTTAGAGAGGTTCTGAACATTCGATTACGTTTAAAAACAATAGACTTTCAGTATTCACGGATTGTGATTTTTGTACCAAATTTCATTCGAATCTCTCCATTCGCTCGTGAGATATCGTCTCCACAGACTCACTGACACACACACACACACATACTTTCACACACACACACACACACACACACAGACATCACCTTAAAAATGTTTGATTCCTGATCAGCGGTGCTTGAAATGAACTCTCCCGTCGAAAACTCGAATTCGAATTTTCGACCCCGTTACAATACTTTCCTTATACATTATGTATATAAGGAAAGTAAAAAGAAATCACATTTTAATTGACTGGAATAATGCCAACTATATTATCCAATATTATTGTTTTTACTGCTGTATCACCTTATTTGCATCAGATATCTGTTTATGAAAACATTCATAGAATATATGTTTAAGATTCAGCGAATTATTAGGAATTGAATAAAAATATGAAAAATACATTGTATGCAAATGCATATTTGTGCAAAGCCAATCGTCAAAGACAAGTTTCCCCTTAAAATGACGGAACTCGGGATGGATTAATAAAAGAGACATATTCTAATCAATTTTGCCAGATAATACAAAAGTAATTTATCGTATTATGATTACACTTTTTATTCATACTCGCTTAACCCGTTTATATAAATATTCTTGAAGGTAAAACCGCGCTGCCATTGCATATAGCAGCAATCATGGATTGGTTTCGTGTTTTTAAAGCTAAAAACCGAGCTCTGTTTATTGTTATATGAATTATGAACACAATCCCAACTGTAGGAATACCCTTTATAGGTAAACTACGAGAGAATGGACGTGGCTTAATCTTTAAGAAATTTTATGCTGGATATGTGGTAAGACTGAATTTGTAAGTCTCTACATACGTTCACAATGTTTTCGCGCATGGTAGGTTTTACTGCTGTCTTTGCAGGTATCGTCTGATTGTGCTGAAAAGTGCATAAAAAAGGCAAAACTGACACATGGAGACTGTCTGTCATATGTATTTGAATCACAATCCCTTTTGTATTAATTTTTTAATGTATTTTCATTTTTTTAAATTCACACACACACACACACACACACACACACATATATATATATATAAGGCCTGGCTCCATTTGTTGTTTTATCAGTCGTTTGAATATTTTTATCTATTACACTATTAATGCAATTACACCAGGTACGTTAATGCAGGGATCAAGGGGTTTAGTACCTTTAGTGCCTGTATTACGTATATAATTTTTAAATTAATTTATTTTATCACAATCCCTTTGTATTAATTTTTTAATGTATTTTCATTTTTTTTCATTCACACACACACACACACACACACACACACACACACACACATATATATATATATAAGGCCTGGCTCCATTTGTTGTTTTATCAGTCGTTTGAATATTTTTATCTATTACACTATTCATGCAATAACACCAGGTACGTTAATGCAGGGATCAAGGGGTTTAGTACCTTTATTACCTGTATTGCATATATGATTTTTAAATTAATTTCTTTTATCACAACCCCTTTGTATTAATTTTTTAATGTATTTTCATTTTTTTTAAATTCACACACACACACACACATATATATATAAGGCCTAGCTCCATTTGTTGTTTTATCAGTCGTTTGAATATATGTATCTATTACACTATTCATGCAATTACACCAGGTACGTTAATGCAGGGATCAAGGGGTTAAGTATCTTTAGTGCCTGTATTACATATATGATTTTTAAATTTAGTCCTTTTTTAGTTACAGACTTATATTATTGCCAGGTTTTTTCAACATGAGATCCAGTTTCAATTGCTTACCTTATATATGGAACAGGGAACGAGGGGCATTTAATGCCTCTTCAGTACCTGTTTTATTTATAAAGGAATATTCTCAAGCCAAACGTTGAGTCTATTTTATTTTTATTTTATTTTTACATGTGCTCTATCAAACCACTTTCAATAAAGGAAAAGTCACAGGTTATTAAAATACAAGTAATTAAAATTCTTGCAATATATATATATATATATATGTATATGAATAATAATTTTTGGCGGCAATATATATACCCATAGTTCTTACCAGAACATTTTTTGAAACATCCATTTCTCAGAATCTACTATAGATAGGACTTAGGTGAAGGCTGATATGGATTAAGCATATATACCGTCAGTAGTTAGTGGTCTTACAGGGGATTTTCACTTCTGGTTCTAGAGATGACACTTCCAATTAAAAAATATTATATTATCCTTCCAACATCTCTTTATTTATCAGCTTCAGATATGGATAAAGCTTAGATGATGATTGGTATGGATCCAATGTAGAATTTCGGAGGGGCTGGAGAATCTTACTAAGTATTTCCACTTCCGGATCTGGAGAGACTACTTCCGGGTATTTTCCTAAGATTCGTATGACTGTACGAAATAATTGTGAAAAAGACTGTAAACCCCACACATCTTCATAAATGGGTCAGTTGAGTGGTCTGGGTCTTTAATACATCTTCATAACTTTCTTGATAACTTGTACACATCTTCATAAATTTCTTGAAAATATGAAATAGCATCAAGTGATAATTTTCCCCTGCCAAAAAATGTTTTACTATAGTTAATTATGGAAGCTAACCCCGGACTTCATACTTTTACTCGTGTCTGCAGGTTGTCGTTAGTTCAAGGTTTATAACCTGGGTACTGCCTGTAAAAGAAGGAAGGAATTTATAATATTGTGGCTGTTCTCGGAAGCTCTCGGTGATTGAACCGCGTTATTCTGAGTGCTTTATTTAGACCATATTTTCTATACAGAAATAGAATAGGAAATGTACATAAATTTTATTTCAATATTGCAGAAAAATTGCTGCAATGGGATCAAAAATTCAAAATTGAGTTTTTCCAGATTTGCTGGTTTAAAATTTTCTGAAACGCAATTTATAGTTTTAAATTACGGTCGGATTTTCTTTTTCAAAATGCACATACGTCCTTAAAATCATGATGATATAATCCAGGGAAGCATTTAGTCAAATTTGAGACATCTACTTTTTCAAGTAATCTATTACTTTCCCTATATGCATAGTATACTGCTTAAAAAAAGAATTATGATGAGGTCGAAAATTCGAGTTTTCGACGGAAGAGCATGTTTCAATCATTCCTGAACTCGAATCGAAAGTATTTAAAGTGATGTTTGTGTATGTGAAAGCAGGGTTTCTCATTTTGTTACTGTTTATAGGACAAATGAACTTAGAATAATATATGGAATATGAATTCGCGAGAAATTCGAGTAATTTCAGAATACACATATTTTTATCGTAATTACCTAATGTCATTGAAAAAAACATGTTACATTGCTAAAATTAGAACAAGGATAAGATTCTCCGTGCCGTTAAGTCTATAGCAATTTACCGTGCCAATATACTCAGATTCTTGCAAATAAACTAACATATACGTAACAGCCTAACAATTGAATTAAATTTGGTTTCAATCGGAGAAGTATCTTCGGAAATATTACAAAACCGTGAAAAATCCTTTTGCATGTAATCAAACAATTAACCGTGATTTGCGAAATTTAAATAAAACCGCGATCATTTTTATCCCTCGTCCAAAATTTGGTTTCAATCGGTTGCGTAGTTTTGGAGAAAATTTAGCTACATAAATTTGTAGTGCGAAATCCGTATTCGCGTACTGCGTAATACACGGACAGATATAAACAAGAAGGATCAATCATGCTTAAAGCATTGATTATGAAACACTTTCCAACTTCAATGCAATTTTATTTAAACATGTCTAAAATGCAATACATTCCTAGGTAATATTTTAAAACTTATCACAATACTACATTAATTTATTATATTTGAAAACTTAAAACTTCATCGAAAAAAATGAACTTCATTCAAATGACGGCATTGAAATATAAATTGCCTGGTTTAAACATCTCTAAAATGTGATACATTCCTCGCTAATAATTATAGAATTATGATAATACTACGATAATTTATTATATTTGAAAACTTCATCGAAAACAACTGAAATTCATTCAAATGACGTCACAGAAAAAATAACACGCCTGGCTCTCTCTATAAAAGCATCATTTCATTCATAAATAATTTCCCATTCATGTCATTCATCACAATACTATAGTAATTTATTTTATTTAAAAATTAAGACCATGGAGCTACAAGCAATTAAACTCTGTGCGTAAAACTTCATCGAAAAAAATCGTCTTTCTCTTTGTAAAATCAATGACTATTTCATTCATATCAGCTATGCAGACTCCATGAACTAAATGATTTTGTGTTAAAAAAATACAGCAATTCTAATACAACTCATTCTACATATTTTGCTGTTTACATTTTACATAGGTGAAAAATAGGCTTCGTTGTAGAAATAATCAAATTTGGATGAGCATTTAAACTCAAATATATTGTAATTGCGTTGTTACAGTATGTAGATGCACAGAATTTAAGCAAAAAGAAAGTGGTTTAAGAGGGATACAACACTCAATATGAATTAAAAAGAACTTTAAAAATCACGATTTTGAGACAAGATGGCCATATATCATTTTGAAGTAGGTCACGTGATCTTTTCATATCATGATCACGTGATCGCTTCATATAAGAGGTGTTATTAACACTTTACAACATAGTTGAAAAGTGTTTATGACTGTTCATTCAGTCTGTCTGTCTGTCTGTCTCTCTGTCTGTCGGTCTGTCTGTCTGTCCGTTAGCACGATAACTGTCGTAAAAATGACTTTATCAAAATGAAATTTTAGTATGTTTTTCAGACGGTCTGTAGGACCTATGGGAATATACATAAATAATATCACCCAATTAGTTTTTAATTGAACATGGGTTGAAAAAATGAAATACATTGAACCCTATGGGACCTAATTTTTCAAACATTTTTTAAGCAAATTTAAAACTCACAAATTACTTCAAAAATTTTAGGAAATATTCACATTGTCCCCTAAAATATATAAAAAAAATTTCAGTAAAATATGTTAGGTAGTTTTTTAATTTAAAATTGTTTAATAAAGGGAGAAAAACAAATTTAATTAAATTCTGACTTTTGGGATATCCTCCAGAAAGAAAAAAGAGATATGTTATATAATAATTATATTTCCAAGAGTTAAGTTATTTTGTATATGAGAGAGGCTACATATTTTAAAATAAATTTGGTAGATAACTTCAATTTTTTTTTAATTTTATATATTCTACTTATACTTCATGATATACTTATTTGATGGCATTTTTAATGCACTTTCCTACGTCCTACAGAGTTAAAATTTGGTACACAACTTAAATTTGTAGAACATTTTATTCTACAAAAATTTGGCGGATCTTTAAATATAGATCCTACATTTTTTTCGAAATGGCCTGCAAATAATCCCCGTTCACTTCTATAAATCATTGTTGCAATGTTGTTAAAAATTCTGATGTGGGCAGCACATGTCTTTCCCTACAGACTCACATTCACGTTCTCTTTATTTCTTCAATAATAATTTCAGTTTATCTGCACAAAATAACAGCCATTATTAACAGCCATTACAGCTAAAATTATTTAATAAAGGGAGAAAAACTAATTCAATTAAATTCTGACTTTTGGGATATCCACCAGAAAGAAAAGAAAAGATATATTATATAATAAATATCTTTCCAAGAGTTCAATTATTTTGTATGTGAGCGAGCTTTCACATTTAAAAATAAATTTGGTAGATAACAATTTTTCAAATGTTTTTTAATTTTATATAACTCTTCATGATATACTTATTCGATAGCATTTTTAATGCACTTTCCTACGTCCTAGAGAGTTAAAGTTTGGTACACAGCTTAAATTTGTTGAACATTTTATTCTACAAAAATTTGGTGGGTCTTTAAATATAGATCCTACATTTTTTTCGAAATGGCCTAAATAATCCTCGTTTACTTCTATAAATCATTGTTGCAATATTGTTAAAAATTATGATGTGGGCAGCACATGTCTTTCCCTGCAGACTCATATTCACATTCTCTTTATTTCTTCAATAATAATTTGAGTTTATCTGCACAAAGAGCCATAAGTATTTTAAATGACATTGAATTTGCACGTTAAACTTAAATTTGGTTTTCATTTGATAGCTGGACTTATTGTCAAAGGTGGCGTAGCGAAAACGCGAAAAAACTGAAATATCTCAAGAACGGCTAGTCCTAGAGCAATGGGTTTAGTCTTATTCCTTTTGTTGTCAAAAATCATGTATAAAATAGGAATTTAATTGATATAATTGAGCATACGTAGTCATTTATTTTTATATTTAACGATTTTTGCAAGCCATTTCACAAAAACAGTCCGTTCCTTTTTCCCGAATCGTACTAGAATAACCTACAAGTGATTTATATACCAAATTTTGTTAAATTTGGTATATATATCACTTGTAGGTTATTGAAATATTATACACTAAATTTTGTTAAATTTGGTCCATTAGTTTTTCGCTAGAGTGGATAAAGACAATTTCTGTCGGCCATTTCGCAAAGAAGGCAGATTCTTTTATTACGAATCGTTTTAGAATCTAATGAACATCAGGGTTTCCCACAAAAAACTTACCTACCAAATTTTATGAAATTCTGTCCATTGGTTTTTCAGTTAGAGTGGATCCAATATCCTCACAGACACACAGGAAAACACACAGATACACCGTTACACACAGACGTCTTCCTGAAAATAGTGTTTTCGAGTTCTAGAAGTCCCAAAACGTATAGATCCTTCGAAAATTTGAGTTCCGATCTTCGGCACGATTCCAATACTTTGAATACATATACACACACACATATATATTATCTGTGTATCTGTGTATTATCTGTGTATCTAAATTCCATGCCTACGCAATTACAATAGTTGTGATTTTAAATGATCCCTAAACTTTTATTATTTCTTCAACGAAGCCTAATTTTAATTTATGCAGAATGCAAATATCTCAAGCGATTGTAAGGTGAGTTACATAAGAATTCCTGAATTTTTTTCACACAAAATTATTTAGCTCTTGAGTCGAATATTCATTGGTTTTGCATAGAGAATCAGATGATTTATATTGCTATAGAGTTTTAAATATTTAAGTATAATAAATTACTGTAGTACTGTGATAATGTAAAATATATCACCACTGAATGTATCACATTTTTGAGAAATTTTAAATGAAATTGCATTTCAGTTGGAAAGTGTTTCATAATCAATGCTTATGCATGATTGATCTTTCTTGTTATTATTTTAATTTTTATTTAAAAAATTACGGAATATATTTCGCTGAATTTTTTTTTATATATTTTATGGAACAATTTTAATATTACCTAAAATTTTCGAAGCAATTTGTGAATTTTAAATCCGCTTAAAAATGTTTGAAAAATTAGGTCCCATAGGGCTCAATGCATTTCATTTTTACTTTCCTTATATACATAATGTATAAGGAAAGTATTGTGACGGGGTCGAAAATTCGAATTCGAGTTTTCGACGGGAGAGCACGTTTCAAGCATCCCTGATCACGAATCAAACATTTTTGAAGTGATGTCTGTGTGTGTGTATGTGTGTGTGTGTGTGTGTATGTGTGTAAGAAAGTATGTGTGTGTGTGTGTGTGTGTCAGTGAGTCTGTGGAGACGATAACTGACGAACGAATGGACCGATTCGAACCAAATTTGGTACAAAAATCACAATCCGTAAACACTGGACGCCAATTGTTTTTATATGTAATCGAAAGTTCAGAACCCCCCTAAATTTTTGAATAAAATTTTGAAAAAATCGTCAAAAAATCAAAACCACTAATAAAGTTACGCAAATAGACATTTCTTATGGTAATTTTTCATTAGAAAACGATTGACATAAATTTTAGAACGCTAACATGAACCGTTCTCGAGATATTGCGCATTTTTCAAAAAAATTATTAAAAAGTCATTTAAAATGAAAAAAATATATTTCCTATACAGAAACATGTTCACTTTTCATATGTCATACCATGCGATAAATTGGGTGACATCATTCTCGTGGATCTAGCTCATTCCATTCATGAAAAAAGATACTTTGAGTAATACTTTTGCATTTGAACGCCAATTTATCTGCTGTAAGAACATCTTATTTCTTCGTCCATAATGCTTGGCGAGATTTTGGCGACGAAATTGGTGGAATGTCGCCAACTTGGCGACTTTTTGAAATGTTGCCAAATTAACGAAAATCTCGCCAAATAGATAAAAATGACGCAAAATCAATGAAAATGACGACTAATTGTGGAAAATTCAATATCTAATAAGTTATATAATATATAAATATATAATAATAGTTATATAATATATGTCGAAAATTCAATATTTAATAAGTTATATATATAGATATATATATATATATATATATATATATATATAACTTATTTCTTCGTCCATAACGCTTGGCGAGATTTTGGCGACGAAATTGGCGGAATGTCGCCGACTTGGCGACTTTTTGAAATGTTGCCAAATTAACGAAAATCTCGCCAAATGGATAAAAATGACGCTAAATCAATGAAAATGACGACTAATTGTCGAAAATTCAATATCTTGGAAATGATATTAGTATCTACTAGAAGAAAAACCTATTTATTTTACTCTAAAAGTAGTAAATTCATTTCATTATATAAGGAAAGTCATGTGTTGCCCACATCAGATTTTTTCTAGCCGGGTTGGGTGATATTATTCATTTATATTCCCATTGGTCCTACAGACCGTCTGAACAACATACTAAAGTTTCATTTTGATTAAGTCATTTTTACGGCAGTTATCGTGCTAACGGACAGACAGACAGACAGAATGAACAAAGTCATAAACACTTTTCAACTTTGTTGTAAAGTGTTAAAAAGCGTTATTATTTTAACATTCATGTAATAGTTTACCTTGGTATCGAAGCGGTAAAGTTGTTATTGAGGAAAACTGTTCTTATAAATTCATGGACAGATAGATGAAATGCTAAAATGCATGTTTTCGTAATCAGCACCTTAAAAGAAGTTTCGATTTTCAATTTGGTAGAAAATTATTCTTGACACGCAAATATTACTTCCCATTAGCGAGAGAAAGTCATTGAGAAATTTTCTTGAATAACAATCATATTAAGATAGCTATCACCTTCAATAACAGCACATTAAATAACAGTAACAAAATGTAATCGTTTAATATAGTGTAAGAGAAGTAAGCAGTTAGACTGTCTGGCAGAGTTATTGAAGGTTTATTGAGCTGGACAGCTATGCCAGTTTTTCGACCTTCAGTACAGCTTCGGAGGACGTTGCTTTTTACACACGCTACCAGTCGTACCCGTTGCACGTGAGGTCGTTTCGAATTCTTAACCTGGTTTCGAAATGTTTCTCCCTTGGAAGGCCGGTGCACATAGAATTCGGGCCGCACACCACAAATCGCCCTAGGAACCTCAGAGGACCCCTACCATCTTTCGTCATCAGTTGTCCTTTAAGAATGTATGAAACAGCAAAATGCTGCGAACTTCTGTCGGCTCCAAGGTTCCGAGTGACTTTTTTATTAATGGGAAATACAAGGCTGATAGGGACCCCGGGGCCCTCTGGGGCCCGCATTTATGTGAAGGGGCTGCTGTGGTCACGGCAAAAGGCGTAAAGGTGTTTACCTTGGACGGAACTGTTGCTGTACAGGTCGTTGCGTAGGTTTTAGCAAAGAGATAAGACTTGGAATGTTGTCTAAAACTTGTTCCGTACGTCAGTATTTTTTCTAGCGATAACAATGACGTACGAAATGGAATTTATGTTTATGAAATTTCAGTTTCCATTCTTTGTTTAATTTGTTGCATTTGACCACATTTTATCAAGAATGCAGCGGCATCCTGAAGCTATTTGCAGGCAAAGTTATTTCTGTGTGAATCAGCAATTATTTAGATATTACTATATACCTTTATAGTTGCTTTGACATTCCTGCATCTCAACTCAACTCCACTGACTTCAAAATTCGAATATTTTGTAATACCTGCATATTTTTGTTTATATTTTCTGGTATCTAGTATTATCAGAATTGTTAAATGCATCAATGACCAGCGTAAGAGGGTTAGTTTATCTATTATTTTTATAGTGGTATTCCTGTATCTGCACATACAATGTAGAAACTTCTTGAGGAGGTTATAAGTCAGAAAATAAAGCTAGTTGCTCTGAAAAAACTCATAACGTTTCATTTTGAACAATTTCCAACCCATTTTTCAATTCAATTGTAAGCACTTATAGATTCATCCTTGCATTTGACTAAATAATTATCCAGTTTTTGTAATTGCATAATTTATTTATAAAATAAGGAGTTTGAATTTTTTATTTTCCAGGTGGAAACATGCAAGAGACTAAAAGGTTCACAACGTAAGTCGAAATCACCTTGGATATAGTGTTTTGTTTCATTTCAGTACTTCTCTCAGCTGGCTCGTTTATGAAGGATTTTTATCAATGGTACGCTATCATATCATAGTGTAGCGCGAGCTTCATATCATAATATAGCGTGAGCTTCATATCATAGTATAGCGTGAGCTTCATATCATAGTATAGCGTGAACTTCATATCATAGTGTAGCACGAGCTTTATATCATAGTGTAGCGCGAGCTATAGGCACACACGAGTACGGAACATCAGAGTTCGCGTTTGATACTTATAAGAAAAACTCTTCTGTCTATTTATCTGTTTATTTGTCCCACATCGCTACAAATTTGGTGATTTTGGTGACAAAGTTGGGAGTACAAGTGAAGAAATATAGCTAATGGTGACTTTTTGGACATGTTTCCAAACTAATGGCAATTCAGCGTCACGGAAAATTAAATTAAATTTCATTGATAATCCCTGACTCTTTGTGGGAATGATTAATTTATTATTCTTCATTCAAAATAGAGTAAGATTTACTGTTCGTGACATACGTACATTTCGTTAAAAGGTCTAGGGAGTCATCAATTAATTGCGTTTTTTTAGTGGTACAGTAATTATATGTAGTTAGTAGATCGTGTAATAATGATAAATAAGAATGGTTAGCAGAGGTGTGTGATCCACATACGTCTTGGGACAATAGGAGCACAAGCATTGCAAGTCTAGGATGGAAGGGAACTGTTACACGACTCTATCATTGTAAAACATTTGCAAGAATGTTACTGTAAGTTTTAGGGAATCCTGGCGGTTATAGTATATATATATATATATATACATATATCTTTAGATATATATATGTATATATATATATATAAACACACACACACATATATATATATATATATATATCTATTCTCTCTCTCTCTATATATATATATATATATATAAACATAACGCTTCAGCAGACGATAATTAGCTTAATACTTCAGAAATGAAGCTGGAATTGTCATGAAAGTCTGCAATGGCTGCTTTTCTGATAGTTTGCCAAAATTATCAACAAAATAGCTGAAAAAAAAATGAGCAAAGGTGACAAAATGTTTTACAGTGTATGCAGTGCATCCCGTCAAATGATGGGATTGACATGGAAGAATTCTACTGAATTTCTCGTGCGCTTGACTCTTAAAATATTTCCCCGCCTACCAGAGGTCCACCATAAGAAGGGCGGCTCGCTTCCAAGCTGGAATTCCGCTCGCATAGCGGCACGTCACCGAGAGAGGTGGGCAAAGGATCAATTTTTATTCATCATGACGAGAATTTGAATGACGAGGATAAAGAGGAGGAAGTTCGTCTCGAAAGTGGGGTGTGACCGACTTGGGAATCGGGAATTAAAGCAGAGCGCTGTTCATTCGGAGAAGGAAATGCCTCTTGAAAAACCGACTCATGAAAGTTCAATGTCTTTGAAACGATAGTTAGGCTTGTTTCCCGATGCCGCGCCGTTTCGGCAGCACTTAGGCTCGGTTTAGTGAAATATGCTGCCCGCGCGCCTGCTGAAATTCGGATACTATCAAAAAATTCCAAAAGGATTTTTTTTTTTTGAACATACAGTTTCTAATTGTGGGTTAAGTATCAGTGACACATATTTTTGAAAATAATTAACTTGAGAGTGGCTTAACTCTACTTTATCATACCAGAATTCCTTTCTCATTTCAAATTTGACAAGAAAAAATTTGAAAAATTGGTATCGTAACTATAGTGTGTTACCCTTCTCTATAAAGGGCTTAAATTTTTTTATTAATCTTCTTCAAGAGGGGGGGGGGGGCTAATGACGTCATGAACAAAAAATATTTAAATCGCGACAATTTTTCACAGCAATGATTGAAACTATTAAGTCTCGTGATCATTGAACCATAAATAAACCCTTTTATGCATGATTATGTCAAATTCTGTTCCATGCTGCCATTTAAAATATTATAAAATTTAGAATAAAATTTAAGGTTTTAGCTTGAATTAAAAAATCTTCTATCTAGTTCTAGATATTTTGATAACAAAGCCAGATATAAAATTTCGTGAAAATCCATTAATATTTGTGGCTGCTATCAAGGAATCGAGCACAGGCATCAGATTGACATCTCTCAAATAGTCAAAACGTGTTCAGAAGGTCTTAAAACATATATTAGCATCAAAACCTCGAAATCCAAAATTTTCGGGAAAACAATACTTTTTCATTACTACGTATTAGAAAGTCAAATATAGGTGATTCTGTTGAATAGACCTGTTGTTGAATCTGTTGCTATAAAAACGATGTAAAACTTTTAACTTTTTTTGCTAAGTGCTAACTGAACTGCATTGGTGGCAGGAATAGTGGTATCAACTTGTGAACACAACATTTTCGGCATTTTTCAGTAGTGATACACTGAACCAAGATTTTGCTTTATTCCGAATATTTATTTATCCCCCTTTAAAAATGCCGAATAATCAAAGTTTTAAACTGACTGTACTCCAGAATATCAGTTAGCATGTAGTGAATTTAGAGAATGATCATATGTTAAAGTTCAGAAATTTCTTCCATCGTTTTTCTCTTAATCAGAGGACAATGTTGGAAGATAAACATTCGGCGATATTAGGGTATATAAATGTTAAATTAAACTGTGTAATATTTAGTTAAAGGATTTAAACTTCAATCATGTTTTAACTTCAATTTATTTCGGCATTACAATTAATATAGGCGAGTTGGATGAAGTTTAAGGTATTAAATTATTTGTATTTTGTAACTATCAGTTTTACAATTTCAGTCATATAACATATCCTGCATAAATATATTTTACTATTAACTATTTGTCTTCTGAATCTAGTTTATTCCACTCATAAAATTTTATTTTTTAATATCCTAAGCCAAAATATTAGTCACGCATATCTGAATGATTTTAACATTAAAGAAATTATTGTGATTGTAGCGGTATTCTCTGGTGGAAAGCAAGGGGTGCAAATATCCCCCTTAAAATTTTTTTGTGTTATAAAATATGAAGATTTGGCTTTAAAATACTAAAATCTTCATTCCCCAATTTTTTACCATTTAGTTGAGGGAGGAATGGCTAAGAAAAGTTAAATCCTTAAATATATTTAAAATCCAAACAGTTATTTATTCTTATATAAACTCATGACTACACTAACTTTAATCAATTTCAGTAGAGTGGAATGAATAGTTTGAATTATAATCATGCTCACAGAAAAATTATAGGAAGCGTTTCAAAACACTTCTAGAATAACGTCCCTCATCAGCAGTTCTGTGAGTATAAAATTGAATGTTCCTGCCTATGCTGAATCTTTATAAACAGTTGAGCCTGGCTGCGTGGTATGACGGAATTTGCCGATTCCTCGGCAAATTCCGTCATACCACCATAGAGGTTCGCTAAATTGTGTACATAGCAAGTTTTCTTTCTGCCATTGACTTTATCGGCTATTCCATGCTGATGGCAGATCCATAAATGCTGTTATCTTCGATAAGTTCGCGATCCTACATTTAAAAAACTGTGTGTCGTAAAACAGATATTCATAAAATATTTCCAAGAAAAAATGTCCTAAAATGAAATTGCGTTTGTAAAAATCATCTTCCAGGCTTTGTTATAAACGATTTAATTGGTATTTACTAAGTTAATTTTGTTGATATTTTGTATAGGATTTATTAACCCATTAGTGCCTAGCGTCCCTTCCAGAATAATGGGACGCTAGGCACTAATGGGTTAATATGAATTAAGTATTGGATATCATGACATTACTTAATATTTCTTTGTAATTATCGATGACTTTTAATAACCAATCCATATTAAGTCAATGTTAATAAATAAATAATGGTGTAAAGTAAATTATTTTGCACAGCTAAAAAAATAACTCGACTGTTACTCATACCTTGAGTTTTAATCGTTCGATAAATACCGTTCAAATTATATAATCTTCGTATGGTAAGCGAATAAATGAAATAATTGCATCTTATGCGTTGTATCTTTCCTATTTAACAAAAGGCAGGAATATTTTGACACAACATGGCACATTTTTCTCTCACTGAGATATCTCAATTAACATGTGGGATTGAAAAATTCTGAAAAATGGACAAAATTTAGTTCATAGGAATCGGTAACATGGTTAGCACTGAGTTTTAAACTGAAAAAAAAAATGTTCGATTGCTTCATGACTAAAGTTTTTCTCACTTAATATCCCTACATACTACATACACTTATTGTATATATGAGGCTGTTTGAAAAATATTGGGGAAAAGGATTCTTGATACTTGTAACGTGAAGCTGCTAACAAAATGTATTTAGGAATTAACTTCATATTTAGTGTTGACTTTAAATTTAAGGGGCCAAAGATAAATAAGAGGGCAGTTTTCTTTATTAATTTAAAGTTTAGATAGTGTAGACCTTAATAACATAAATATTATATAAATTATTTATTAAGACTTTTTTATACTATAATTAAAACTCTCCAAGTATTTTCTGTTTAAGGTTTTAAGCATAAAATGCTTGGCTGACTGATACTGTTGTTGTTGTTGAGACCCAGATCGTCCGACCTACCAGAAAGATGTAAGGTAACTGTTTGGACGGCCTGGAAGTGCCACCCAATTTAGACCGGAACCCAGTGGGGGAGGCATCCACAGGGACTGTACCCTCCTTCCCTGGTACTGTGTAAAACTCCTTACTGACTGATACTGTTGAACGCCCAGACCACACGACCAACCCTAAGGCTTACGGTAGTTTATTGTGTGGCCGTGAAAGCTGACTGATACTGTTGAAGATCCAGATCGTCCGACTCATCCTAGGACTTGAGCAATGACTGATACTGTTGTTGTTGTTGAGACCCAGACCGTCCGACCTACCAGAAAGGTGAAAGGTAACAGTTTGGACAGCCGGGAAGTGCCACCCAATTTAGACCGGAACCCAGTGGGGGAGGCATCCACAGGGACCGTACCCTCCTTCCCCTACCACCAACCTCTCGGAAGAACTTACGGACCCACATGTTTAACGTGATCGTACTCCGCGTGAACACGGCGGCAGTTTTGGCAGCGGCTGGAATCGAACCCGGGCCTACCGAGTGCAACTCCAGCGCTCTAACCAATGGGCTACCGCGTCCATTGGTTTGACTGATACTGTGTAAAACTTGATTTTAATGCCTTCTTTTCACATAAAGTCAATTATTTAATTGCTTAAAGTTTAAAATGATATAACTCAAGGAAGGACTTTAAATTTTGAAATATAACTAGTTTGTAATGTTATTTAAGTATTGAGAATTTCTAAATCTAAATGAAATGTTTTGAATTTACGGTGTTTGCTACATAAATTACTCATATAAAAATATAGTTTTTCATTGGTTCTTTAAATTTATTTATTACCAGTATATTAAAATTTCATGAACACAAATTAAAGAATATCCTTTTTTCTTAAAAGAAAAATAGCTTCAGTTTGTAAAGCGGACTTTTGAATTTAGTTGTATTAAATGTAAAAACTTCATAATTTATGTGTTTTTTTATTAAGAGAAAATATTTTATCATTTTTATTTATTATTTTATACCACATTAAACCGATTAAAGAAACATTAATAATCATGATTCATGCAAAGCTAACTTAACAGCAAAGAGGAATGGGAAAAATTGCGAGCAGCTTCTGCTAGTTTGAATTCCAATGATTTAATTTCTGAAGCTAAAATTTTACATTCGACTGATATATTTTCAAATTTCAATAAAATGTATATTCAAATGCGAATCAACCATTAATTGATATTCAAAAGCGATTCTACCATTAATTGATATTCAAGAGGAAATCTATACCATCAATTGATATTCAAAAGGTGATCTACTATTAATTGGTATTCGAAAGGAAATCTACCATTAATTGATATTCAAAAGGAAATCTGTCATTAATTGATATTCAAAGAGAATCTACCATTTATTTATATTGAAAAGCGAATCTAGCATTGATTAATATTCAAAAGCTAATCTACCATAGTAATTTATATACGCATAGCATGTGTATGAAAACAAAATTGAGTAGAAAAGTAACTTCTACAGTGTACTCAAGTTAGCTGTGCTTTAAGCACTGTGAATATCCAGAGGCATAGGAAATGAAATGCAAACATACACACATTTCAATAAAATACTTTAATAATAATATTGAATTGGCCTATACATGAAAATAATAACTATGATACAGTAACAATATGTACATATTTACACAATTTGTAAAGTCGACTACTTCAGGCACTAGATCATCTCTTTCTCTCCAGTAATGCAAAATAACAGTGTGACTACAAATAAAACCACAAAGGAATCAACAGTGAAACAGAGGCGCATTTTAAATCGAAATTAGCACTGGCACACCCTTGACAACGTGCAAGTATAAACAGATTAATGCAAAAGTTTTAGAAAATTCTCAGGATTAACATTCTGCTACTCATCGAAACCCGTTTTGCAGTCCAATTGGGATTAACACTGAATTGTAGTTTTAGCTAGCTGCATGCTTCCGCTGTTTCTGTTTAATTATCTCCTTAATAAGATTATTTATTTTATTAAAATTATTTTCGTAAGAATACTGGTAGCTAATTTTATGTACATTATTTTATAGGGAAAAAATCTTTAAAATAAATAAAAAATTATCTTATTTTCCAAGATATATTGACATCAATGTGGTAAAGTGTGGTTCCGTATTTTATTTATATATGGGCAAATACGTACTATCTTCGAGTATTATAACGTTTTAGAGATTCGAGATCTCGTATGTAACGTCACTGAAAGAAATTCGAATATCGTGCATGCTTAACAGCAAGTTCTGAAATAAAAAGCAGGATAGTCCAGAAGAAGAAATTCGAAAGTACCGAGAAGAAAGTGCTTCCGTGTACGAATACTTTTTAAATTAAAAACATGCTGTAGATGAGAAGCATTTACAATTAATCAATATTTTTGATAAGAATACCTAAAATAAAAAACTATTTTAAAACAATTAAAATTTAAACTAAAAAATTTCATTTCCAGCTGAAGTTTTATTATACTTTTTACATATTTCTTTACTTTATAAATTTATTTGTTAATAATTAATAAGTAATATTTAATAAATATAAAGGATATTTATTAACATTTTGGAATAACTATTCGGATTATTCGAATAGTCGAGATCTGGTTAACATTCGAATTCGAGAAAAGTGTTTTTTGTTCATCTTTAATTTTATTACATAAAATTCTTACAATAGATCCAGAAGTGTTAATGACTTCTCCGGAAAATATTCACATAATTGCGGTGAAGTAGGTGACTTATTCTATAAAATAAATAAAATTGATTACGAAAGTAAATTATTTCTCAGGAATATATTGACAAATATATAGTGAAATCTGAGACTTGCCCAAAATCATAAATTTAGATTCGGAAGCGTAATTAATGTTCTTGCAGGATATTTGCATGAATGTGGCTAGTAGAGTGGTTGGCCTTCATTTTTACACATTTTATTATATAAAATAATTTATATGGATTCAGTAATGAAATCGGTTTTTCTAGAATATATTTAGCTGTAAAGTGGGCTTAAAAGCTGTAAAATGGGTGAAATTCAATATTGCGTATTTTATTATATAATCAAATTAAAATTTATTCAGAAGTAAAGTTTATTTTACAAAAGTATATTTATAATCATGTAAAGAAGAGGGGGATATTCACTTTTGCGTATATTTTTCTGCGTGAAATCAATAAAATGGATTCAGAAGTGTAATTAATTTTCTAGGACTACATTGCCAACAATACAGGGAAGTATGCAACATTCTTATTGTATCTTATTATACAAAATCACTAAAATAGCTTAGTGATTTTGTATATAAGATACAATAGCAATAAAGTGTAATGAATTTTATTAAAATATATTTTTCCTAATGTAATAAAACAGACAACACTGGTAAAAATTGCCCTATACGTAAAATCAAAATTTTGTATGTTAAACGTAAAAAAAAGCAATACCGATACTTAGCTAGAAAAATTGGAGCTCTGCGGAACCGTAACTTAAATCAACTAACCAATCATAATTGAGCGGTCCATCAATTATGATTTTATGCTTTTTAAAAAAATGTTGATTTAAATTTGGTATATTTTCACCATGTCTTTTTTGGAATGAAAAGCATATTTTGCCTTAGAACTCTTATTCAGAAAACGGGTGTAATTAAATATACTTTGATTTTAATCAGATTTCTAAAATAATTCTTGAAAGTTGAAAGAATCAAATATAGTTTAGCAAACATAAAATATTTCTCAGCAAAGGCTGTTAAAAAAGAGATGCATATATTACGGTTTAAAAATGCACCAACTTATGGCTGCAGTTAACTTTGAGCCACGTTGTGATTTAACCTATTGTGCGATCTTTTTTTTAGGGGGGGGGAAGGGGGGATTGGTTATAATAAAATTTGATATTATAAAATTAATTGCTCTTCTGAATATCCACAACCAGTATGAAAACAAATAAATAAAGAGTAAAAATAAATAAACTATCTGAATGGGTTTTAGTTATTTCTATTTCTTTACTTGATTTGGTTTACATTTAGTCGACATTTTCTTTTGGCGTGTTTACACCAACGTAATTCCCAGTGATTCAAACACAAATCTGAGAGTTTAATATTCTTAATTCCCTTCAAACTTGTTTTCGATGTAAGGGGCAGCGGAAGCATACAGCGACACCAACGGATATTAACGAACAGCAGAGAAAGAAAAATACATAAAACAGCAAAAAACAGGAAAAATGCTTAGAAGTAAAAACCATAGGAAGTGGGAAGAAACCCGTATCATAAACGTTTTCATGAGAAAAAAAAATTCCTGAAAAGACGCGATCTTTTTAAGTGTCTATGAGTATTTCATCTAATTCTTCCGGTTATCTGGCCCAAATAGGCTTTTTAAAATCCGTGGCCTCGTCGTCAGACTTGTAGCAGATGAATAATATGCGAATTGGCTGCTTTGTTGTTGTTGCTGGTCGAAAGCCACGAATTTTATCTTTCGATATCAGGAACAAGATGGGGTTTCCGCGTGCAGCCTGCAAAGAAACAAAAGAAAATCATTACCAAATGATTGGCCACAATAGAAACTGAATCATTGACAAACTGATTTGACCCAGAATGATAACAGCTTTTCAAAATTTCTGCTCATTAGACTTCATTAACAGCAGTTCGGTTACGATGTGATACGCTTAATAATTGTTAGAATATTTTTCTTAATTCTATTTAATATACATCTTACACCAATTGTCTGATTACATTGTAATTACAGTATGAAAGCTTAAAAATCCCGGACAATTATAGATTCCAAAACTTATAAAATGACAATTTTTTTCTTTTTAAATTTACTGGTAGTTATCAACATTTTCGTTTTTTCTATGAAAATATTTTGTATTAAATTTTTCATTTATAAAAAAATAACTCATTTTCTTTTGTTTTCTGTCAGATAATTAGTTTATAAAAACAACAGCTTTAATATTTATATTGTAATTACAGTTTGAAAACCTAAAAATCCCAGACAATTATAGAATACAAACTTTATAAAATGACAAATTTTTTTGCTTTTTAAATTTACTGGTAGTTATCAACATTTTCGTGTTTTCTATGAAAATATTTTGTATTAAACTTTTAATTTATAAAAATAACACATTTTCTTTTGTTTTCTGTCAGATAATTAGTTTATAAAAATAACAGCTTTAATATTTGATTTTAAGAAATACACAATGTATTTTTGTAGTGAATTTTTTTTGCTCTCGTTCGATGTCAATTATTTAGTATGTCCTTCTGTTAAAAGTTTCAATATTCACAAATGATTTCACGAATTAAACCCGTTGCATATCTCATTGAATAAACTAGCAAAATTTACGTTAATTTCTTTGTATTCCTCCTTAAATTAATAGTTATAGTTACTGCTTAAGAAGCCAGAAAATCTGGAAATAAGGACATATATCCCCGAGCAGTCTGACTTTTGCTGTATATTGAATAAGCAAATAAAATATATCATAATTTATTCAAAAGAGTATACATTTCCAATACTGACTATATCTGCATTTTATGTTTAATTGTATTTTCACCAGACAAATTTTTCTTTCTCTAATAAAGATAACTGAACTTGGAAATTCATCGAAAATATCTCGTCATTTCCTTTTCTTTTCTGCATGTTAAAAATATCTGTTTAACTATTTATCTAACCTTGGTCTGGCAAAAAATGAAAATTCATGGAGGACGGGCCAGCCAAACTGTGACATGCCAATTCAGTATTCAGATTAGATGGTATTGACATGTTAGGCGTGCTTGGTTGAACCTAGCACGCCCAACATGTTATTTTTCTTGCATGTCACGTAAATATGGCGAAGTTTCCCTTAGAAATGTCTCCACTAAATACCTCTCATTACGAATGCTTACATTTGACCTGTGGTTGATAAGAGAAATCCCCGTGTAAGTATTTGTTTACCTGTCTGCATCAAAAATGATTTTTCAAGAATGTGAAATAGTGATAAAATGATTTAAACGACACATTCGAGCTCGATTTTACTTTCTCTATATTACATTGAATATGGAAAGAAAAATAATTGTGATAAGGCCAAAAATATCAATCTCGATTTTGTTATAATTACACATTGTGATGGAAAGGATAATAATCGTGATGGGCCAAAAATATAAATATCGGATTTTGCTACAATTGCACGTTACCAATAAAAAGGGCAATACTTGTAATAAGACCAAAAATATCAATCTCGGATTTTGTTTCAATTACATGGTTTGACGGAAGGGGAAATAATTTTGATGGGACCAAGAATATAAATCTCGGATTTTGCTACAATTGCACGTTTTGATAAAAAAGAAAGGCTTGAGGTAAAACCAAAAATATCAATCTCGGATTTTGTTACAATTACATATTTTGAACATTCCTGCATAGGAATCAACCACTTTTTCAATTATAGTTTTGTGCTTGTCAATGTCTTTAAGCACTATATCTCTCAAACAAATTGTGCCAACCAAATAAAATTAAAGTAATCATAATGCTGTATTACTATTTAGAGTGATTTAACACGGAAAAGCCCCCCCCCCCTCAAATTTTCGAATATTTTTTGAAATAATATAAAACATCTTTAAGAACATAAGGAGGACCATTCTAGATAAATTTCTCTAATTTCTTCGAAATTGTGAAGTAACTTAGTACATATGGTGACTACGTAAGATATGAAAAATATTTAGCAGACATGTTAATTGCATTTAAAATATAATTTGATTTATTATCTATTTTGTTGCATTTCAAGCAAAATGGCACATTCTCCATGCGCATATTACATTTGTATATATCCTTATAATATTTTTATATATTATTATAACATCTTTATAAATAAAAGTGAGTACGGATTGTGAAACTGAATAATTAAAATTTAACAGTGCCCAAATCCATATTTTTATGCTAAATATAAATTTCTACATATTATAATTACATTAACGTAGCACGTCTGAAATTTAATTAAAAAACTACTTTAAAAATAAAAGTATTTATTCACACTAAAAAGCGTTAGAAACACTTTTAAAACTCTGATTGTATTCGGGCGTAAAAACTCCCTTTATCAGAGATATATGACAGGAAATAGATACATTGGTTTTTTTTTTTATATCCAGCTAAAAACGGCGAACAAAACTTGTATATCGTTAAAGACCAAATTATACAAGGAAAACATGAGAACGAAATAACATAAAATATTAAAATTGACACAACAGATATAAAATACAAAGTGAACACATTTAGATGTTGCTGAAAAATGCAGATAAGATTTTAACCTTCGAAGAATGAAGAATGAGACGCTTCGCGAAACTGAGATTTTGGACAGGGTCATAATTCCAGATAGAGTCACGCCAGATAGAGTAAATAAAGATTCAAAAGCAAGATATTATGGAGACTATTACAATCAGTTAAAATAAAGGTTTTATCGAAAATCGGGACAAAATGATCATTGATAATAGTATTGGAACAGCAGTGGGGAGTTTTTCAATTTTTTTATATCACCAGCATGTGATATAATCTAATACTAACAGTTCGTTTAGTACTACCGAGTTTAGTACTAGTTTCTACATATTATTTAATATATTAAATATGCATTGCTTTTAGAACTAATACTAATTTTTATACAGCATATCATTACAAGATATGTAATAAGCTTCGTGTTAATATATATAAAATTATATTAATGCACATCGAGCATTTTATATGAACAGTTGCAGCACAACATATCATTTGGTAAAAGCGCGATCTAAAGTAATAAGAATCTTATAAAAATGCCTTGTAAATAAAACTTTAAAATTCGATTGTCACCAATAAAAATATCGGAATCGAAAAAAAATTCAGTTAATGTATATAAAGCCTTAGTTGAAATATTTTAATATGTAAAAATTTTAAATTAATGATTTTGACCATATTTTGACTTTTTGAACATGCACGACCCCCTTAAAATTGATTTTAAACGGTTAACCTATAAATATAAAGAATGTTAAACTGTTAAAAACTGTTTCTTGATGTGTAATTATTTATTTTATTCATAAGTAATTAACATCATTTATAGGTCGCTAACATGTGCTGTTTCCCAGATAATTCACGTCTCTGGCCGAAAATGTAAAGGAAAAAAATAACAAGGAAGATCAATCATACATAAAGCATTGATTATAAAACACTTTCCAACTGCAATGTAATTTTATTTAAACATCTCTAAAATGCGATACATTCAGCGGTAATATTTTTAAAATTATCACAATACTACAATAATTTATTATATTTGAAAACTTTAAACTTCATCGAAAAAACATGAACTTTATTCAAATGACATTATTGAAATATAAATCCCCTGACTATCTATATAAAAGCTGTAAATATTTCATATGCACACTTTTAATCCATTCCTTTTATTCATCACAATACTAAAATAATTTATTTTATTTAAAAACTTAAAACCATGGAGGTACAAGTAATTTAACTCTATGCTTAAAACTTCATTGAAAAAATCGTCTGCTTCTCTATGTAAAATCAATGGATGTTTCATTCATATCAGCTATATTGCAGACTCCAGAGCTAAATAACTTTGCGCTAAAGAAATTCGGCAATTCTTATATAACTCATCCTATATCTTTATGTGTTTATATTCTCCATTAGTGAAAATTAGGCTTCGTTGTAGAAATAATATCGTTGTAGAAATAATAATCGTTATAGAAATAAATGTTTGATGATCATTTAAACTCAAATATATTATAATTGCGTTGTTTCAAAATGTTGATGCACAGAAATTAAATAAAAAGAAAGCGGTTTTAGGACGGATGCAACACTAAATAAAAATTAAAAAGAACTTTAAAAATCACGATTTTGACACAAGATGGATTCCATATTTTATTTTTAAGTGAGTCACGTGATCTCTTCATATAATATGGGTGTAATTAATATTTTAATTTTTATTTAAAAAACTCTGGAATATATTTTGCTGAAGTTCTTTTCATACTTTTATGGGACAATTTGAATATTTTCTAAAACTTTCGAAACAATTTGAGAATTTTAAATTCGCTTGAAAATTGTTTGAAAAATTAGGTCCTATAGGGTTCAATGTATTTCATTTTTACAACCCGAATTCAGTCCAAAACTAATTGGATGTTATTATTATTTATTTATATTCCGATAGGTCCCACAGACCGTCTGAACAACATACTAAAATTTCATTTTAATAAAGTCATTTTTACGACAGTTATCTTGCGAACGGACAGACAGACAGACAGAATAAACAAAGTCCTAAACACTTTTCAACTATGTTGTAAAGTGTTAAAAAATAAGTATTTTTATTATCACATGAGTAGGTGTTTTGCAGATATATATAATCAAAAATGAATTAAAAATATTGCGTAGAAGTTATCACGAATCATTCGAGAGATAGTGAAAACTTTTATTTTTCCGGAGAGCATGAAAGAACCAATCAATTTTCAGGGTATTTGATGCACCTATGCTGATTATTAAGGTAATATATCATATAATATATCATTAAGTGAGTATACTGATTGGGTCCTGAAAAATGCCCTAATTTTTGTTGTTTTTCAAGAATTCCGCAGTTTGCTAATTTGGAGATATTTGGGCGCAATAGAATTTTAAAAATTTAGTTCATTTTAAAACTAAAATAACTTTGTTAAAAGTTACAACATAAAATTAATACAGTGTCGGTCGGTTCTGTTATCGTGTTGCCGTGGTAAATCGAACATCAGTGGGAAATACAGTGAAAAGTTGAAAACGTTTATAAAAGTTAAAACAAATGTAGTGTCAGACAAAAAAAAATATCGAAACAATGGCGAAAAACAAGTTTTATACTTGTTGTGTGAACTGGAGTAGAATCTTAATAAGTTAAAGACAACAGCTTTACGTGTGAGATAAATATAAAAATATGCATTTTGCATTTTCATTCATCATTAGAACGTTAAATTTTGCGGAGATAAAAATGTAAATTATTTATATGTAGTAAAAAACTTGCTGAAAATTGATGAAAAAGTATGTATAAAAAGTATGTACAAAAATAGATGAAAAAGTATGTACAAAAGTAGATGAAAAAGTATGTATAAAAAGTATGTACAAAAGTAGATGAAAAAGTATGTATAAAAAGTATGTACAAAAGTAGATGAAAAAGTATGTATAAAAAGTATGTACAAAAGGAGATGAAGAAGTATGTTCAAAAGTTACAAAGCGATATTCAATTAATAATTCTGAATTTCACAAAGTAAATGACTTCGAGTGCAAATTTGCTAGAACTTGATCTTCTTAAGTATACTTCGGAGGAATAATTATTTGCAATTCTTCGCATGTTCTATTCAACTGCTTTGATGATATTATTTCTTATGAGCTTCATTCTCTTTTATTTTTGAAGTCATTTTTCCTCATTAGTATACTAAAAAATCTGATGCGGCTAGTACGTGACTTTCCCTACCGAGTCAAATTCATTTTATCTTTATTTCTGTCGAAATGGATCAAATTTAATTTAATTGAACGAAATAACACGAATAACAATTTGAAATTACACTGAGTTTGCAGTTTTAATTCAATTTTTATTTCCATTTGCCAATTGGACGTATTTTCAAAGCCCATGATGCAAAACGGCGGAAAACTAAAATATCTAGAGAATGGTTAGTCCTAAAGCTATGAAGTTGGTCTTATTTTTTTTCGTTGTCAAAAATCAAGTGAATAACAGGAATGGATATATTTGAGCGAATATGTTGCCTTTTATTTTAGAATTTGGCTATTCTTGTGCGCCAATTAGCAAAAAAATGGGGGATGGTAGCGGGTTGTTTTTATCCGAATTGTGTCAAAATCTAATCAGCTTCAGGATAGCCCATCAGTGACTTATCTAAATTTTGTAAATTTAATCAGCAAGCTGTTCAGCTAGAGTGAATACGTACATTGTACAGACAGACACACGGAAAAATACACACTCAGATAGACACACAAACACAGGCGTCACGTAAAAATTGTTTTTTTCGGGTTCTGGAGTGTTTGAAACTTGCAGATCCGTCAAAAAACTCGAGTTGTGATTTTCTACACGATTCCAATACTTTTTTTATACATTAGTATTGTAGGGAAAGTAAAAATCTGACGTGGGCATCCCTATAGGTACAAATTCATTTCTTCTTACTTTCTTTCATAATTCATTAAATTGAGTTTAACTATGCAAAATAACATGGAAAATTATTTGAAATTACACTGCATTTGTCGTCTTAATTCAGTTTTCGTGTTCCTTTGGCGGCTAATGGACCTATTTTCAAAGGCGACGTCGCAAAAATGTAACAAAAAATTTCTCGACAACAATTAATCCTTGAGTTGTGCCGTTGGTCTTATTCTTTTTGCAGTCAAAAAGTACACATAAAACAATCATTTAATTGATACATTTGCATACGCAGTCTTTTAGTTTAGATTTTGACTATTTTTGCAAGCTATTTCATAAAAAAATGGCAGGTTCTTTTCTTCCGAATCTTCAAATCTAATTCCGAATTCTTCAAAATCTAATCAACACCAGAGTAATCTCATTCAAGTGACTTGTGTACCAAAATGTTGTAAAATTTGACCAATTACTTTCAATCTAGGGTGGATACATACAAATTTTGTGGGTGATTTCACACACACATAATAAAAGCCAGGTTCTTTTTCCAAATCGTGCCAAAAACTAATTGGTTCCAAGGCATTGCGCACGTGATTTATCTACCAAATTTTGTAAAATTTGGTCAGTTAGATGTTGAACTAGAATAAATACATACGCTACACAAACAGACACACACATACATACATACATACGTTATGCTAAAATAGTGTTTTAGGGTTATAAAGTGCTCGAAACTTGTAAATCCGTCGAAAACACAAGATTCATTTTTCGACACGATTCCAATACTTTCCCTTTACATATATTGTAGGGAAAGTAAATTCGAGAACATTCAATTTTTAGATTTTTTATGTATTTACCTTTGTTAAGCATCTATACATACAAAAAAAAAATTAATTTTTTGTATTCGTTAATGTATGTCTCTTTGTCTAGGATTCATAGGCACGACATCTCTCAAAAGAAAAAATCTGATGTGGGCAGCACATGACTTTCCCTGCAGACTTATATCCATGTTCTCTTTATTTTAATTGAATTTAATGTACTTTTATTTCAATTTTTGTTCTCATTTGGTAACTGGACTTATTTTCAGAGGTGGCGTAGAGAAAATATGAAAAAACTAAAATATCTCGAGAACGGGTAGGCCTAGTGTAATGGGGTTGATCTTATTCTTTTCTTCGCTAAAAGTTACGTATGAAACAAGCGTTTAATGGATATATTTGAGTCATGTGTAGTTTTTTATTTCAGATTTTGACGATTTTTGCGGGCCATTTAGCAAAAAAGGTAAGTTATTATTTTTCGAATCGTACCAAAAGCTAATCAGCACCAGAGTGACCCACAAGCGACTTATCTTCCGAATTTTGTGAAATTCGGTCCATTAGTTTTTCATCTAGAGTGGATACAGTCTTTTGTGGGCCATTTCGCGAAAAAAGGCGGGTTCTTTTATCCCGAATCGTACCCAAAACTAATCAGCACCAGATTCATCCACAAATGACTTACCTACCAATTTTATGAAATTCGGTCCATTAGTTTTTTAGTTAGAGTAGATACAAAATCGCACAGACAAACAGACAGACACACAGACACACACACATACGTCACGCTAAAAATAGTTTTTTCGTATTCTAGAGGTCTCGAAACGTGTAGATCCGTCGAAAACTCGAGTTACGATTTTCGGCATGATTCCAATACTTTCCCTATACATTACCATGTATTGCAGGGGAAGTGAAACGCTATATTTAGTAAATCTGATAAGATTATTTCAATACTAAAAATAATTAGACATTGCTGCAAGTGTCCTTAGTAAGTACTTAAATAATACAAATACGATCAATTAGTAAAATAGCTTTCTTTTCTACTTGCGAGTACATTTTCCGATACAAATTATATAAATGTGCACTGATTGTATTATTATGTAATAATTAGATATAATCTTATGTGTGAAGCACATAACATTTCCTGCATAATATAATGATTTTAATTCTTTCACAATGGAATAATTGTATACAATATACACAGCACAATGTGTTTGGTATTGGAAATACAAAACGATTGCAAAATTAAATTCTCCCATGAATGGAATGAACTAGATATACGAGAATGATGTTAATAGATTTGTTACATAATATTGCGTACGGAAAGTGAACATATTTTATAATATTTACTGTTTTTTAATTTTTTATCTAATTTTTGGTAAACATTTACTTAAATAATGTGAAATATCTCTCGAACGGTTCATGCTAGCGTTCAAAAGCTTGAATCATTCGATTTCTAATAACTGTTGTTTATTTATTTAACAGTGTTAAAGACATTGATATTTTAATGATTTTTCAAAAATTCATTAAAAGATCGTGCAATCTCTCGAGGATGCTTCATGTTAGCGTTCTAAAATGTATGTCATTCATTTTCTAATATAAGATTACATCTGGAGTAATTATTTATTTATCTTTATCAAAAATCTTGAATTTTTATGATTTTTTCAAAAATTTAATCGAAAATCGAGAGTGTCTTCCTAACATTCGATTGCGTTTAAAATCATTAGATTTCTGGTATGTATTGATTGTAATAATCGTACCAAATTTCATTTAAAACGCCCGATTTGTTCGTGAGATATACAGAGAGAGAGTTAGAGTTATAGAGAGTCTAGAGTTATACAGTACGTACACATTAACCTACATACACAAACACTAATACACACATACACACAAACATATATATATGTATATATATATATATATATATATATATATATATGTGCGTGTGTATATATATATATATATATATATATATATATATATATATATATATATATATATATATATATATATATATATATATATATGTATATATGTAATTTGCAATTTTTCAGCTTTACCTTCAGTTTACAAGCAATTTTCTTTGGTATTTCTCGGGTATATATATATATTACAAGTAATCATAATCTTTAATTATATATATATATATATGTATATATATATGTATATATATATATATATGTATATAAAAATATAAAATTGTAAATCCAATGGTAGAATGTAAGTAGTAACTCATAATACACTATCTTAAAATTTGCTACAAAATACAATGAAATAAAGGAAATTCAAGCATAAAGAGGAAATTATAAAACGTAATGCAGGTCATAAAGACAAAGACAATCAACAAATTTCAAAGGTGAGGAATGAAAATAGAAAACTATTTATCTATAAACTTGTGTTATATGGACGACAAGCATAAAGATTGGAAAAAAATATAGGAAATATAAATACCTTAAAATACACCTCTTAAAGTTCAACCATGACGAGCAATATATAACTAGACCAATGTTGCCATACGCAGAAATGAAAAGCAGTTATCTGCTGTTACCAAAGACAGTAATAAAAACCGTACTGCATAAAGGCTATAAAAAGAATTATTCTACAGTTAAAGCTACAAAAGTAAAAGATGAAAATATATTATAATGTAAATTCAAGAGAATGTAGAAGTATGGCTAAAATAAGATATTAAGGAGAGATTATGAGAATTTTAGGCTTATCGAAACTTCCATTTACTAAATATGTTGGATATTCATAAAATTTACTGGTAATTTTGAGGTTATTAATGTGCAAAGCATGAAATTTTTTATCTGATAATCTATAAATTCTAAAAAGTTGATTAAGTATAATATTTCTAAATTAAATATATATATATATATATATATATATATATATATATATGTATATATACACACACTCACATTTACATGCACGCTCAACATATATACACACATACTAACATTTACACACACGCACTAACATATATACACACACATACTAACATATACATACACACACTAACATGCACACGCACACACTAATATGCACACACACACTAATATGCACACACACACTAACATGCACAAAGACACTAACATGCACACAGACACTAATATGCACACACACACACACTAACATGCATACACACACTAACACACACACATACACTAACATTCACACACACACAAACACGCACTAATATATATACACACACAGACATCACTTCAAAGCGCTAGATTTGTGTTCAAAAATGCCTCAGACGTGTCCTTTCGTTGAATTCGAATGATCGAATGTTCGACCACAATACTTATCCTACTCATTATACTATGTGTATAGGGAGCAAAGAAAATATCTACTTTTAATGCTCTTTAAAATAAGGAAAAGTACCCCAAAAATCTGCAACCAGTAACATATGGATCGGATGCGACAAAACAGTTGCAACCGTTTATCTGTATTGCACATAGAAACGTGTATAATGATTTTAGCGACGTATGACAGCATTTGCCTTGTCACTAATAATAACGTGACTTGAATGTGATCAATCCAATGCAAATATCAAACCTTGATGGATATGTGATTAACATATAATGACTCTATTACGGATATGCACTTTAATGCTAGAATGTTTCCTTGAAACAAATAATTATTTAAAAAATATATATTGTTTCAACACTTGATACGCAACTTGAATAATATTAGAAATTAATCTCAGCGTGGAACTTCTATTTCGTAAATGGATGTGATGATTAATAGATGTAATGAAGGGCAGTTGGTTCAGAAAATTATTTAATTTTTGTTCTCGAATTTCTTAAGAGGACATTTTACGGCGTTTAACCTTCCCTTTAACTTACAGGAAAAGCTAAGTTCCGAGACACATTTAATGTTTTGAAATTTTTTTCCGATATTTTAATCGATAGCTTTAAACGATAAGCAATTTTTTTTTAATATTTATCTTAAACCTTCAGATATACTCGTTGTTGTTCATGGTTTAAAATTTGCTCATATTAAATGCTATCAAATTGCTTTACAAAATATTTTCGTTAAAGTATTGAATTTAATTCCCCCGTAAAAAATAAAATATATAAAATTTTCTCTTCTCGCTATACAAAATTATTTGCAGAGCCAAATCTGAAAAATAAAACATTCTGGTCTCTTATGATTCCCATTTGCAATAATCACGCTAAAATTATTACTAATTTTACTAAATCAATTTTTCGAAAGATATCAGACTTATGGACGTAATTTAAAAATGTTCATTATGTCTAAAGTTGAAAAAATGATCGATTTATATTCAAATATGCTCAAATGTGTAAATCCCTCAAATTTCGATAATCGAATTTTTTCTTACACACAATACCTTCTCTTTACATATGCTAAGGATACTTTCACTTTACATATATTATATAGGGATACTTTATCTTTACATATACTATGTAGGGATACGTTATCTTTATATATACTATGTAGGGATGCTTTCTCTTTGCATATATTGTGTGGGGATACTTTCTATTTATATATACTATGTAAGGGTACTTTCTCTTTACATATGCTATCTAGAGATACGTTATCTTTACATATACTATGTAGGGATACTTTCTCTTCACATATATGGAGATACTTTCTTTTTATATATTATGAAGGGCTACTTTCTCTTTACATATACAATATAGGGGTACTTTCTCTTTACATATGCTATGTAGGGATACTGTCTCTTTACATATACTATGTAGGGATACTTTCTCTTTGCATATACTACGTAGGGATATTTTCCTGTACATATACTATGTAAGGATACTTTCTCTTTACATATAGTATGTAGGAAAAGGGCCTTCAACTAGTGAAGGAAATAAACAGCACTTACATGAACATAAATCTAATGTAGATCTTTTTACAAATACCCTCCGTCATACACACAATGCACATCTGAATTAGAGAAAGGATATTACCCCGTACTTTGACAAGCATTGCAGGTGTCACCGTGCTACGTGAGTCAAAGGGCATTTCATATAGTATGTAGGAAAAAGGCTCCCTGATGATACGACTTTACGATGGGTATTTATTTCTTTTCATATACGTTTTTCGTTCTTTGCCGATGTCGATTCTGATTGAATAATCCTTTACAATATCGTAATTGATATTTTTCTTCTAAACTGGCTTCATTGCCTTATACGTGTTCCCAAATTTTCTATTTTAACTGCTGCAGCGTTTCAAATCCTTTTTATTCGATCGGGCATGTTCACTTTGCTATATACATAACAAGTACACGCATTGAACTTTCCTTGCACAGTCATTAAGGATTTAAGAACTGTCTGAGGAGGCGTGGTTAAGGATTACCCTAGAAACCCTATATATACAAAATAATCTAATAAGGGGTGATACAAATATTCTTTTTACTAAAATAAATGTGCTTTTTTAAGAAATTTAAATTTTAGCTTGTTTAAGTAGTAGGTCATTTTATACGCATCAGTAGGGACATATATCAGTACCGTATTTGATAATTGATATGAATTTAGCATCTAATTCTGGAAGAGGTTTAGTGGTTTACTAAGGATTTCCACTTCCGGTTCAAGATTGTTTCTTGTTTCTCAAACTTGGCCTTAGTCATAGCTTAGATGATGACTGAAATAAATTCAACATCAAATTTTGGAACATGAAATGGGGGGGGGGATTCATGAAAGATTTCTATTCCATTTTTTCCCCTTCTAAAGCAAGAATTGTCCTTTAAATATCTTCTCAATATTGGTTATATATAGAGCTTAAATGAAATAGATTCAGCTTAAATTCCAGAGATGGGTCACTAAAAATTTCCACCTCTAGTTCTAAAGTCGTCACTACCAATTTTCCCGAAAATTTGCATGATTTTTCGAAATAGATATGCAAAAGAGAGAAATGGTTCCTTCAGAAATGAAGTATGCACGCCAGTTCCCAGCGTATCAAGCCTACTTCGTGAATTTCTGGTTTTCATTGTAATGGAAAACAATACCATAACCATTTTTCTGATATATTAAAAACGCACTGATTAGAATAGCCTTAACATTAAATATGTTTTTCAAATGAACCTGGCATTTGATAGTTAACATTTGTCCATAGAAATGGTCGATAAGTGGAACCAACCATCTGCCATGAAATACGCTGCCCTTTTGCACCGATGGAGGTGGCTCACATTGTACTTTATGCAATGCAATGCAATGAATTTACTCCTTTTACAGTAAGAAATAATGTATAAGATCCACGGTACTGTGTTTTTAACGTTGAATTGTACATTTGGCGATTTTCCGGATGACAGCATGTAATACTATTTCAAAGTACCGAAATAACTTATATTTCACACAACTCTAAATTAACAGTTATCAATACTGATAGCATCCTCAATAAGCGATGTAGTCCATATATTTAAATATTTTAATAATTCATTCAGCAATTAGGCGTTATTTTCATTAATTAAGCGATATTTTTGCGATTTTAACGAAATTTTCGTTAATCTGGGGGGAAATATCGCCCAGTTGGCGATACTTTACTAGATTATTCGTCAAGTTCGCCAAAATGTATCACCAAGTGTTACAGACAGACGGAGAGAAGAGCATTTCATATATACTCTCGTCATATGAAGGAAATCAGAATTTGCGAAGCATTACTTCTCATTTGGCGTCATTTTTATCAATTTGGCTACATTTTTGTCACTTTGGCAACATTTGAAAATGTCGCCAAGTTGGCAACGTTCCGCTAAATTTCTCGCCAAGAGTTACGGGGGGAAAAATGGGTTATTCTTATAGTCTATTCTTATGTTCTTTCGAAGATATTAAACTTTCACAAATAGTCGTCATTCCATTTTTTTTATTCTGTCTGATTTTTTGATAAATTTATTTGAAAAATGTACAATATCTCGAGAACGGTTCATGCTAGCGTTTAAAGGCTTATGTCAATTGTTTTCTAATGAAAAATTACATAAGACATGACTATTTGCGTAATTTCATTAAAGGTTTTGATTTTTTGATGATTTTTTCAATGGAAAGTTTACTAGAGTTCTGAACATTCGATTGGGTTTAAAAGCAATAGGCTTCCAGTATTTACGGATTGTAATTTTTGTACCAAATTTCGTTCGAATCGCTCCAGTTTTGTCGTTAGATATCATCTCCACAGGCTCACAGATACACACACACACACACAGCCACACACACACAGAGAGACATCACCTCAAAACGTTTGATTCGTATTCAGTGATGCTTGAAAAGTGCTCTCCCGTCGAAAACTCAAATTCAAATTTTTGACTCCGTCGCAATACTTTCCTTATACATTATACTATGTATATAAGGAAAGTAATTACAATTAAGCGAAATCCTGTTTTATTTCCTTCTTTTTCGAAATCTTAATTTATCTGTCTTGTTCCTCTGGCAGATAAATGGTAAATAAATGCATTATGGTAGATAAAATTTTTTTAAATTTATTCCCAAAACCAATGGTTTTGCCTAAAATTTGACAAGTTTTTGATAAGTTCTTTGCCTAATCTACTGGTTTTTTAGAAGAGTTTGCCGTTATATAAAAGACTAGCAACATCTGAATAAAAAGTCCTTTAAATAAATTAAATTGTGCTTTAATTTAGGTAAAAAAATAAAATACTAACATAAGGGTGTTTGAGTGTAGTTGACTTTGCTTATCGTGAGATGTTTTTGACACATACTTCTAATTTGAAAAAATGTCTGAATTAAATGCGAAATTCTTGCATATAATTTTAAATTCCGGTGGATGTCGTTTACTAAAACAAATGGGGTCTAACTACGAACCTCTAAGAACAAAAGCTCAATCAGAAAAAGTTGTGCTATACAAAATCTAGTGATAAAAAGACTGATGAAATTATCAGCAATATGCATGAAAATATTTACAATAGATGTAACGTTAAGAATTATCAAAATAGGGAAATAGAAATCCGATTTTCCCTGGATTTAACGAATCGACGATTTTACCTGAATTGTCGACCCGTACTGCAGGGATGGACTCCAAATTGAAAATAAACGTATCTGCATAATATTATTTGCTGCTGACCTTGTATTTGTAAAGAAAAAAAATCCCGATTTTTCAATTAGCAATAACTCGCCGAATATTGTAGATAATTGCACCGTTTTTTTTTCATTAGACTAGTTACTGTACAGCACAACATTTTCTAATTGTTCTCTTTCTTTGCTTAAAGAATCGTATGAAACTTTAGATCCCCCTCCTCCTATTTTTCTATAAATACCTCCCCTCCCCGTAAAAAATATATGAAAGAATTTACCATTCAATTTTTAACAAATTTTCAAATTGGAAATATGTGTTTAAAACTAATTGTCAAAACACCTTGTAACTTTGTAATAAAATACTTAACGTTAATGTAACACAACACTATGCAACCAGGCAGATCACCTTATGTAAACCTCTGAGATGCCTCTAGTAGGCTGCATATTCCACCTCTATGCAGGTAGGTCACGGTTAAAGATTCACATTAAGATTTCTGATCTCCTCTGATTAAGAATTTTTATAACTCAAAATGAAGCTAGAGCTATTTCCATGTATCAAACTCGATCTAAAGAGAGAAAAAGAGACACTCAAATGCTGATTCATTCAAATGCCGGAATTGCATAATATTTTTCATTACATGCACTATGTACTGAAATGAAAGTAAAAAGTAATTTCTGGTGAAGACAGCGCAAAATGGTCACTTCTCCAATAGTATAAAATCTGATGTGGGCAGCACATGACTTTCCCTGCAGACTCAAATTCATATTTTTTTTCTTTTATAATTCATCAAATTGAGTTTAATTGCACAAAATAACACTGAATTTGCATTTTTAATTTAATTTCTGTTTTTATTTGGTAATTAGACATTTTTCTAAAAGTGGCATAACTAAATTCGAAAAATCTTAAATAATTCGAGAATGGTTAGTCCTAGAGTAATAGAGTTGTTCTTATTATTTTCCTCATCAAAAATTACGTATAAACCAAGAATTTAACTGATATATTTGAATATATGTAGCTTTTTTAAGATTTTGCGATTTTTGAGGGCCATTTCGTAAAAAAAGGCAGGTTGTTCTTTTCCGAATAATACCAAAATCTAATCAGCACCAGAGTATTCCCCAAGTAACTTATCTATCAAATTTTGTGAAATTTGGCCAATTAATAGTTTAGTTAGAGTGGATACATGACATTATTGCGGGCCATTTCGTAAAAAAAGGCAGGTTGTTCTTTTCCGATAAATACCAAAATCTAATCAGCACCAGAGTATCGTACAAGTAACTTATCCACCAAATTTTGTGAAATTTGGTCAATTAGTATTTTAGCTAGAGTGGATATATGGAATTTTTACGAACCATTTCGCAAAAAAAGGCGGGTTCTGTTTTTACGAATCGTACCAAAAACTAATCAGCACCAGGGTCATACCCAAGTGACTTACCTACCAAATTTTATGAAATTCGGTCCATTAGTTTTTGAATTAGAGTGGATACATACATTGCACCGACAGACACACAGACAGACAGACAGACAGACAGACAGACACACACACAGACGTCACGTTAAAAATGGTTTTTTCGTATTCTAGAGGTCTCGAAACGTGTAGATCCGTCGAAAACTCGAGTTGTGATTTTCGGCATGATTCCAATACTTTCCCTATACATTACCATGTATTGCAGGGAAAGTAATAATGTCTCGCAGTCCCTCAGCAAAACTCTTTGGTACCCAGTGCGATGTAATTTTGACTGCGGCGTTTTTTTATATACCGTATGTATGAATGAGCCACCACCATATCGATACGGTGCCTTGTGCGGTGGCACAGCTCACACTTCCCTTGCTACGGCGGTCATATCTGGTAATTTTCTAAAAAATAAAAAAATATTTCATGACAACCGCGCACTGTACTTATTTAAAGCTAGTAGATATACAAGTCGTTTATCGTGTTCTAAAATATGTACATATTCTATTAGTTTTTAAATAATATTGTTCTTCAAAAAATTCAATTAATTTATTTAATCTAATTCACCTAAAAAAAATATAAGAATCTCTTTTCTTGCTATACAAAATGATCTGCATAAGCAAATCTGAAGTGTAAAACAACCTACTCCCGTTTATAAACAAATTTACGAAAATTACGAAATTTGGACAACATACACCGAAATGAATTATCCGGTTGAAACAGACGGTTAGACACAATTTAAATTATATGAATTTGAAAAATATTTGCTAAACCAAAAACAAATGACTTAATAAATTGAAAGTATCAGTAATTCCCAACATTTCATATCCCAAGAGCGTAACTGAATCTAGTCAAAAATATAATGCCATTCATTATAAAAATTTAACTAACAATTATAAAATTATTAATACTAATTATGAAAATTTAACTGTGGTTTAAAATGCGTGCAAACTCTATTAAAATTATAAATCGTATTATTTTTCAAATAAATTCATTAAAAAATATTTCTTTTATTTCCTCTATAAAAATATAAAGTGTCAGATACTCTATTATCGCTATACTAAAATTAAAGATTATCTTCATAGTCAATTTCTAAAGAATAAAATATCCTGGTGTCGAATGTAAACCAATTTACAAAACATATAAAGTTTGGACAAAACACGCGTAAATAAAGAAGCTGAAATATTAGCAAATGATATCCCTATATTATTTAATCCCGTTACAACAATTGGTTAAACACAATAGAAAAAATCTGATGTAGACAGCACATGACTTTCCCTGCAGACTCAAATTCATATTTTCTTCATTTCTTTCTCTAATAATTCATTAGACTGAGATTAATTGCACCAAATAACACTAAATTGGCATTTTTACTTCAATTTTTGTTTTTATTTGATGATTGGACATTTTTCCGATAACGGCATAACAAAAATGCAAGAAATCTCAAATATCTTGAGAACGGTTAGTCCTAAAGTATAACGGAATGTGTTATATTCTTTTCCTCATCAAAAATTACGTATAAAACAAGAATGTTATTGATACATTTCAGAATACGTAGTCTTTTTTTTTCTTTTAGATTTTGGCGATTTCTGCGGACCATTTCGTAAAAAAAGCAGGTTGTTATTTACTGAATCGTACCAGAATCGAATCAACACCAGAGTGTCCCATAAGTAACTTATCTACCAAATATTGTGAAATTTGGTCAATTAGCATTTTAGCTAGAATAAATACATGAAATTTTTGCTGGCCATTTCGTAAAAAAAGGTGGGTTCTTCTTTTTCGAATCGTACCAAATTCTTATCAGCACCAGAGTATCCAACAAGTAACTTATCTACCAAATTTTGTGAAATTTGGTAAATTAGTGCTTTAGCTAGAGCGGATAAATGAAATTTTTACGGGCCATTTCGCAAAAAAAGGCGGGTTCTATTTCTACGTATCATACCAAAAACTAATCAGCACCAGAGTCACATCCAAGTGACTTACCAAATTTTATGAAATTCGGTCCATTAGTGTTTGAGTTAAAGTGGATACTTACATTGCATAGACAGACAGACAGACAGACAGACACACGCACAGACGTTAGGCTAAAAATAGATTTTTCGTATTCTAGAGGTCTCGAAATGTGTAGATCCGTCGAAAACTCGAGTTGCAATTTTCGACCTGATTCCAATACTTTCCCTATTACATTACCATGTATTGCAGGGAAAGTAAAAATTATATGAATTTGAAAACTCTTTGCAGGATAGAAAATAAATTGAAAGCATAAAAAATTCCAGTGATCTAAATCATCTCATGACAATAAGTAATTTAAAACAATCCAAAATATGACACCGTGTATTTATTAAATTCATATTTGTATTCGTCTGCCTGTATACAGACAGCAAGGCTAACTTTAGTTCATTATGGATGCTACTACCGGCTAATTACTTAATTACTCAGTTTTGTCTTCAGAAGTCCATTACACGTAGATTGACTAATTCGTTTCAATAGCAAAAAAGTTTCTTTTGACTATCAATATATTACACTTTTTTCAATATATTACACTTTTTATATTGTAATATAGAAAAATATGAGTAGAATTTTGAATTAAAATTTGCCGCAAGTATAAACGCATTTGATTTTTTACAATGAAAACAATTTAATTCCGTTGCTAGACAGAAATTTTTTTTTTTTTTCCAAAAAATTAAGAATTAAAATTTCTAATGCTTTTATAATTTAAAAATACTTTAATTGGTGCTTTAATAATTTAATTCTCTGGTGTTTTAAAAACTTATTAATGTATCATTGCTATGATCTGGACAAAAAATTGCCCCAAAAGTGATTGAATGTAGGAAAAAGTACCGTTAGGTATCATTAACATTCTTATTTCTTAAAGAGACCAGATCCAGAAAATTAGTCGAATTTTTTTTTTAATTTTCTTCTTTATTATCGATTTAAATAGTTAAGCATGTTGTCTTTCTAACGATGCATCGCATTGGTTTATCCACAAAATAGAACCTCAAAATTTTGCTTTGATCCATCTGGCATCCTCAGAGTTATTTTATTGAGACTTGTTTTTCTCGATACTTTTCTCATAATGCGTTTGTTCTTCGCTGTTTGTGTACTTTTTTCTCAACAAATACTGAGCAAAACAGTTTGAAATCTGAGTAGTATATTTAAACTACGTCCATCAACTATATTAAGAAATAATATGATATGTGTCCACATTTTAACACAAGCTCATGAGGGTTCGTTGTTTATTTTTTTAAACAAATACATGTTGTGAAATTTTGGTTAAAAACTGTAACCCATGGCGGGAGGCTTGTTGTCGATGAGACCCAGACCGTCCGACCTACCACAAATGTTAAGGTAACTGCTTGGATGGCCGGGAAGAGCCACCCAATTCAGACCGGAACCCAGTGGGGAAGGCATCCACAGGGACCTACCCTCCTTCTCCTACCACCAACCTCTCGGAAGGACTTACGGACCCACATGTTTAACACAATCGTACTCCACGTAAACACGGGGGTAGTTTTGGAAGCGGAAGGAATTGAAACCGGGCCTACCGAGTGCAATTTCCGCGCGCTAACCACTGGGCTACGTCGCCTCATGAGGAGGAGAGGTGGAGACCCAGGTCACCCGACTCACCCTAGTGTATGAAGAAGGGGTTGTTGTTGTTGAGACCCAGACCATCCGACCTACCAGATAGGTGTAAGGTAACCGTTTGGACGGCCGGTAACTGCCACCCAATTAAGACCGAATCCAAGTGGGGGAGGCATCCACAGGGACCGTACCCTCCTTCCCCTGCCACCAACCTCTCGGAAGGACTTACGGACCCACATGTTTACCGTGATCGTACTCCGCATGAACACGGTGGCAGTTGTGGCAGTGTGCACACCAGGCTACCGCGCCCGGGCTACCGCGCCCGAAATGTGCCAACAGCACGCGGTGTTCCCAGGTGGTCACCCACCCAAGTACTAACCGCGCCCGATGCTGTAATGAACAAGGGATATGAGCAAGGGTATGAGCAAGGGGTATAATATTTTTTAAATTGTTTGAAATAAACTAAAAATGAGCTGTTAAAACAAGTAAATATAGTACATAATTCAACTGTTAAATATTTTACTGACAATATTTATAGTTTCTGCGAAAATGTAACATGAAGTTAACAAATTTAACATGGGCAAAATAGGTCGATTCTGGCCCCCTTAATAGCTATACAAAATGATGTATGGCTATTAAGGGGGTATACAATACGCCCTTAATAGCTATACAAAATGGTAATGGCTATTATTTCATACATTATTGTTGTTAGCTTGATTCTGTAGACTTCTGTTGATAGTTTTAACAAACCTGTATCACATTTGGGATTAAATTTGAATTAAAGCAATCAGATTTTAGGTCGCAGTTGTTTTCCAATTATGAAGTATTTTTAACACTTTCCAATACAGTTGAGAAGTGTTTATGACTCATTCTGTCTATTCGCACGATAACTGTCGTAAAAATGGTTTTATCAAAATGAAATTTTAGTATGTTGTTGAGACAGTTTGTGGGACATATGGGAATGTAAATGAATAATATCACGTACTAGTTTGGGATTGAACCCGGATTGAAAAATGATGAAACTTTAATAATCATACATTGGGACTTAATTTTTCAAACATTTTTTTAGCAAGTTAAAATTCACAAATTGCTTCGAAAATATTATAGTTATCACATAAAAAACGTAAAAAAATTTTCACCAAAATATGTTGCGCAGTTTTTTAAATGAAAATTGAAATAATAATTGCACCCATGATAAATAAAGAGATCACGTGATACTTTGCAAAATAACATATGCCATCCATTTTTTTTTCGTTGTGTAAAGATCGCGATGTTTATAGGTCGTTTACACTTATGTTTACTATTGCATTTGTCCTAAAACCGCTTTGTTTTTTCGTATTATCTGTGTATACCAATTCTATCCCAACGGAATTATAGTATATTTTATTTTAAATGATAACTGAACTTTGATTATTTTTACAACGAAACATACATTTAATGCTATAATATAGCATGTAGAATGTAAACAAATCAAGCAATTGTAAGGTAAGTTGTATATTAATTGCTGAATAATTTTTCCCACAAATATATTCCCTCTAGAGTCTGGAATGTAAGTGATATGAATGAAATATTCATTGATTTTACAAGCAAACGATTCATATTTTGATGACGTCATTAAAGTAAAATTCATCTTGTGTAACTAGCATAGTCCTTTTCAATGAAGTTTGAAGTTTTCAAATATAATAACTTACTGCAGTACTGTGATAATTTAAAAATTATCATCGCTGAATGTATCACATTTTAGAGATGTTTAAATAATTGCATTTCATTTGGAAAGTGTTTCATTAACAATACTTTATGCATGATTGATCTTTTTCTTTTTTATTTTTACTATTTAGCTCGCGAAAGCATTCACATTTGAATTATGACCTTTTATTGAACTATCCGTTACCAGCTTGATTTCGGAGTCTACGGGACCGATATTTATAATTTCATTTTTAAAGGACAGCCCTTTCAGAAAATAAATCATAGTTACAACAACCTTTCGTCCAAAAGTTCGCAAATTAGTTATATTGCATCAAATTTATCATCAAATGTGGCATTAAATATATCGCCAAGCGCGACAAAGAGAAAGACAAAGTTGATTTTCTTTTATAGATATGGATTTTATGCAGAGTAGATTTAGTTGTCACTATAATAAATCCTGATATTAGTGAGTGAAATCGTCTTCGAGTCCTTTGCCCATGCTAATGAAAACGTACCCCGGCTGAGCTACAGAGGTGGATATATAACAGTTTTCTATTTGTGTTTAAAAGTCCCCAGATATTATACATTGATTTTTACTAAACTGATTTATTTTACTTATTATGTGTTACATTTATTTATTTTTATAACAATAACAAATGAGTGAGGATGACGAATATTAAAGCAAAGAGGACAACACTCAAAATAAAAGTTAAGAAAAAAAATACTATACAGATGTAAAAATATATACTAGGATTTACAAAGAATTGCAATCATGTGGTTTCTCTTCTAAAGTGACTAAGGGACTCGTCCTTTGCTCGGCAATTCCCGAAAATCATGGTCTATACCCCCTCTTCGCTACCTCTCAATCATCCCCACTAACTGTCTTTAATCGTCTTCAATCCAACTGCTAAGATGGCGTAATACAACTATTGGTACACCGCACTGTATTCGTTGACACTCGTCAGCCGACAGATCTAGCTTCACGAGCTACAATAATAAGACTTAAGGAGGATATAACTCCTGTAAAAAAAAAAAAAAATCTGAGATGTACATAAAAAAAGGGCGGACCAAGAATTGCTTATTCGGTTTTCTCTCTCGCATGGACATTTTATAGACACATTGGTATTTGAATTGAACTATTGGCATTGTAATGTAAGGTATTGTAAGATAGGCTAGAAAAATTTTCATTTGTCCCCCCCCCTTTTTTTTACATCTCACAAGGGAATCTCAACTTTTGTTCCTGCTAGTTTCAGCTGGAATTGGGTTGAAACGGTAGGTACTAGCGAGAACCTAATGTCTCTGAAATATCTCTTGAATTGAGCCTGGAGATCCGTAGAAAAAATATCTCAAAGTTTATATGGATTAGCATGTTTGGTAGCTCTGATTTGAAGTATAATATGTATATTTACATAGTGTGTGTGATTAAGCAGAAACAAACGTACATAACGTCTCCGACTGCTGTCTAGTGGGCTTGGGTTCGAATCCCGAGTAAGGCATGGGTGTTTTCATAAGGATGAAGTCAGTCTTCCGCCTTCTGGGTACTCGCCAAATGTGAAGCTGTACCCCCCTGACCTTCGTCAGTGATGCTTGTTTGTGTTAACTTTGTGATCTCGTCTTGTGTCATTCTTTGTCCTTCTTCTAGCATCACCGGTCCTGTTTGCGGCTCGACCGAAACAGGAGGTTATAAGAAACAACAACAACAACAAAAGTGCATGTGGTATTTTTATGTAAAAATGACGCACTATTACATTCATGATTGCAAATTATTTTTGTAATGGAAACCAAATGTTTTATTACGAATACAAATTGCTGTATGATGGAATTACAATTATTCAACATATTCTTCGCGATAATGATACTTTTCATAGAAATATGAGAAACATGGGGGATTTTGCACCAAGAACATCTCAAAAACGGAGTGTTAGTACACAGTACACATAGTGGATTTTCTTTAAGAGTGTGGCGGAAGCAAAATGTCAAAGGAGTTTCCAATGATTGTGGTCAATTCAAAAGATATTTCAGGAACATTAATTTCTCGCTAGTATTTACCGTTTCCACCCAATCCCAGCTGAAATTAGTTGGAACAAAAGTTGAGGTTCCCTTGTCAGATGGCTTTTTTTTTAGAATATCATATCTGTTTTAGGTTTATAATAAGGCTTGAGGTTTATAAGGAGGATATCACTGTTAATTTTTTTATGTTTCAATGGTTTCATTTATGTCAAAAATAGACTTTTTTAGATATTTACACCTTAACCTCAAATTTTTTGTGTAAAGTTTTGATTGAAAAATTAAAAATGTTTTGACAGCCCGCCTCTCTATATTTCTGAGCATGCTTGAAAAGTTCTTCAAAATCAGATGATTTTTTTACTTTCCCTGCAATACATGGTAATGCATAGGGAAAGTATTGGAATCATGCCGAAAATCGCAACTCGAGTTTTCGACGGATCTACACGTTTCGAGACTTCTAGAATACGAAAAAACCATTTTTGGCGTGACGTCTATGTGTGTGTCTGTCTGTCTGTGCAGATTTTGTATCCACTCTAACTAAAAAACTAATGGACCGAATTTCACAAAATTTTGTAGGTAAGTCACTTGTGGCCGGGGCTGGTGCTGATTAGTTTTGGGTACGATTCGGAATAAAAGAACCCGCCTTTTTTGTGAAATGGCCCGCAAAAATTATCAAAATCTAAACTAAAAAGCTACGTATGCTCAAATATATCCATTAAATGCTTGTTTAATGCGTAATTTTTAACGAAGAAAAGAATAAGACCAACCCCATTACATTAGGACTAGCCGTTCTCGAGATATATTAGTTTTTTTCGTATTTTTCCACGCCACCTTTGAAAATAAGTCCAGTTATCAAATGAGAACGAAAATTGAATTAAAAATGAATTAAATTTAATTGAAATAAATAGAACGTGGATATAAGTTTGCAGGGAATGTCATGTGCTGCCCACATCAGATTTTTTAATTTGGAAACATTGCCTGATTAAGGAAAATAAGTAGAAAACTGTAGAATGACTATATTTTTCTGAAGAGCAAAAGCCTACATCTAACACATTTCTGAAGATACAACCATGCACTGTAACTTTATATGTGTCATTTCAGTGGCTTGAGTCTTAAATAAGCATATATGAACCTTCTAAAATAGAAAGCAGTGTGAGCTTATTTAGATCGAACGCTAATAATTTGAAATTGTGGGTGATTCCCATTTAAAATGCGCCGTAGGTTTTAATTGCAGAATTATATTAATAAATTTCGAATATTTTAATAATATAATGTAGAAATTCTTATAATTCGACATTTCTAGATCACCTTAAATGGAAGATTGAGGAAATTCTGATTGCATTCTCTATAGACGGTCGGAACAGTGATGCACCAATATTCGCACAAAGAACATTTTTAACAGCCCGATTGACTCGAATTATTTTGATTTTATTGTCAAAAATATGTACGTTAATTCAAAAACGAAAGTTAAAACAATAAAAGCGGAGCGAAATATCAAATTATTTCAGCTAATGTTCGTTGCATTTTCTGAAAGTGGATTTTTTTGGATAACTCGAAGTTATATTTATTCCGTTTAATTTTTTCCCCCTTCATTGAAGTTCCGCTGTATTTCATACAGGTACTACACAATAATATGTTTCAGATCACTAGTAAGTTTACATTACTATGACTTTACTCTTATCTTGAGGTAATTTTTAAAATACTTCTTTGGGTACATTTAACTTAAATGCGTGGACGACAAAACATAAGCTTTGATTTATGGACTTAGCCAAAAATGCGATATGATTATTTAAGAATTTTCTTTTATGATCCTCAATTTATGGCCACTAAACCTGCAGACTGTGAAACCCTTTTACTGTATCTGTTGACTTAATTGAGTGAAATAAATAATCATATACGAGTATATACAAATATGTTGTTGTTTGTAAATTTAAAATTACTTTTAATATTTTTCAGATAATGACGATAATCGCAATTTAAAATGGACTAATGAAAATATTTCCCACCGAGAATAGATTTAGGAGTTGTAATGGAAATTTCTTTCTCACTTTTTGAACACTATATAACTGCTGGTTAAAGATTCATTGACTTAATCTGTATAACATATAATTTTAGTTACAAATAGCTCATCTGGTTGTTTATATATATATATATATATATATATATATATATATATATATATATATATATATATTACAGTTATTTATATATATATATTAAAATCAATTGATAACATATGGCAAACGATCAATGACAATACACAACAAAAAATAAACTATCCCAAAATTGAACAGGAAAGATCAATCATGCATAAAGCATTGATTATGAAACACTTTCCAACTGCAATGCAATTTTATTTAAACATCACTAAAATGCGATACATTTAGTAGTAATAT